>CAJUYG010000084.1:40900-125421 GCA_910591675.1 Galerucella calmariensis | reverse complement strand
CAAAACAAAATAGACATTGCCTATAAGGAATCCTGTCCCATGAGGATAATAATAATAATAATAACTTTATTCACAACAAAAATGTATATAATGTATATAATGGCTACAATTATAAAGAGCGAATAAAGTAGAAATGAACGATAAGTACATGAGTACTTGTCTCGTGATAACAATATGCTCATAAAAATATAAATATATAAATAAAATTAAATACAAGTACAAAACATAGATACACATAAATAAATGTAAATACAAATGCATAGAATATAAATACATATGAATAATTATAAATAAAAAAGCACAAAATATAAATATAAATACACGTAAGTATATGTAAAACACGGGAGTACAAAATATACACAACAAATGCAAATACAAAATATAGATTCTCAAAAATAAATTTATATACAAATGCACAAAATACAAATACAGATGAACAAATATAATACAATAGCACAAAATGTACATATAAATACCTCTAAATAAATGCAAATATAAAAGCGCAAAATATAAATACACATAAACAGATGCACATACGAAAGTACAAGATATAAATATATATAAATAAACGCAAATACAGAAGTAAAACATAAATATATGAATAGGCATACATAATCAGGATTCAAATCTGGAATGCTGATGATGGCTCGTTTTGATTTACTTGAGTGGTCAAGAAAAGAGGATAATCTTGATTAGGTTCAGACATCGTAATTCCGCCACTGTACGAACATTCATTGTATTCTCTTAATTTACTATGTTATTTATGAAGTTTCTTGGTTTATCCAATATAAATGATTTTAGCTTTCGTTTATAGATTGGCTTGCTATATATATCCTTCAATGTTGTCGGTATAGTGTTGTACATCTTTATAGACATATACGAATACGCCCGTAGAGATTTGGACTTTTTAACTATAACTGGATAACTGAGTAAGTTACGATTTCGAGTGGTATATTGATGATTACGAGGTTCCTCTTTATCATTGCTAAAGTGATATTTGATATTGGTACAGTAATAATAGAGCTGCCTTAGGTCGAGAATTTGTGTTTCCTTGTACAGCCTATCAGATGAATATCTGTAATGTTTCCCCATTACAAGTCGTAAAAATCTTCTTTGTAAGACCTGCAATGGAAGTATATGCACTTGCAGAACCGAACCCCAAACAGTAATGGCGTACCTGATATGAGTATCCACAAGCGCGTAGTATAACTTTTTCAATTGCGGTAGTGGTAAGCATTTCTTAAGGAGTTTAAATTTATATAATATGAATTGTAGTTTTCTTATAACATATTTTATATGACAGTCCCATTTGAGGTTAGTGTCTAAGTATACTCCCAAGTATTTAATATTTGTTGTGCCCTCTATTTCATTATTTGCAAAAGTTATTTTTTGATAGGGAGCGCTGCCAGAAGCGTTGCAACTGAAAGGTAAGAATGTAGTTTTTTCTAAATTCATTGTTAAAAGCTTATAATCGAACCAGTCCTTTACTATAATTAAGTCGGTTTCAACTTTCGTTTTTAGTTGTTCCCAGGTTTCCGCCTCATAAAATATTACGGTGTCATCTGCATAACCTATAATATCTCCTATCGTGTTTAGGCTAAATAATTCATTTATATAAAGATTAAATAAAACTGGTCCCAAGACTGTACCCTGTGGGACTCCACATTTCATTGTTTTCTTGGTACTTAATTCGTTCTCGACTTTGACTAGTTGTTTTCGATTAGTAAGATAACTATGGAAAAGTTTTAGACAATTACCTCTTATCCCGTTTGCTTCTAAAGTTTTGAGCAGGAGAGAATGGTCAACCGTGTCAAAGGCTTTACTAAGGTCGATAAAAACACAAAGACAAGGGGTACCTGTTTCGAGTGAATTGTGTACTTTCTTAGTTAATTCCAATATCGCATCCTCAGTAGTTGTATTTTCTCTGAATCCAAATTGTTTTTTTGAGATACAATTGTACTTATCAATAAAATTGTTCAATCTCTTCTTAATAA
Organism: Galerucella calmariensis; assembly: GCA_910591675.1. Lineage (NCBI taxonomy): Eukaryota > Metazoa > Arthropoda > Insecta > Coleoptera > Chrysomelidae > Galerucella > Galerucella calmariensis. Next base: position 123,427 of record CAJUYG010000084.1, on the reverse strand, counting down.
TTTTTTCAAATATTTTAGTTAAATGAGATATTAGAGATATGGGTCTATAATTGGTTATTATTGCTTTATTTCCTTTTTTATAAATGGGACAGACCACTGCTTCTTTAAATTGCTTTGGCCAATATCCAGTGTCAATACTCATATTTATAATATATTTCAACGGATTAGAAATATGTTCGGCAATATACTTTATAAAATCTACACCTATCCCATCGCTACCAACCGATTTTTTATTTTTCAGTTGTTCTATAATGTCTACAATCTCAGTTGTGTCAGTATGAGTTAACTGTATAGAGTTAGGTAAACCATATGTGCGAGGAGTGAAGTTTGGATTTTTATTTATTTTTTGTGCTAATCTCGGACCTATGTTCACAAATCGATTGTTAAATTCATTTGCTATATCCTTAACGTCAGTTAAAGTTTCTCCCTTATCGTTTTTTATTATATTTATTTTCGCTGTTTTCTGCTTTTTGCCAGTTATTTCTTCAACAATAGCCCATAATGTTTTAGAATCATTTGCACCCCTTTCAATACAGTTTTTGTAATAGTTTTGTTTTGTTTTTGCAATCAAATTTGCCAGCCTATTTCTCGAAATATGATATCGATGTTTCATCTCTAAGTTATTAGGATTTTGCAAAGATTGTTTGAAAAGTTGATTTTTTTTATGGACTTCACTTAATAGGGAATCTGTCATCCATGGTGCAATTTTCGTAGATTTCTTTCTATTTTTTTTATATCTAGTACAGTTTTGGATTGTATTGTTGATTATTTTGAGTAGCATATCTGTGGCCGCATCTGGGTCACTTTGCGAGTATACAGGATTCCAATTAATTTCTCCCAAAATGGTTGATAGTCGGATATAATCAATGAACTTTTTGCACGTTTTGTAGTCTTGTTCTTTTTTTCTGTTATTATGTACTATTTGTAAAATCAATGTCGAATGATCTGTTATATTTGTATCGACAACCATAGGTATGACCATTTCTAGTATTTCAGGAATTTTAGATTTGATGTATATGTGATCTAAGCATGCTTTTCCTCTTGTAGCTATGTTGACTATAGGCATATATCCGTATTCATGTAATGTATTATTATATTCTACGGTATCATTGTTATGCTGTAATATATTGATGTTGATATCTCCAATAAAAAGGTCATATGTGTTATCATCAGATTCTGATTCAAAGTAAGTTTGAAGGTTTTGTACAAATTTATGAATGGCTGTAGAAGGTGGCCTATAGCATGCAGTTACATTGATATTACTTTTATCGAATTTTATAATAATTTTCAGAAACTTAAATTCATCTATTTGTACTATTTTGTGGTTGAAATCATACTTTTCTTTAATAAACATGACCGTACCGTCATTTTGATTATAATCCCCATGATTATATAGGATTGAATATCCAGGTAGGTTATACAAGTCAGGATTATGTAGCTGCCAAGTCTCTGTTAGTATTATTAAGTCAAATTCTAGTTCTGTTCCTTCTATAAAGACCTTCAATTCATCTATGTTTCTATCAATGCTGCGAATGTTATTGTGTAGTATTTTGAAATTTATATTCTCATTGTTTACTTGTAATATTTGATTACACTCATATCCGTTATTTAGCCTATATGTTTCGATTGTTTCAACCTCAAAATCTCGTATGTATTGATCCATTATTTTTGCATTTAATATATAGTAGTGATATTTAATTTCAAATTAAACAAATAAATCAAAACAACCAGCACCACACCCATATGAAAAACGAAACAACAATCAAACAATAAACACATAAACAAAGACAAAACACACCAACAAAAAACAGCCGTCAGGGATATGTTATCTATTTGTTCTAGATCCTAGGCGAGTTCTAGTTGCTTGCGAAGTTGAGCTGTGTTTGGTATTCACACTCGGTATGCCTTCCTTAATAACCTTACTGTCCGCCTTTTCCTTATTTGACTTTGAAGCGCCTGTATCTTGCAGTACCTTGTTTTTATTCTCTATTGGTGTGTCCGACCTATGACTGTTGATAATATTAGTTGACGTACTTGGGGTTGATGGGGCACTACTGGGTTTAGTAAATTTCACTGCATCGTTTAATTCCTCAATAGTATGGGGAATTTGATTGATATACAGCTTAGATCCTCTAATAAAGCAGTTATTAGTGGTAATCTCTCTCGCCTTTTTTAAATGTTCCAGTAATACTTTTTTCTCTTCTTGCTGATATCTTGTTAAATCCGGTGAAATTGATATTTTAGTACCCTTTAGCAGTCTTCCTTTTTTAAGTAGGGATAACTTAGTAATTTGGGAGTGGAATTCAATCTTGAGGGGATTGTTTGGCGCCTGTCCCATATGGTAAAAGTTATCAATATCCGTTGCAGATATCTGTGTATCTAGTAATTTATTAATTTCTTCACACAAAACAGTTGGATGGTTCAGACAGGTGGCACGACCAATACCTGGTGGTGCCCTGAACTGGAACACCTCAGAAAGACAGCGAGAACGACCTTTAACAAGGCAAAACGAACAAAACTCGAAGAGGACTGGGGAATGTATAAAGCCAACCTCAAAGAGTTCAAAAAAGTCTGCAGACAAAAGCAAAGAGAAGCCTGGAGAGCCTATTGTGAGGCAGTCGAAGACTTCCCACAAATTTCTAGGCTACAGAAGGCACTCTCAAACGACCACCATAAGAGTATCGGCATCCTGACAAGGGAAAATGGCGACAAGGCCGCCAACCTTCAAGAGAGCGCTGAGATTCTTATGGAAACTCACTTCCCAGGTTCTGTCTTTCCTGGAACGTCAAACTGGACGGAAGTACCAACAACACCCTCACAATACGATTGGCAATCTGCTAGTGCAGTAATTGATGAGGACAAGATAAGGTGGGCCATATCGGGCTTCTCCCCCTTCAAGTCACCAGGACCTGACGGAATAAGACCAGCCCTACTTCAATGGGGAATGGATATTCTTATGCCGCACCTGGTTGGAATTTTCAGAGCCTCTTTAGCTCTGAGGTATATTCCCAGTAAGTGGAGAGAAGTACGAGTGGTATTTATACCCAAACCAGGTAGGATGGACTACACCTTACCAAAATCATTCCGACCAATTAGTCTCACATCGTTCTTTTTAAAAACAATGGAGAGGTTATGCGAGCGGTATATAAGAGATGAAGTGCTAGTTCACAACCCACTTCATCCAAATCAGCATGCATATACTCCGGGAAGGTCCACTGATTCGGCCCTTCACCAAGTGGTTGGCAGAATCGAAAGATCATTGGACAACAAAGAATCCACCCTGGGTATATTCATAGATATTGAGGGAGCGTTTGATAAAACAACCTTTCCAACAATTACCCAACAACTCAACTCCAGGAATGTACCTCTGGTAGTAGGAGAATGGATACTCAAGATGCTCTCTAGTAGAGCAATAAGTATTAATGTAGAAGACATCACAGTAAGAGGACTGGTCATGAGGGGATGTCCACAAGGAGGAGTCTTATCACCCCTTCTGTGGAACATAGTCCTAGACACCCTGATTAATCACCTCAACAACAATGGATTCTACACAATTGCATACGCAGATGACATAGTTATCTTGCAGACTGGCAAATTTGTGAACACACTGTGCGACAGAGCGCAGGATGGGCTTAAATTAATTGAAAAATGGTGTAAGGAACACTCACTGTCGATCAATCCCAGAAAGACTGAGATGGTCCTTTTCACCAGGAAAAGAAGTTTATCGGGTTTGAAACCTCCCGAAATCTTCAAAAGCAAACTAAACTTTTCGGAAGAGGTGAAATACCTTGGTATTACCCTCGACAGGAAACTAACATGGAACTCTCATCTACACAACAGAGCAAAAAGAGCATATGTGGCTTATGAGCAGTGTCGGAGGACAGTGGGACGCACATGGGGTCTGTCACCCCGTGTGGTCACCTGGATCTACACTGCAATAATAAGACCCATGTTAACGTATGGAGCAATTGCATGGGGACCGAAAGTTCTACAAGCAACGGCCATCCAAAAATTATATCAAATACAGCGAATGGCTTGTCTGAACATCACAGGAGCCATGAGAACAACACCAACCGCAGCAATGGAACTAATTACTGGTCTGACCCCTCTGGACCTGCACGTCAAGGAGGTTGCGTTAATGGCCATGGTACGATTGCGCACGGCTGGTGTAAACCCCGAAGTAGGAGTGGGCCAATTGAGGTTGAGCCTATGGCAGGAAGCGCTCACTGCGCTACCTCTGCTGCAGGCAGCCAACGATGCAATTGAACCCAGGTTTCTGTTTAACAAACCCTACAAAATTCAAATAAAACAGTACACAGAACCAGACGCTGCAAATGCAATACGCATTTATACAGATGGTTCAAAAATGAAAGAAGGCTCAGGATGTGGAGTTTACTCGAGAGCACTGAGCCTCAAGATTAAGTGGGGAATGGGAAACAATACCAGCGTGGTTCAAACAGAACTGGCTGGTATCTCAATTGCCACAAAAGAACTAACCAGAAGAGGAATTTCTGGAAAAAACATAACAATCTGCACTGATAGTAGACAAGCCCTATTAGCCTTGAACAGACAACGTGTTATATCGAGGCTAGTACTAGAGTGCCACCAAGATTTAGCTGACGCCTCGGCAGATAACAATATTATCCTGAGGTGGGTTAAAGGGCACGACAGGAGTAAAGGAAATCGCATTGCTGATTCTTTAGCCAGGGAAGCCGCTGGACTGAAAATTCTAGGACCCAGTGACACCTACGGCCTAACGACTTCGACAATTGCGGAACTAGCCAAACGTTACACCCATGCTCAATCCCTTAAGAGATGGGATGGAATCAAAGGATGCAGTCTTGCCAGGATCACCCTGGGCGACCCTGGAAAGCTGGCGCCGAAGAAATATTTGGCGATGACCAGGAAAAACCTACGTTTAACAGTAGGATTTCTGACTGGTCACTGTCAACTAAGGAAACACCTCCATACTATGGGGTTAGTGGACACACCTCTATGCAGGATGTGTGAACAGGAAGATGAAACTGTCAGGCATGTCTTATGCGAGTGTCCGGAGTTATCGTCAATAAGAGAGTGTGTGTTCGGTGAGTCTTGGCCTACACCTGCCGATATAAAGGAGATGTCTCCTAGTGACCTGACCACCTTCCTGAGAAGGACAGGATGGACAATGACCTAGGAGGACAACTCCTCGGGAGGATGTACAATGGGTCACATGTGGCCTAAGTGCTGTGAGCCTACACACTCACCCTCCCCACTCTACAGATACAGATACCCCTGCAGAGGCGCCCCTGAGCGCCCCCGGGTAATTCCCGAGTAACGAGTTTGGAGCGATTTTCATGCACGCTGCCATTCCTGTCCCAATTCACCCCCCGCGCACCCCCCACAGAGCCATCACCGTGCACCCCCGGGTAATTATCATGCCCGAGTAACGATTTCCGAGCGATTTTCCGAGTTTCCATTCGTTCCCATAATGGTGCAAGTAATGTTGCAATTAGAAAATGCATTTTCCGGCCCAGAAGGCGTTTTTCGAAAAAGTGCTAACCCACATTTTTCCCAGTCTTTTCTGGGACCTTCATAAACACAATGCAAAAACCCGCATCTCGATATCTGTTGTGCTGCAAAATTTCCTCTATGTTTTCTAAATGCCCTGGACTATAGTGGCAACCATAACATTAGTATGCTAACAGTTTAAATTACTGCATACCAATGTAAGATCTTTTCATTCAGGCTAAATTTAATAATTTCGGTTAACGCGAACCAGCCTTTTATAGACGTTGGAAGAACAAAACCCGCCATTTACCTGTTTCTTACGATATTTCAGGATAGAAAAGAGATATCGCCTTGCGGTTTGCGGTGTTTTATTAATAATTTAGTCCACTTTTTAAAGACCTACTTCAATTTGTATGGTTCCATTTAAAATTGTTACGATAAAACACAATATTAAAAAAATAAAACAGCGCCCTCTAGCATTTATGTTATTAATCAGATTGCTTCATATTTACAAATTTTCGATTGTTCAACAAAAGCTCTTATTCCAGTAAATGAAGGAAAAAAGTTAACATTAATTACGCCCTATTTTCATCTTTCGGTTGGAAGTTACATTTGGTACCTCATTGAACATGAGACAAAGTTCTGCATGAAACCGCGTGCGAGGGCGGAGAAAATGGCCCCAAAAGACCAGAAAAATAGGTTTTCAGTCAATATCTCCTAAAATATGGCAGTTAGAGATTTTTGGTTCAGGTAAAAATTAAAGTTCAGTTAATTTTCTACAAAAATGGTCCTCATGATTTTTCTCGAAAATTTGACCGGTTTCGAGAAAAACGGCACCAAGCGCACCTCGAATAATGAGCTTCTGTTCTGTATGCCGGAGAGCACAGTCCGTGAATTTACACATCAGCGGGAGGACAAATTATTCAATAACTTTGTGAAAAATGCATATTTTCTCATGATTCAAAATTCATGTGAAAGAGGAATTCTGCTGCTATCATACCCTGTGAATTGAGTCACGCTTGACTCTTTTAGCCATATCGGAACACGGGTCAAACTTTCTGCTCCCGGGCAATTTTGACCTCGCCAGGAATTTGTTCCTATTTCTTTTGTATTGCACTAATTCACTCAAAATTTTCTTGATTATGGGTCCTCATAAGGTCCTTTGTCATCCCTGAAATTTGTATACCCTAATTTTTTTTTAATTTTCATTTAATCGTTGTTTATTGAATCCCAAATTTTTGCTGTTTTTGGATCGCGGGGAAATTTTGTGAACAACCATTAATTAAAAATTTATACATTTGAAAGCTAAGAATGTCTACCTTTCGATTGTGCAATTACTTTTTTTGACGAAGTCGTCCATTTTTCAATAAAATTAGAAAACGCGGGCTCAAGGAAAAAACGCACTTTTTTTATGGTTTTTTTCTCTCTTCTCTTTATTTCTAACATTTTAACACCTTAACTAGTGTAACAGGGGAATTCCCACCTTTCCATCGATGTATATGTCATACTTGATACCCCGGGGGAAAACCAGTATATCTAAATGTATACGCTATAATTTATTACTTTCGTTCCTCCGTGTCCCTCCGTTCCTTCGCCGCGCGTGTGCTCTACGTGGCGCTCGTGTCGTCTGCTCATCTATTTGTGGTTCGTGTGAGTCTGACGCCAGTGTTCGAATTATAAAGACAGCGATAATATGTTATCCCAAGAGGTAGAATTAGAGGAAACTGTAGACTCAGAAGAAGTTGTTGACGGGGTAGAGCTAGAGGGAGCTATAGACCCAGAAGAAGTTCTTGACCAAGAATCAGATGATGACTGGTGACGAACAGATTTATGTCATAATTGCAATGTATTTTTATATACTTTTTTCATCAATTCACGGACAATTAACCCGCGAATCTCTTGTACTTTTGTTAAAAATTTTCTATGTAATATTTTAGTCTATAATGTATTATTCTTGTATCATTATATATTGGGTTCTCCCGTTCATAAATAAATAAATAAAAAATATATATATTTTTCTATAATAAATGAAACATGGAGAACGTTTATAACTCGTTATTCCAAAAACCTCACTCAGTCTGGTTGCAAAAAAATTTGCAAAAATTTGCAGAGAATCTGCAAGAAATTGTTGCTGAGTATTATGGGTAAATATTCTTCACTCTTGAGGCATTTTCAGTTTTCCTTACCAAAAGCCTAATGAACTTCAGTTTTTTGCCACATGTGCAAAGCTGATTGTTGCTAGATTCGGGTCCACTGGTGAGGTCCATCTCGCTAGAATTAATCGTATAGCCCGTTTTCCTAATAAGTATATCTTGAGGCCTCATCTAAGAGGAAAACAAAACCCTCGGAAAAATAAATATCCATCAAATGTGTCTGGTTACAGGGTTTCTCATTTATGGCACCGAGGATTTTCCCAATCTGTAAAATGTGGTGGCGCCATCTACAATTGGTTTCCACAATCCAAAACATTGGAAATAATGTATTTCCAACACCCCCCAGCTCAAATTTTGTACAAAACTTGCATATTTCACTAGTCTCAAAAATTCCGGTATTTCAACCTGATTTTTTTGCAGAAAATATTAATGTTGCGCAAAAAATCATGAGGACCATTTTTGTAGAAAATTACCTGAACTTCAATTTTTATCTGAACCGAAAATCTCTAACTGCCATATTTTAGGAGATATTGGCTGAAGACCTATTTTCCTCGTCTTTTGGGGCCATTTTCTCCGCCCTCGCACGCGTTTTCATGCAGAACTTTGTCTCATGTTTAATGATGTACCAAATGCAACTTCCAACCGGAAGATGAAAACAGGGCGTCATTAATGTTAACTTTGCCTTTTTTCCTCCTTCATTTACTGGACTATCTTTCAAACAACATCAAGTTGTGTGACGTCATCGGGCGCGTTTTATCTTTACCTTGCAAATACTATTTTGTAGAATGGAGGTTGTTGTGGACTTGATTTTATTAAATAGTAGTGAGAGCGAATCTGATAGTGACCAAGAAGAGTATGTATTACAAAACTTGGAATATAGACGAAGAAAAGTGTCTGGGGTGAACAATTTTATAGAAACTGTTAATAATTGCACCAACAAAGAATTTCAACAACATTTTCGCATTAATAGATTGAAGTTTCAACGTTTATTAGAAAGACTTCCGCCTTTATTAAAACGCCAAGAAGAATCCATAGGAAGGCTCAGAATACCTGTTGAAAACCAGTTATTAGCGATACTAATTTTTTGGATTATTGTTATTATTTATAATTAAATCTCCCTCCTGGTAACGAGACCATAATTAGTTTCATTTAGAATATCAGTCATTTTACTTATTTTTAAATGTTAACCTTCAAAACATAGAGAAATAATTCCACAAGTCTTTATTTTGGCGCGCATCAAAGTAGGGACGAATTTCAACATAGGTACTTTTCGAGTAGGGTGGAAAATTCATCCTAGAACGCGTTCTACCCCTCAATTTGTGAACGGAAAAGACTAACAGCTAGCGTAAACGTTCTACATTTATGAACGACTGGGGTAAAATATGAACGCTCGGGCGCGTCTACTCTATAAATCTGAACGCAGCCCTGTGGTGACACGTGAACAAAACACCATGTTGTCATCATTGCCTTTTATAGATTATTTCCTTTTGCCATTTGCTGCTTTGATTTGTGTCTTAATTAGGTACTGTTAGTAAGTCTTATCAAGTGTAATAATTCATAATATTTATAATGTTGGTGTGAAGTGTTGCGTTCCTGGGTGTACAGACATTACATCAAAACGACATAGGTTTTCCAAACATGACCCTTTGTTGTTGAATGAATGGGTTGCCTTTATTCTCAATCCAAAACTAAAGGAATTAAGCGCTGAACAGATTTATAAATCCTACAAAGTTTGCAACAGATATTTTGAACCACAATATATTGTTATTGGGACAAAAAGGGGCCTCACTCGCAAAGCTGTTTTTATTGGATTGATCAAAAAGTGATGGGAAATACGTAATATTATCACTCTTAGGCATTACTTAGCGCGTGGTAAAATGTAAATTGCATTTAGGAATTCCTAAATTCGTTTTAGGTATTACCTGACTTTAGGAAATGGTTAGTGAAATCGGGCATTAGTCATTCAAAAAACAAACTTCCATTAAAAAAAGCACTATGAAATAGTTCTGAACCCATCCACAGCGATCGCTGAAATTCTTCTTTCCTTAGTCTGTTTTTCGGTCTCAGCAGCCTCGCCTATTTCGACAAATCAATTGCAACTAGCGCTTCAGGTGGATGGGTTTGACACCTCATTTTTTCATTCTAGGTAATCCTATTGGACTTTCACTTCTATAGGTTAGACTGTTTTGTGATAAAAACCACTTTTTGTTGGTTGGATGTTGGCCATACTGACCATAAACTGACTGAAGAATATTTGAATATGATTTTCCGATTCCGACACAGCGCTGTGATTGAGGAAGTAGGGTAGGAAGTAGGTGACCCTAAAGATAACATTTATATTTTTAGAAAGTATTTATCTACTGTTTTATACTACATTGGTAATCTCCTATGGTAACCACATCAGCGTGATTATCGCATTATTTTATGCCCACATATGGCTGACGTGTATTAAAAAAGGAAAATAATATGTTGAATAAAAAATAATTTGTTATATATAGTGAAATATAACAACAGCGAAACAACTACCAAACAATCTCCAAAATTCCAATCATAAATTGCATTACAATAAGTAATCCAATAAAATCAAATTATTCATACTAAAAACATAATAATGCGCAACAAATTGAAAGGTAAGTAATATTCAATTGTTATTAATTTTTAAAATAGTTATCTGTTTAGGTAGAAGGTAACAAGTACAAGGTTGATATTATAGGGTTCTGGAAGTTAAATCATCGACCTGTATACTAAACGGGGCAAGTTAAACTCTAGTGTTAAATTTGGTTATGAAAACTTATGATTCATACCTGATAAAATAGTAGTCTGGAAAATTGTGTATTAGTTCTAGGTAATTTTGAACCCTTTATAATGAACTTAGATGAAGATATACTAAAAGTAACGCCGCTCTTAGTTTACCACTTTTTGGATTAAAAGCTTATAGTGGCCTAAACGTAGTCTAGTTAGAAGCACTTGATGTGGGTGACTTTTGGGTAATATAGGCCACGGTTTTGTGGACTTTTCACCTCTTTTAACTTAGTTTTTGCACTTTATCACTATAAGCTTCTAATCCAAAAGTGGTAAACTAAGACAGGCTTTGCTATAGTGATGTTGACATGAAAATAAATTTAAAGTAGGTAACAAAAAATGATAAAGCTCTACCAAATTAATTATGTGTTGTAGGGCATTTCTGTTTATATTTATGATATTTCACTATTTAAGTAAATTCCATTTACTAATAAATAAAAATATTGTTATTAAATATTTTATTGTTTCAACTCTCTCCAATTTGACCCGGTAACAAATTATTGTTTTTCAAAGATATTGGAAATACACATTGAGGCTAAATTGGCTATTTATGACAATAGAATCCAACATTTTTTTTTTTAAGAAACATTTATTTCTGACCTCTAATCAGATTACAATAAATCTGGTACCGAGGCCTTAGTTTTAATGTATACTAACAGATTCAATAATAAAAATATATATGAGTTAGGTTTTTACAATACTAATCAATCAATTATTGTCTCTGATCCTTGAAAAATTTCTTGAGGCTATGGTACACAACTTTCTCACATCCATTTGAACTAAACTATACTTGGAAAATTGTGTTAGCATATCAATTTTGTTAGCTAGGAGCCAGGAGCTAGCTTATCACCAATCAATTGCTTTTTTTGTATACAATATTATGTTTATAAATATATTTTGTCTACATAGGCATTCTATATGTAATAAATAAGTGCAATGAAAATATTCGAATAAAGTAATACCAAAGGAAATATATCTAAAAAATAAAATGAAATTAGTAAGTACCTAATACACAATCTTTTTCTCTCATCCACTCATCATCTGACATTGTTCTGTCGTAAAAGATTCCATCTATTTTTCATTCTGTTGGATGTGACTCATACTTCTTTGAGGTACTTGTGGTGGTACAGATATTGTTGAATATATTGAATAGTTTTGGTTTATATCTGTGGTAAAAGTAGATGCTTCTAGCATAATGTGCCATAATTTTCGTCAGACTTTAACCATAGAGATACTAGCAAAACAATTGAAAATTCTAAAATCATGAAAATTTCTACGTTTCGGTTTTCGGATGCGATCTTTTTAACTAAAATATTTTCAAAGATGGCAGACTTCCGGTTCTACCGGAAGTCGACTGTAACTTTGTTATTCTAAATGGAACACCCTGTATATTAATACATTTTTAAATCTACGTAAAATTTTAGTATACTTTTGTCTGAAAACTTTTTTCGAAAAATTAGTTATTAATTTTGTTGTAAAAAATTTGACGGTTGCAGACTCTTACAAATTATTTTTTAAAAGGATACCCTTAAAGATATGAAAATGGTTTCTGTTCGGTTGCTTTTAGCAAACCTATTTGAATCTATGTTGAAATTTTTTTCATTTTATACAGGGTGTGTATAGATAGTTTAAAGTTTAACTTCATAAATATCAAATTTCTTTATTTTTTTAAATAGAACCACCCGGTTTTTTCTATTTTAATGCATTCAGAGGTAAAAAATAAGGCAAATTCATGTATACTTTCCTATACCTAAATCTTACCGTTATCCAGATATTAAATGTTTTTTGTAAAATCTTAGAGATGCAGGATATATCTTACTACAAATAAAGCACATATGTTCTTGTAACAACTTTGCCATATTTACCATGTATTAAAAGCAAATTTACATAATCTTTTTTATTTCTTAGTGCTTGTATCAACGGATCAAAATAAAATTTAGACCACACATGCATCTCTCCAAATTTACAGAAAACATTCAATATCTGGATAACGGTAAGGTTTAGGTATAAGAAAGTATGCATGAATTTGCCTTATTTTTTACCCCTGAATGCATTGAAATGGAAAAACCGGCTGGTTCTATTTAAGAAAATAAATAAATTTGATATTTATGAAGTTAAACTTTGAACACTTTTTATACACACCCTATATAAAATGAAAAACCTTGCTAAAAGCAACTGAACAGAAACCATTTTATATCTTCAAGGGTATCCTCGTAAAAAATAATTTACAAGGGTCTGCAACGGTCAAATTTTTTACAAAAAAATCAAAACTCAAAAAGTATGCATTTTTCGAAAAAAGTTTTCAGACAAAAATATACTAAAATTTTACGTAGATTTAAAAAATGTACTAATATACAGGGTGTTCTATTCAAAATAACAAAGTTGCAGTCGACTTCTGGTAGAAGCGGAAGTCTGTCATCTTTGAAAATATTTTAGTTAAAAAGATGGTATTCGAAATCCCAAAAGTAGAAATTTTCATGATTTTACTATAAGTATTTTGCCATATACAGATAGTTTTAACTCGTCGTGGGACACCCTGTATATACTTAACTTCAATGCTCAGTGTAAAAAAAAGAAATCTAATTTTCCTTCTATTCTTTCCAGGCTTGGCATTCAATATAAATGATATGAAGAAAACAAAACCTGTTGGTGGGATATTTCTGTGCATAGTTTGTGGAAACATGTACATGAAACCAATAGAATTTTTTTGCCACTTTTCAACAAATCATTTTACTAAACAAAAAAAATTATGTCAAACTGGAACTATAAGAAAAGAAATTGATCATATGAATAGCAGTACCATTGTCGACAATTTCAATACAGAAGTAAAGTATAAGATTGAATTAATTGAACTTGAATTGAAAGAAGAAGCAATGGAGAATGAAAACCATACATCACTTACAGATGAAATTGTTTCAAGTGGTTCTAAATTTAGTTCTGGTGAGAATCAATTGCAAAGTAAAACTGATGGTAAACTAAATAAATGTGAGACTTGTTTGGAACCATTTTCACATGATCATGTGTGTTTCCTTATTCAAGAAAATGTATTCAAATGTGGAACTTGTTTGAAACCATTTTATTCCAAAAATATTTTAATTTCCCATTTGCGTTTCCACGCAGGCGTGTCGCCGTATAAATGCGAAGTTTGTTTGAAAACCTTTTTTCGAAGAAAACTTTTCAATAAACATTTGCATCATCACATAGAGAGTGAAACACCTGTCAAATGTGAAATTTGTCATGAAATTGTTCCTAAAAAACGTCATTTAAGTCATATGAGTATACATACAGGGGAAAAACCATTTAAATGTTCCATTTGTTCAAAGTCGTTTATACACAAAGGATATTTGAATGTGCATATGCGATACCACACAAAGGAAAAACCATTCAAATGTAATTTTTGCTCAAAATATTTTACTCAAAGGGGTACCTTAAATGTACATATGCGTGGTCACATTTTGGGAAAAACGTTCAAATGTAATATTTGCTTGAAATATTTTTTACAAAAAGGCAATTTGAAGAGACATATGCTCAGTCACACAGGGGAGAAATCATTCAAATGCAGTATCTGCTTTAAATCTTTCTTTAATAAAGATAATTTAAATTCACATTTGCTAGTCCACACAAAGGAAAAACTATTTAAATGTCAAATTTGTCAAAAATCTTTTGCATGGAAAACCAATTTAAGTATACATATACTTCGTCATAAAGGGGAAAAACCTTTCAAATGTTCAATTTGTTGTAAAGAATTTACAGATAAATACACCTTAATGATACATTTGCGTCGCCATAAGGGTGAAAAACCATTCAAATGTGAAATTTGTTCAAAGGCTTTTGTGGATAAAAGTTATTTGAGGGAGCACATACGATTGCACAACGGAGAAAAACCATTTAAATGTGAAATTTGTTCAAAATCTTTCAAAATGAATTATTATTTAAAGAGACATTTACTTCTACACAATGAAGAAAAAGCATTTAAATGTAAAATTTGTTCAAAATCTTTCAAGTGGAGAAGTAGCTTAAGCACACATTTGCGTGCACACACTGGAGTGAAACCATTTAAATGCGAAGTTTGCTTCAAATCCTTTATACGTGAACGTTTATTAACTAGACATATGAGTTGTCACACGGGGGAGAAACCATTCAAATGTGAGGTTTGTTCGAAATGTTTTAGAGAGAACAGATGTTTAAAGAGACATTTACTTCGTCACAATGAAGAAAAGCCATTTAAATGTAACATTTGTTCAAAAGGTTTTACACTAAAATGTGTTTTAAAAAGGCACTTATTATTTGTGCACTCGGAAGAAAAACCATTTAAATGTGAAATATGTTCAAAATCTTTTTCGCAAAAAGGTTATTTAACTGAACATTTATTTATTCATAAAGAAGGAAAACCATTTAAATGTAATATGTGTACAAAGTCTTATAAAAGAAAAGGTGATTTAAATATACATTTAACTCTTCACAAAGAAGAAAAGCCGTTTAAATGTGATATATGTTCAAATGCTTTTAAACTAAAATCTTATTTAAAAAAACATTTACGTTCTCATCCAGGCAAAACAACCATTTAAATTCACAGTTGCATCACCACACCGAGGAAGTACAGGATCTGTAAAAATACTGAAATTTAAAGTAGCTTAACATTTATGCATCTGTCAAATTTCCTTTATTATTTTATTTTCTTCAACCAATGTACTGTTTTTCTCAAAATGACTTTAAAAGTGGATTTTTCATGACAGATATAAGGGTGTACTTTTACTGCATAGGTAGAAAAACTTTGTTGACAATAACATTGGGATTGAATTATTTGGAATATGGAGAAAAAATTATATGTTTCACATGTCAGAAAAAAAGCAAGCCTTGGCTATGAAACTCCAGCCGCGACATTAAATCTTAAGCTTTTCTGCCTAGTAAAACAAATTACTATTATTTGATTTGTTTTCTTTTGTTTAGTTAGTAAGTTGTATGATAAAATATTAAAAAATTGTTGTTTGGGAGCCTTTTTGAATGTTTATTCAAATATACACCTAAAATAAGCATTAATTTCGTAAACATTACCCACCTTTTCATACTATCCTGAACCACTTCCTATCGAAACTGAACCGAATATACCAATTTAAAGATTTGAGTTAGCAGCCCTGAGTCACGCGTTGTTGCCGAAATGTTAATAATTTGAGTGATAGGAAACGATATGTCTGCTCTTATTCAATTCAATAACTAACTAATATTAGATAATTTGGACGTGGAAATACCTATATTATTTTATTATGGACACAAAAAAAATAAAAAAATTAGGCAAAAATAGCAAATACCTACATTGTTTTCTTAAATCATAAAGAATCCTAATGAAATTTTTGTTTCGTCATAGGTACATCATTCGTGTGCAAAGTTTCAAATGATTCCTACGTCTGAAAGTGTTGGAAATAGTTATTTTCCTAACAAGTGCGGAAAGTGATTCTTTCCCGCACGCGACTGCAGTTGACCCGAACGACGCGGAGCGGACTTCGGGCAAGCGGCCAAGGGCGGGAAAGACATTTTACGCATGAGTTAGGAACATTATTTTTTCTACGACCGTATATACAAAAAAGTATACCAACCCATTTTTCAAAAGTTATTTGATTTCAACATACATATAAACTTGAACTAAAAACTATTAATTATTATAAATATTAATATTAAAAACACAATTTGTTGCATTCTGTTAATTACTTAAAATTGCCGGTCCAGTGGAGTTACTTGGTGTTAACTGGTAAGTAGATGACGTAGATGAGGATGGCATCGGTTGCAGGTCTCGTAAATAAGATGAAGGTGGCGGCAACGGTTTTAAGTCATTTGTAGCGATGAAAGAATTTTATTTGATATATTTTTATAATATCAAACCCGGGTGGTTTGATAGTTGTTTTGTGACACTACTTTAAAGAGTGTACAGGATTATATCAAACTATCTTCATTATTTTATATTTTCAAAAAATTTAAAATGCAACAAAAAAAGCTAGAAAAGATGTTGATTTTATTTTATGGATTATTTCGTAAATATTTATTTACCTGTTGTCACAATAATTATAACTTACGAAGTAAAAAACTATCAAATAAGTTCAAAATTTGCATAATTTTACTTTCCACACTTTCAAAACTAAAATGCGTGCGGGAAAGTGGGTTAAAACGCACGGTCGTAGAAAAATGAATTATCCTGATGATACTGATAAGAGCATTAGGTTAAGGTTATGAAATTGTAGTGTCCTCGGTTCAAAATGTTAAATTATTGAAACATCTGAAAATGGTTAAGCCTCAATTTATACCTACTTATGATCCTGATCTGGACATTGGGTCAATGTAATTTAAGTATTGTACATTTAATGGTGTGTGAAATATTACAACTCCAACAAAACAATAGTGACAAGTAATGAGAAAAATAAAAGAAGACAATTTATATTTTTATCAGATACAACCAAATACAGAACGAATGTCAGTTGATCTGCATTTGAATCATTTAAGTTTGATTGGACTCGCACTATTCATTAATCATTAAAACTTTTTGTTAAATCTACTTCCATTGTAACGTGTTTATTATAACCGATTAATAACCTATTCCGTAAAAAGTAGTAAAAACTAAAATACATAGAATAATACTTTATATACTGCTAAAATAATAACAAACTCACAAATTTTTTTTATTTATTCAAATAAACCTTCAACTTTCTTCTTTTCATATAAGATTTAGAACATAGAATAAACCATTCACCAGTCATTCATCATTGCGAGTGACTGTAGTTAACGTCGGTACACTATAGCTAATAATCTTGCAATTAAATCAAATTACAAATAACTCAATATTTATTTGATTAAAACGATAATGTAATTTGATTTGAAAGGCAATGATGTTATCATAGAGAAATATAATATAATGGATGTTATCAAACAATATACGTAAATAATAATAATATATGTATTTCTATGGTCAGACCCATAATAATAGCACAATGAGTTGAGACCCTCCATGGTTGAGGCATTATATTTCTCTATGGTTGAGGCGTAGGAAAAAATGACGAAGAAAAATGTACAAAATACAAAACACATTTTTCTATCAACAAAGGTCATAAATATATAAAAATGCCTGCATTTAAAAAATTAAATACTAAAATTTATCAGAAAAGTGGACCCGTAGTCACACCAGATTATATCTATTGGAAAAAGTTAGGTGTAAGTTATTAAAACTTTTAAAAATCCTTTTTTATAATCTGTAATTGTTGTAGATTCCAGTGTTAGTGAAAGAATTTGGTCCAATAGATCATATAGATTTTTCACCTATAGAGCCTCACTATTTTGCAGTTACATGTTCTGTTCGGGTGCAAGTTTATAATCCAGTTACCAAGTTGGTTATAAAAAATATTTCTAGGTTTAGAGAAAATGCCTATGGAGCAGTATTTCGTAATGATGGTAAACTTCTCTTGGCAGGAGGTGAAGAAACAAATGTAAAGCTATTTGATGTCTCATCAAAAAGCTTATTAAGGTATAGTTACAATATTCTTATTTTAAAATCATGTATATATGCATTACCAATTTTTGTTTATTTGCAGGTTGTTTAAAGGACATACAGCACCTGTTCATAGAACACATTTTCTGCATAATACAGCACAAATTAGCTCATTTTCAGATGACAAAAGTGTGAAAATATGGGACATTCCAACAGAGAAAACCTTAATGACTTACACTGGTCATACAGATTATATCAGAGCAGGCACAACTTGTGCTGCTGTACCAGACATTGTACTATCTGGAAGCTATGATCATAAAGTTAAAATGTTTGACATTCGAACAGAAAATGAAGTTTTATCAGTTGATCATGGCAGTCCAGTGGAATCTTTACTATTTCTACCAGCAGGAGGAATATTTTTATCAGCTGGTGGTACAGAAATTAAAATATGGGATAGTTTAGCAGGTGGTAGACTGCTAGGTAGTGTATCGCAGCATCACAAAACAATTACATGTCTTCAATTGGCTTCAGATAATAAGAGATTGTTATCTGGAAGTTTAGACAGACATGTGAAGATATATGACATTGCTACTTTTAAAACTGTACATACATTGGACTTTCCAAATGCCATTTTGAGTTTGGGGGTTTCTAAAAATGATGACACCCTGGTTGCTGGACTAGTGGATGGGTTAGTATCTATTAGTAGGAGAGAAGAAGACAAAGAAGCGAAGAAACCTACAAAAAAATTATCATCTTATCAATTTATTAGTCACACTCATCAAGCATCTGTGGATACAGTTGTTCCAGCATTGAGCCATGAAAAAGAAAGCAAACATGACCATCATTTGAGAAAATTTGAATATTCAAAAGCACTAGACAGTGTTCTTCTTCCATATGTAGCTAATAAAAATCCACAGGTTACAGTTTCGTTAATACAAGAATTAATCCGTAGAAGAGCTTTAAACAAAGCTTTTCAGGGACGAGACAAAAAGTCTTTGCTCCCAATTTTAAGGTTTTTTGTTAGAAATATAACAGATTGTCGTTTTACACGAGTTCTTATAGATGCAGCAAACATATTCTTAGATATATATGAAGATAGCATTACTTCATTGCCACCAGAAGTTGGTAAATTGTTCATTGAACTTACAAATGTATTAAAACGGGAGAGTGAATTGTCTAATAATTTAGCAGCATTACAAGGTATGATGAGTATGCTTCTTGCTAGCCAGGTAACAAATTCTGTAGATTTTAACTCAAGTGATAAAAAGGGACATAACTTGGTACCTAGCAATGATGCACAAAAAAATTTTGTTTTAACAGTATCATGATTGTGATAATGCTTATAAATACATGTAAAATACCTACAATATTCTTCTTCTTATCCTGTCCTTATTTAGGTTACTGCATAGAGAAATATTTGTATTTCTCTATGGATTACTGTATATAGGGCATGTTCACCAAAACTGACAAGTAAACACTAATGGAAGTCGCCCTGTCAATAGACTGGTCATTTGGTTATTTTGTATTGATTGATTGATTTTAAAAAACGAGAACTATTAACAAAAATTTGGAAGAAAGCCACAAATCAAAATAATTATCAAGAACCACATGTGCAAAGAGCCTTTGTTTTTTATCAGGGCGACTGTCAGATGACGTCGCTTTGATTTGTCCTATTGGAAATTTAGGCGTAGTATTGAAATGGACGGGACTTATATAAATTTGGAAACATTTGGATGTAAAGTTATACCTTTAAGCACACGATTAAAAATATGCTGCTTGAAAAAAAATAATTCTTGATTTCGACTGATTAATTTATATTAAGCTATTTTTTTTTGTATTCTACATTTAATTTATAATGTTAAATGAAATTTTTGTTCATATTTTGTAACCCTTGAAGGTTAAGAGTTAAAGAGTAGCTTCTAGCTAATCTTCGCCTTCTTGGGGCAAATGTGTTGTACATTTGTTAATAAAGACATTCATTCATTCATGTTAAAACCAAACGCGCCAACAGATGCTGGTGCCACCAGGCGTTTTATAAAAAATGTTACGACTACTATAATATGCTGTACTTTTTGATAATTAGTTAATAAAAGCTATGTTTTGTGAGTTGAAAGAAGTATTTGTGACATTTAAAACTTAACATGTTAACCCCACACATTTTAAATATATTAAGAGCCATCTAGGATTACAATACCAAGCTCGTGTTCGCGTTAATTCGAATGTTCACATATAGATGACCTTGACAAATATTTACGTATATTTATCTAGACTAGGATAGGTGGCTTGTGGTATATAGCCACTGTACCATAGAGAAACACTAGGAGTTTTGCTGTGAGTGTGAGGTACCGTTGACTCAACGTTACACAATTTCTCGGGACCGTAACGTTTTCGCGACAGGTCGGTTCAAACTTTTGTCTTTGAGTATGAAAGAAAGAAAAACATGTTAGAAAAGGATAATGACAGTACCGTTCCTATTGAATCGGTAGTCACCGGTACCTCGCAGCAAAACACCTACTGTAATTACGTAAATTACCGATTACCGATCAGTTTCTAAGCCCATTGGAGCAAATGTGTTTATTTATACGGTACCGTCGCGTTTTGCTGACGGAGCGCTTTCTAAATCATGCCGTCGTGTTCTAGAGAACGCTGCGTCAAATTTGTTGCTTGTATTCATCTAAGTACATTTCTTGAATGGGGCTATTTATAGAAACGCCAGAAGTACCAGACACTGCCGAGTTGACCGAATACTACTGAAGGCTCTAAAACGTTCTCAAAATCGTCTACATAAAAGTAGTTTTAAAAACGCAACGTTAACCTAGAGTTGAACGAGCGACAGAAAACGCTTGCATAAAAGTGCTCTTTCATTATCTTTGGTAGTTTAATTTAATAGAGATTAGGTTGACTTTTCGTTTGAGACGTTGAACAAGTGAGTTCGTTTGACCTTGAAGCGGAATACAGGTATTTACTAACCAACCTTTGTTTTTACCTTCTTTTTTATGATTTTCTTTAGTGAATTCTCAATAAGATAATTTTTTTTTTTATATAGACCTTGTGTTACTTTTCTTTTAAAATTACCCTTTTGGATAAATTAGTTAGTAAGTTGGGAAATAATTTAAGTTAGATTAAGTTGAGAGGACAACATGGGGGATGAATCGGGGGGGCCGGGGCCCCCCATTAAAAGGGGAGATGAACATTTGAATTTCAATAATGAGGAACAAGATATATATATGGAGGATATTCCTCTCAGTCATAAAAATGCTAATAATAACCCTAGAGCTAATAATGTAGAATTGTCAAAAGTAAACACGGTTTCAGATATAAGTCAAAGTATAAAGAAACTAGAATATACATATTTAGATAAAGGGCCATTTGAGGTTTACATTGAATCTAAGTTAGATAATAAAAACGTAGGCAATTGGAGTTATTTAGCCATAGCGAGAGAAATCTTTCAATTAAAAATGAATAATTTAAAAAAAATTCATAAAAAAGGTAGGAATAGAATAAGTGTAGAATTTAAAGATTATAAATCCGCTAATAATTTTGTACAAAGCAATGCTCTACGGGAAAAAAATTTTGATTTATTTATTCCATTTAAAAATGTTACCTGTAAAGGTATAGTAAAATATATCGACAAAATATTTGATGATGAGATGTTGAAGGAATTTTCACAAACAAGTACAAATAGCAAAATCTTAGAGGCAAAAAGATTTTTTAGAAAACCAAAAAAACAAAAGAATATTAATAGCGATATAAATTCATCAGAGATTTCTGAAAACACTGGAGAGGAATTAATTGCAACTGGTACCATCAAATTCACCTTCTCAGGTACATCACTTCCTAGAAGTATCTTAATTTGTGGTATTGAACATAGGGTTCTCCCATATGTCATGCCAGTTTTACAATGCTACAATTGTCTCAATTTCGGTCATGTTAAAAAGTTATGCAAAAATAAGCAAAATAAATGTCTGAAATGTGGTGATGTACATAAAGAGGAAGGTAACGATTTTTGTTTAACAAAATGCATTCATTGTTTTAGTATCAACCATTCAAGTACTAGTAAAGATTGTCCTGAATACATTAGACAAAAATATATTAGGGAAACTATGTCCTTAGATAACTTATCCTTTTTTGAGGCGTCGGAAAAATACCCAAAAAATAAACCAAACAGGGAATTTATTCCACATTCAGATGACTTCCCAACGCTTACGCACAGCACAAATGATGCTAATAACTCTGTTCCTATCAATTCGAGGAGGGCGGTACATATCCAAAATAATACCCCTAAAAATACATATACCCAAATTGTTAATAAAAAAAGACGATTAGTTAATAATAATTCATATGATAGGGAAGCTCATAACAGTCAACTTAATTCTCCAGAGGGCAGAGATACAGCCTCTCACTCAGGGGTCTACTTTATTTCACCTTCAGTACAAAGTATAGGGGAAACACCAGTAGAGACATCTCAAGGAAGAGAATCCAGGAAACCTCAGATGTTAAATGATCTTATGAATATGGCTTTTAACTTAAATAATAATGATATCGAACATATAATACACTTCATTACAAGGCTGGTTAATGCAAAAAGAATAGAATCATCTATACAGGAAAACCTATTTAATGTCAAATAATCCACAAAATAACCTAAACCAGAATAAGGCTAATCTTCAATTCAAAATTATGCAGTGGAATATTCGTAGTTTAAAAGCTAATTTAGATAATTTAAAAATTCTTATTCACGAAATTAATCCTCATATAATAATTTTAAATGAAACATGGTTACTAGATACAGATCATATAAACATAAAAAATTATCATACTGTTAGAAATGATAGGGAAGACGGTTATGGAGGTATTGCAACATTAATTAGAAACAAAGTAGAATATCAGATAGTTCAAATCAGAGATAATTTTAATAGTAGAATGCAAATTATGGTCACTAGGATAGAATCATTAAAATTGAATATAGTTAATATTTATAATCCTTCGGGGGATAAAATTAATGAGAACCAATGGAATAACATATTAGATAACATATCCAAACCATACATTATCATGGGTGATTTAAATGCACATGATGCACTTTGGGGTTGTAGAAAGAGTGATCAAAATGGGAAATTTATTAACAAATCTTTGGAAGACAATAATTTAGTGTTATTAAATGATGGTTCCCCTACTAGAGTAAATCTGCCAGGACAATATCAATCGGCAGTGGATTTAACATTAGTATCGCAAGATATAGCATTGAATAGTAATTGGTCAGTATATAGTGACACAGGGGGTAGCGATCATTATCCCACTATATGTGAAATCTACCTTAATTCCACAAATTATAGCACACACAATGTTAGAAGAATCTATAAAAAAGCTGATTGGAATAACTATGCTAACTATATTGAAAAAGAGTGTAGAAATCAGAATTTTGACTTTGATTATGAATGTTGGTTAGCAATGGTGGATACAGCAGCTAATAAATATATTCCTCTAACAAAGGGTAAAGGAAGAAATAAATGTACTCCTTGGTGGGATGATGAATGTACAGAACTAATTAATAAGAGGAAAAATGCACTAAAACAATTTGTTAATTTTCCAAATAATGAGAATTTTATAAATTATAAAAAAATCAATGCCATAATTAAATTAAAATTTAAAAATAAAAAAAAAAATTCCTTTAGAAAATTTTGTGAAACTCTAAACCGGGATACACCCATTGGAAAAGTGTGGAAAACTATAGGTAAATTTAAAAATTATTTTAACCCAAATAAACAACAACCTCCTAGGGATGAAATAATTAACGAAACACTAGATAATCTTACAGCTTGTAATATAAATCCAGAACATAAATATATAAAAAATAATAATGAAGTTTCTCCATTTACTTACAGTGAATTTATAAACATTTTGGGAGGGAAGAAAGATAAGACCCCAGGTAAAGATAATATAACATACTGCATGTTATTGGCCTTACCAATTTGCGCACAACAAATTCTAATAAAATATTATAATAACGCTCTATTATCAGGTAATATTCCCCCTCAATGGATGGAAACAGTTATTATACTTTTTTTAAAAAAGGGAAAAAATCCGAATGTAGTAGATAGTTACAGACCAATAGCTCTGTCATCATGTGTGGGTAAAATTTTAGAAAGCATGCTAAAACTAAGGTTAGAATGGATTGTAGAAAGTAAAAATATCTTACCTAAATTCCAAATTGGTTTTAGAAAAGAAAAAGGATGCATGGATGCTATTGGCATAATTACACATAGTGCTCTGCAAGCCTTTTCCTTAAAAAAATATTTAGTGGTGGTTTTTCTTGATCTAAAAGCGGCGTATGATAAGGTAGATATATATCTACTTTATGAATACATGGTAAAACTTAATATTCCAACCAATTATATCAACCTTACTTTTAATTTAATAAATAACAGAAGTCTTTACATAAGAAAAATAAATAATCAACTCATTGGACCAAAAACAACTAGTAAAGGACTAGCACAAGGGTCTCCATTAAGTCCCCTATTATTTAATATTTACACAAAATCGCTACATGAAATCATCCCTGGGAGAGTTAAACTTATCCAATTTGCAGACGATTTGGCAATTATGTTGGAAGGGACACAGTTAGAAGAAACGATATCAGAAATGAATCAATGTCTTATTAAAATAAACGAATGGATTATTGATCATAAGTTTGTAATCTCTACTAATAAATCTTCAGCTATAATATTTCATAACAGGAAAAAAATAAATCAAATACCTCAACTAATCATAAATAATGATATAATACAAATTAGAAATGAAGTCAAGTATCTAGGAGTAATGATCTGTCATAACCTTAACTGGTCAAAACAAATAAGCGAAGTGAGGGATAAAGTGCAAAAAGTAATGAATATAATTAGAGCCTTGAGAGGGACGTGGTGGGGCGCACACCAACTCACATTATTAACATTATATAAAGGATTAGTTAGACCACACTTAGACTATGCAGCCATAATGTTCAAACCCTGCACTAAAAAGGTGTTAACTGATTTAGATAAAATACAGATTAATGTCTTGAAATTAATACTGGGATGCATGAGATCTACTCCAAGTAACGTTATTTTAGCAGAATCGGGTGAAATCACTTTGGATTACCGTAGAAAATTACAAGCCATCAAATTTTATTTAAAAATAATTACTGATCTGAATAATCCATTAAATAATATTTTATCAAACTTGTCTATTAATTATAGATCGAAAGTAGGTTTTTGGAAATCCAGAGATCCTCCATATCTAATAGCTGCCAAACAAGAAGTAGACTTGATCAGTACTAATTTGTATAAATCTAAAATTAAACCTTGCTATCAAATAGAAATTATAGACCAAATCAATAAAATTAAGGTCATAAAAGCAAATGTTAATAAAGGACATACATACGATAATCAACAGTTTTTAAATGAGTTCTCTGATACATATGGTGATTACACATGGATTTATACAGATGGATCAGTAGATCCCGAAAGTTCTAGGGCAGGTTGCGGAGTACATATACCAAGTCTAAAATATAATTTTGCTACTAGATTATTTAACTATACTCAAATTTGTACAGCAGAAGTAATCGCGGTACAAATGGCAGTAAAATTTATCATGGAAAATAATATTAATAAAGCCATGATCTTTACAGATTCCCTGAGTGCTATTCAAAAAATCTCTCAACATAGATTCGGAAATAATGATTTCATTTCACTGTCGACTAAAAAATTAATATTAGACTGGAAAAAGCAATATAATTATGACATTATAATAGCATGGATTCCAGGACATAAAGGGATAATAGGTAATATAGAAGCAGATAAATTAGCTAATGTAGGGAGAGGGTTAAACATTCCTGCAGAATATAAAATAAATAAATATGAAATTATGCCTTATTTTAAAAAAGAATATAAAAACTATTATTTTAATGACTGGAACAGAAATTTCTCAGATAAAGGTAAATGGTATAAACAGTTAGAGGTTAAGCCTCAAACGGAACCTTGGTTTAAAGATTTCTCCAACCTAAATAGAAGACATCTTACTGTCTTAATTAGATTAAGATCAGGGCATTGTCTAACTCCACAATATCTACATAAGATTGGGAAACTAGATAACCCATATTGCGAATGTGGTCAATTAGGGAACATTCAACACATTTTCCTAAACTGTCCCATCAATAAAACTACTTATTTTGACTTATATCTGGAATTAATTAAAGCAGGCTACCTAAGCCCTATATCCTTATTAAATATTTTATCCAAACCTGAATATAACACAATTCAACTATTAATAAAGTTCATTAACCTTTTTGAAATTAGAATATAATTGTTTTAATATAACCATTTAGAAAGAAAAGTAACTATATAGATTAAAAAAAAAATAAATATTCCTAAATAAATCCTTCGGTATTTCCAGTTAATGTGTGTATGTCTAACCTATGTGGTGTTGTCAAAATCTAACATGTCCTACCTGCGAAGATACAAATATCATCAATAAGATAGGTCATAGTAAATATAAGTATAAAGTGACGAAATAGGAAGAAAAAAATCTATGAAGCTGGTCGCAATACCGTAAGGTGGAGACCAAAAAAAACGATAAGAAGAAGAAGAAGAAAGTGCTCTTGAACAGTTGAACTTGTCTGCAAATGACAATTGACATTTATTGTCCGTCATGGAGTGAAGTGTCATATTTGTTGTTATTCAAAGAAAATCAACAACATTATTCATGGAAGAAAAACTAACAAGGATGGTTCGAAAAAAAATAACAAAAAGTTTATAGTTCCTCTCTAAAAATTTGAACATAAGATGTCTAAAACTCTTATCCGTCCTGTGTTTGGACGTACCCCATCTTGCTCTTTAGAACAAAGATTGGAAGAGAGGAAATCCCGATTAAAAGCTATGAAATTAGAACAAAGTAAAAAATCTGAAAAACCAGAAGATTTCATTACTTATGAGGACAGCGATAGCGACGACGAACCACTATCTGTACAAAAAGATATATTAAACACCTCTTTTAATTTTGTTGATTATATTAGAAATAGAGAAATGCAGTGCACCAAGTCAAGCTCTGTAACGCAGGACTATGGTAGTAGACATATGTTAACTCATGAAATGTTTAAAGAGACTCCAATCAATTTAGGCAATATGAATAAAGTGTTTTGTTCCCAGTGGTTGAGTGATAGACAAGTTGTTTTTGGGACAAAGTGTAATAAGGTGAGAATGAATTCTTTAAACAATTTAGTCACACTTCTATATTCATTAGTTTCGAATATCCAATTTTGCTTTATGTTTCATACCAATGAAAATAACTAATTACATTTATAATAGTTAATGGTGTATGATGCTGTAACACATAAAATAGACCAAATACCATCACTGTTGAGTAAAAGGGACCTATTGGGTAATGAACAACAACAAAGTGGTATTCATTCAGTACAAATTAATCCCTCGAAGACTCTACTGGCAACGGGAGCCAGAAATACATGTGATATTGCAATTTATAGATTGCCGACATTAGATCCTGTTTGTGTTGGAGAGAATGCTCACAAAGACTGGGTAAGATATTTCATTTTTCTTGATCCTTGTGGATAAATATAAAAAGTTGTATACTTTTCATTTTAGGTATTTGACATGTGTTGGTTGGATGATGAGTTTCTTGTTTCTGGTTCAAGAGACACCAAAATGGCTTTATGGAGAATAACACCTGAATTATTAGAAAGCACTGAAGAGATTCCTATGCATTGTCATATCCAAGCAGTATCTATCAAAGATTGTAGAGGAGCTCAAAAGGTATTTTACATAATATATTCTACTATCAACAAAAAAAAATTAATTGTTTTAGAATTTATTTAATGTATAATATTTATATTTTTAGGTTCGAGCTTTGGCTTTCAATAAAAAATATGATGAAATAGCAGCTTTAAGTTTAAATGGTTATATTCACATTTGGAATGCAGAAAATTTCAAACAAAAGTTATCTAGAAAATTACCATCTGCTCAAGAAAATGTCTGTCTAGCTGTGCAAGATACGGGATTGTATGCTATTGGGTGTAGATCTTATACATTATTGCTTGATTGTCGAACCCTACAGGTATTATTTTAAGTTACATACATGGTGTTTTATTGAGAGAGGGAAATATTTAAATGTAGAAAAGAAGTCACCAAGGGGTGACTCCAGCTTTGTAAGGGAAATACAGGGTGTTTTGTCAATTTTACTCATTTCTGTCTTAACCAAGGGGTAAACCGCAAGTGGAAGTAAGTGTACACCGCAGTGGAAGTTCGATGGAGGTATATGGGAGTACGTGGAAGTTTGGTGGAAGTATGTGGAAGTTTGGGTGAAGTATGTGGAAGTTTAATACAGAAATTAGAAGTGCGGTGAGAATGACAAATTTAGAATTATTGAATAGGTCATTATACAGGATGTTAATGAATAGGTGTTTCAAACTGAATGAGCATGTAGAAAATGCGAAAATGTGGAAGTTTTGTGGAAGTATGTGGAAGTAGGTGTACAAGATTTTTGCTGGAGGTTTACCCCTCAGTCTTAACAAATAACACCATGCATATTTTTAATAATTTGTACAGAATTTTCTCTATGAAAGCACAATTGAACAATTTACTGATAGTAATATGAAACGAGATCTGGATTAAGAACATCCTATTGAAAATATAAACTATTTTTAGGCTGTTAAAAAGGTGAATTCAAGATACTCTGGTTGTGGCATTAGATCAGCAAGCTTTCAGGGTGATGTACTCACAGTTGGAACTGGTTTGGGCATGCTTATGTTCTACGATCTAAAGGCAGGCAAATATCTTGATTCCAGTATTAATTCTTCTCGGACTGTTGTGCTTAAAGCTAGTAAGGGCTATGTGGTAAGTAATACATACATAAGATCAATTTTAATATATTTTCACTTTTTTGTTGAAGAGATCAGTGAACAGACATTTTCAGGTTATTTCTTGAAATACATGTCAGTATCTTCCTTTTTGGTCGTTTTTAAATATAATATGCTCAAGTCAAGACATACTATGCATATGGTTATGATAGATGTGGCACATTAAGGTGATTCTAATTAACATATATTTTATGGGTCTCATAACTTATGAACCATGTTTTACATTTTCATAATATTCGATACATATGTTCTTTATCCACAGTGGAGTCGATTAACATGAAAAATTTCATTACAGGCTCCGCCTATGTCAAACTTTTATTGTGGGGGATGCGTTAATGTATGTGGTTGGAAATAATGGCATATTTTCTACATTTCAAGGAGAAAATTATTTTATTATTCTCTCTTGCTAATTTCTTTTTGTCCAGTTTTTGAATTTCTGTACAGAACTTTATCCATAGCTTCTTCTGATGTCATTTTTACAATAAAAATTTGACCTAACTAGTATAGGCAACTTTTTTATACAGGGTGTACTAACCTTACGACAAACTTCGGTATATGGATTATTTTAAAAGATAACAAAAAATGTTATTAACAAAAATAGAAGATGTGTTAAAGGTTCATATTTTGAAATTATATTGAACTATACAGAGTGCTAAATAGCTCCGTTACAAACCAAACATATGATTTTTTAAATGGGAACCCCTGTATATTATACCAAATTCGGATTGGTTACATTTTTTTGAAGCTTTTGATTTAAGGTTTTGCCACGTTATACAGAGTCCTTCCAAAGATATGGACACGTTTATGTGAAAATCGTAGGTAAATCAACGCTCTGTAGCTTGTTGTACGTTGAAGAAAAAAAATGCTTTTTGCCACACAGAGTTTTGTTATATGATGCAATATTTTCGTACCCTATTAAATTTCATTTATATTCTTTCTAGTATACAGGGTGAACGGAAGCTCGAACCTGTCATTTTCTCTCTTCTTTCAAATGGAACACCCTGTATTTTATGGCAAAAATAGAATCTTCGATTATGTAACTTCAATTAAACGTTGTATGTAACAAATAATCCTAATTAATTTTAAATTTTAATGAACAATTCATTCTAAACAAAACTAGCCACCAAAAGTATAATCCCAACCATAATATTAAACTAAAGGTTCAAAATGTTCACCGTTAACATCAATGCAATGCTGCAGAATAGTTCAAATGATTGACTAACATTTCTCAGCATATCAACGTTAGCAGATCGTAATGCCGCACTAATTATCTCTTTCATGTCATCTCTAATAGCCGGGGGATTTTATAAACTTATTCCTTACAAGACCCGAAAAAAATATATATACTTTTGTTAAATCGGGTGACCGAGCTGGCCAATCAGTTGGGCCTCTTCTTACAGCATTGTATTGATGTTAACAGTGAACACTTTGAACCTTCAGTTTAATATTAAGGTTAGGATTAAACTTATGGTAGCTAGTTTTGTTTAGAATGAATTATTCATTAAAATTTTTCATCAATCAGGATTTTTTGTTACTTACAACGTTTATTTCTTTCACATAATAGGTCAATAATTATAGTTTACAATAAATATTACAAAATAACTCTGTTTTTATAAACTTTTGGTATAGGGAATGCTTGACAAAAATTAAAGTTACATAATCGAAAACTCTATTTTGGCTATAAAATACAGGGTGTTCCATTTGAAAGAAGAAAGAAAATGACAGGTTCGAGTTTCCGTTCACCCTGTATATAAGAAAGAATATAATTGAAATTTAATAGGATACGGAGATATTGCAACATGTGACGAAACAACGTACAACAGAGCTACAGAGCGTTGATTTACCTACGATTTTCACATAAACGTGTCCATATCTTTTGAAGGACTCTGCATAACGTGGCAAAACCTTATATCAAAAGCTTCAAAAAAATGTAACCAATCCGAATTCGGTATAATATACAGGGGTTCCCATTTGAAAATTCATATGTTTGGTTTGTAACGGAGTTATGCAGCACTCTGTATAGTTCGATATAATCAACACATCTACTATTTTTGTTAATAATATTTTTTGATATCTCTTAAAATAACCCATATACCAAAGCTTGTCGTAAGATTGGTACACCCTGTATATTGTATAGATATGATGGATAATGAAGTTTGTTGTCAATAATTTAAAAACGAAGTAGTATAATTTTAACATATGTCAAATTTTAGAATAACGAATTGAACATTTTTAAATTTTGACTAAGAAGTGTAATTCAATGTCCTTCGGTGGCTATAGCCCTGGAAGTAGTTTTCTCTTCTTAGTTGAGCAGTCACTGTTTTTGAAAAATATTTTTCAAAACTTAGTAAAGCGTTAGAATAATATATTAATTTTCCGATATCTAATTAATACCACTTTTAATTGTTTTATTAATAGTTTCCAGATGAAGAATTCATCGACAACGTTCAAAACGTTAAATATGTACCGGCCATCTACACCCATTGCTACGATGCGACAGGAACGAGATTGTTTACGGCAGGCGGACCATTACCAGCTACATTAACTGGAAATTACGCAGGCTTATGGCAATAGGTGTAATTTTATATTGTAACTTTCAGATATTTATATCACAAAGAACAGTTTTCGTATTTTTAGAGTATTTAAACTTCGCAGTATTCAAATATTTCTTTGATCCATTTAAACGTCCACTCGTATCAGTAGATGTCAATGGTTTACTGTGATTTTTTTTTATGCAAATGACCGATTTAGTATTTTTCCGTCGACCGTGTATTAATATATGCTCTTATCGTTCTTTAAATTGGACAAAATCATACATTAATGACCTCCTATTAATGAGATTGAGAAAAACGAATAGAACTTATACAGTCGACTGAAAAGCTTTGTAACTAACACGCGTATTAAAAGGGGAATTCACAATCTCAAACATTAAAATTATCTCGATTGTTAATGGCCCTCATCAATACGTTGGTTGAATAACTATTAAAGGCCGGTTTTATACAGTTGACTATCAGTTAAGAGTTAACCTTTAGTCAACAGCAAGTTTGTATTTTATAACTTTATTACTAGCTGGTTGAAGAAAAATAATAAAGGATCACTTCATTCAATACAAAACTGTCTGCTGAGGTTTAATGCAGTTTTGGCAAATATTAGGTACGTTTACTCCGGGCGTACCGAGGTCTGATTGACGTCTCGTGTACTTTACTTTCAATGTAAACACCCAAGGAGTAAAATTTCAAAATTTGTTATACTCGAATTCAATCCATTTTAACTAGGGTAGTTTAAATCCAATTTTTAACGGTGTAAACATGGCACATCAGTATTCGTGGACCAAAGTGACAGTTTTCTAAAAGCACAGAGTAAAAATAGGTCGCTGTCACGTAAGATCGGGTCAAAATTACCTAAAAAAAACTGATTAAAATAACTAAATGAAAAAAATAAAATAAAAATCTACCAAAACATTACCTTAAGTATTAAGGTTATGTCATTTTGATATGAAAATGTCAATTTTGCTCCCAGACTTTGAACCTGGACTATTTTAATCCAGCAAAACGGTCAGTATAAACACTGATGTTTTAAACTAAATAAGTCCACGATTTGGTCCTCGGACCAGGGACCAAACTGCTCCACACGGTGTAAACTCACCTACTGCCAACATAATTCTGGGCTAGGTGATGTCACCCACCCCAAGGTCAAACGACTTCCCAAATAATACAGGGTGTCCTACGACGATTAAGAGCAGTAATATATCAGAATTGGGCTGTAGTAGATAATTATAATTTTGGGGGTGTAAATTAGAGCAAATGTTGCATCTTTTCTTGTTATTGTGTTACCCAATGAGTTATTTGTTTTTGGTCACGTGACGCCGCATTCAAAATTTTTAATGGGACAACCTGTAAATTTGTGCCTCTCTGTGTTCCTCCCGATAAAACAATTCCAATCAACTAGCACACTTGGGGTCTAAAGTGATTAATTTAAGAGCTACAGGTAGGTACTTAAAGGAGTTAAAAAATTTATAATTGAGTCCCCTGTAATTTTCGGCAATATTACATTCGTACGTATTGATTAAGACAAACCAATATTATAAAATTTAATAATACTTGAAAGTTAATAAGGAAAGACCTGTATATCATGGAGTAAAATTACATAAAATTGTATTTTTTCCACAAAAACTTGTTTACCTATTAAATATCGATTAAAAAGTAGCATAGCAAATCTTATAAAAAAGACTGCCTGTTGTCAAGTTTGCCATAATGATAAAAGTGCCAATAAGGCAATATTAGTTTGTCTTAATCATTACGTACGAATGTAAGATTGCCGAAAATTACAGGGGATTCAATTAGGAATTTTTTAACTTACAATCCTTTAAGTATCTGTAGCTTTTGAATTAATCACTTTAGACCCCAAGAGTGCTAGCTAGTTGGAATTGTTTTATCGGGAGGAACACAGAAAGGCACAAATATACAGGTTGTCCCATTAATAATTTTGAATGCGACGTCACATGACCAAAAACAAATACCTCAATGGGTAACACAATAACAAGAAAAGATGCAACTTTTGTTCTAATTTATACCCCCCAAATTATAATTATCTACTACTGCCCAATTCTGATATATTACTTGTCTTAATCATCGTGGGACACCCTGTATATTGGACGGTCTTTTCTTGCATGCTACAGGAATATTTTGGTATCGTTATAGGCTACCTTGACGGTACTATGCGTATGACACATAATCTGTCATTCCACAGAATAGTGAAATTTCTCTTTCATTTACAAGATTTAGGTCCATTTTTTAAATGATTCCTTACTTTCATTATAAACAATAAATTAAGTGTACTCGACTCCGGCGCTGTGTATGCTTTGATTCCATACTTCTGGTACAGTTTTGCAAGTCGAAAACTATAAGTACCTGTACTAGGTAATCGGATGTAGTCCTCTCTTAAGTGATAAGCTGATAATTTCAACGGAAGTGAAGATCAGATTATTTCATTGGTGGAAAAATACATCTTGGAATCGAAGAAAACCGATGTAGTTGCCATGCATTCTAAAAAATTGAAGACATAGGGAATCATAAGGAATTGGTACAGTTTCAAAGCAATAACATTTCCAAAAAATGTTTATCGTCAGTTACATTTTTCACAGTTTATGTAGTAGTATAAAAGCTACCATGAATACCAAATTTATTGACAAAAAGGAAGTATCTAAAAAAACGAAATCAAAAGTATGTATTTAAATCAATAGCTGTATTCTTTTTACAACGTGTACCTGAGATTAACTGAGTCACTCAGTTAGTCTCAGTAAATTAGGAAAAAGTATATGTTCTTTCAATATGGCTCGAGTTGAGTACAAAGTGAGACTAACTAAGAAAATTTCTTCCCCCCTTACCCCAATTGAGCTAGCTTTTCATACAACTTAGAAGTGAGTTGAAAACTTTTTGCGATATTTAAATAAGAATTGCTTTAAAAAGTGGCATTTATGGCACTTTCAGGAACCATTGTCTGTTGAAAATAAAAATTTAAACTAAATTTTTGTGGTATAATCCGAGGTATAAACATTAGAGGTTATGTTATAATTGTGATCTGTAATTGTCAGGCATTCTTTTTAGATATAAATTTGCCTCAATTTATCTTACTTCATCTCATCTCACATTGTCTTAATTATTCTTACAAGTGAGACAGTGGATTGGTAAAAAGAATACAGCTATTATATCGACCAATACTTACATATATGAATGTGAAACATGGGTGTTAATAGGACAACAAAAAAGTAAAATACAGGCGACAGAGATGAAATATTTAAGAAGGGTAAGAGGTGTAACAAAAGAGGATAAAATGAAAAACATAGATATAAGAAAAGACCTGGGTATACAATCAACCTTAGAATTTATTGAAGAAAGACAACTACAATGGTGGGGACATTTACAACGTATGGATGAACGAAGACCAGTAAAGAGAATAATAATATGGAAAGCAAAAATTGAAAAAAATAAAAAAAGGGCAGACCAAGATAAGGTAGTAGCTGGATTACCGGATAAAAGAGGAACAAGCTGGATAGAAGCGAAGGACTTAGCTCAAAATGGGAAAGAGTGGAAAAAATTCGTGACGGAAGAGTAGCTGCAACACACCCTACACCACCAAGTAGTAGAAGGGCTTTAAGATTATAAATATAAAGGCTATCCTCAGATGTCGAAAAGCTCTACAATAGACCATTCGAGAACACCTGACTTTGACAGGTAGTATAGAATGCACTTGTACAAGTTTCGTGAACATTCTTTTTCAGTGTCCCCTGTAGCGCCGATTATCAAGTTTGGGTCTTGGACAATAGCCTTATTATACTCGATGGTGAAATCCGCTTCCATTTAAAATAATAATGCATTTGATCAGTTAGTAATGCTTACCTAGATTCATAGATTTATTAATAAATAGAATACATATTTGTGATATAAATTCTGATGGCTTAGATACGGATTTGATTTTTGTGTGACATATATACAGTTTGACCCATCCAAGATCGTGGTACATTCCGGTAACTTTATTTGACATAAAAGTAATTAAATGTCATTTGCACCGACTCACTTTTTAAAGTGTACTTAATTATTTAGAACTTAAAATTTAATGCTCTCTAAAAATATAACCCTTGCACCATGTCAACTATAGGTCGGATTAGCTAAGTAGCCGTACAGTTTGGCATCAATTCAGATTCTAGAAAAAATTTAGTTTAATATAAGTGACATACTTTGGTTGTTTGGTTCAGGTGTGATTGAGATTTGGATTTTTTTATTTATTAGGTGAATTATTGCATAACATCTGATAGCAGTACAATAACAGCCAATCATAAATCTCGAGTTCATGATGTTTTATTTTGTCAGTTCGCGGTTCACGTGTGAGGCAAGTGAAGTTAGCAAATAGAAATGATTTTGTGGATAGAAAATTCGTTTGATTAGTCATAATAATAATCACAAAATAACAGTGAATGTATGTCGTAGCATTTTTTAAAACAGCTTCCAAATTCAAAATCAGACCATCTATAACGCAATTAATTCCCCGTTTTCACTACTTATTTTAGAATCTGACAACAGTGCCCTGAGGCTAGATTCCACAAACATCTCTCTCGAAACTCAGTTGCTGTTTTTCATACCAGTCAATTGCTAATACCATAAAAAAGCGGAAATGGCAACACTCTCAGGAGGCTAGCTTCTAGCGGTTGCGATGATATACGAACTACGGAATACGAATACGGTTAAATTGAGATTCGATTTTCCGATTGAGGTTTTTCGACTTGACGATTACGACGAATTCTAAAATATAAATTTTTTGATAAAATAGCACTGCACAATAAATTATGCGTTGTATACTCAAGTAAAGATATTTTAGTTCAGTACGGCAGTCACGCCGATATGATAAAACGTATGATAAATAATGATTTGCAACAAGTTTTACCTCAGTTTTATAAACAACTTTGACAGTCACAATTTCTGTCACGTTGGCATCGGTGGAGAAATCATTTCTACTCTCAAACGAATTAAAACATGCGAAATACAATGGGCCAAAGCAAGCAACTTTCAGGCTTTAATTTTTCTTGTAAGTATTAGACGGCTTAAGTTAAGGGAGGCTTAAATTGAGTTTGACATACGGTGCAATAAAAATACGAACTTTATCCGACACTTGCAATTCCATTTCACTCTGCTACTGCTACATCTTTTCAAACACTAAATTTTGTGAGTTTTTTTTTCATAAATGGGCCACACTGTATATCAGATTTTTTTAAAACCATTTGTACATAGTATAGCTTGAATTATGTATTTAACAATCTTTTTTTCTTATTTTTGGGATTTAAAAGCGAAGATAATGATTAAAACTACAAAAAAATAGTAAAAACGAACTTTATTTCAAATGTATTTTTCTTAATCCTTCGCCACCACTTCTAATATAAACTCGAAACAGGACGATAGACAATTCATAAGGCTTGTCCCTACGAAGTATCGCACACTAAATCGCAAGCACAGTATACACAAATCAAAATTTTCACCTGTTTGTGTTCTAGATTTCGTACTATAGGTACCTGGATTTTGAGGAGCGATTTGAATTTAAATTGGCATTTCTGCAGTCTAGTGATTGGTCAGATTGCCGCCCGTTTCACACAGCTCTTTTGATACAACTGACAACGACCTACACAGAACTATTGTGACTGTGTGTGCCCTCATGTGGGCAGTAGAGTTTCTTGAGTAGACCTATAGGTTTCTTTCCCCCTGCGCTCTATTTTTGGTGTTCATATGATTGCTTTTCCGGTAAGGTAGGGGAAAATTACAAACATATCCAATTTCTTAGGCGATATATTTAATAAGAATAAATACAATTTTTTAGGTTATGTAATTATTTACAAGAAAACAATTAGTTAGACTAGCAATTCAACACTTTATATACAGCAATACTATAAACAATTCAATTTCTGAAAAATGCACTTAATAGTACGGTCTACGTGGATTATTCTGAAAATAAGCAATATATTAGTAAAATGAATCGGATGATTAAAATATTCAAGATGGGGAGTTGATACCAACCAAAACCATTGTATCAGGAAAATAGTCAAGCAGCCAATAATAATCCAGCTAGTAATCAGTTCTAAGACGGCATGGGAATGCTCAAAAAACTTATAGTCCATTAATTTAAAGCATTTTTAACCCCAATCTGCGGAAAAATGCTAGTTAGCTGAATTTTTGTATACACCTTCATTACGGTGTTGTAATGAAGATGTGAAAAATCGACATCGTGCCGGCTAAAAAAGTTATGAAGTTCAAAAGGTCACGAATATCAGTTTCTCGCAAATATCTCGCGACCTATTGCTCGGAGGTCAATAGCATCCATTATAAAAATTGTTCCCAGTAAAATTATCTACAAAAAATGTCTTCTGCATTTTTCTGTAAAATCAACCGTTTTTGGAGTAGAGCGCTGCGAAAGCGACTAGAATGCACTTACATACGCTATTGTAAACCGTTCACCAAGGCGTTGCGACACCTGCTGCCCCTTTATGCCTGCTACTGCCTGTCGGATTGTGTTTAGTTCAGTTAAAATTATTTCTTGAGCGTTAAACACGTTATTTTAGTTCTTTTCTGATCTTAAACAGTTTTCATCATGAGTGATACATGTTTTATATGCAACGAATTATTATCGAATGGTGATGTTGTCGAAGTTAGGCGTACAAACATTGAAAAATGCTAGAGTCGCTAGCTGTCGGAATTAAAAAATAATATACTATTTCCAATAACGACTTTATTACCACCAGCCCCCGATGATCTACTGAACACCATCTCTTGCAATTGTACGAAAGGTTGTGGTGGCAAATGTGGATGGAACAAAATTGGGTTGATATGTTCAAAAGTTTGTGTACATTGCCGTGGCCAGTCAAGCTTGAACGCAGAGTCAACAAATTATGAAAATAATGAAGATGTAGATGTCAATCTAGAAATGAGTCCACTCGACGTTTTGTCAGCAACTATTACAGATAGAGAAGCTGAAGATATGGACAATGAATGAAAAAAATTCATATACTTGTTATTTTTTTTTGTATTTTTCAGAATTCCAATAAAAATTACACTGGTCTATAGTGGTTTTGTTGCCCTAGATATGAAAATGATTTTGGGTCTATGTTTACCCACAATTCATGAAACTATCAATGATTTTGTAAGATTTTTAAATATTCATTTCCAATTAACATTACAAAAATAAAAAAATACGAGAAACAAAATAACATATATATTTATAATGACAGTTATGTTTTAAGAAATTAGGATACATGGGAGAAAAAAAGAGGAAAATATTTTCATAAAACGCCTTTTATCAGCTTTTCTTTTAAAATTTTTCAGGTGACAATCTCTTTTCAAAGACCAGCAGTAATCTGCTATCATGTGACAATCCAATCGACCCTGATAGCACATTCACTAATATATTCGTTACCATGACACCGTGCGCGAAGATGTGTGCGAAATACTTACTTTGCACACTGTATAACTATATGGAATTTTTATATTTTAACCTTCATGTTCCTCAATAAAGCAAAAATCCAAGAAATCATTTAAATTTCAAATTGCGAGAAAATCTAACACTACCTAATTTTATTTATTATTTACAATGTTAACAATAATGGTGCAGCCAGTGCACGAACCAATATTTATTCCTAAACCAGATAACTCAGATTCAGCTCGTGATATCGTAGTTTTGGGAATTGGAAGAATATCCATTTTTGATTTGCAAGCAACTGCCGTAGAGGTGACAGCACTTGCTCCTGAAATTTCACAGTCAATTTTATTTGATATTTGAATTTTATTGTTGTTAGAATCTTCCACGTATCCTTCGGCCACGGTCGAAGATTTTGACGTTTGTAGAAAAAATTTTGTTTGCATCTCATGCGCGAAATACTTTGGTGATCTCGAAATTAGTTCTCGATCACCAAAGTATCATTTAGCGCACTAGATACAAAAATAACTATTTTTTGTAGATCTGTGTTATTTATTCTTGAATAGGAAAACCTTTTATTGAATATCATAGACTATGTCTACGGGGGAAACCATGCAAAAAAGCGCGCCTTGCATTCTACCTCATGGGTAACTTTCACAGCGCTCCACTTCGAAAACGGTTGATTATACAGAAAAATGCAAGAGACATTTTTTGTAGATAATTTTACTAGGAATAATTTTAATAATGGCTGCTATTGACCTTCGAGCAATAGGTCGCGAGATATTTGCGAAAAACTGATTTTCGTGACCTTTTGACCTTCATAACTTTTTTAGCCGGCACGATATCAATGTAGATTTTTCACATCTTCATTACAACACCGTAATAAAGGTGTATGCAAAAATCCAACTCACTAGGAATTTTTCCGCAGATAAAACCTAAAATGGCTGGACTATTAATAAATTAGACAAAAGGGTTCTAGAACACACTGGAATATATGAAAACGAAATAGCAAAGAGAAAGGTGAGACAATATTTTGATGATCCGCAAATATGACCACAGGAAAGATCTAGGAAGGCTAAGATAGTCCTGAGAAACTACGATCAAGTGAGTAACTCCAATGTAGGAAAATAAACGTACAAATATAAACTAATTACTTACCAAAGGATTCGGTCTAAATCTATAGGCTAACATCATTCTCTTTCTATATGATTGATATTCATCTTCGTCTTCTTCCGATTCATTCAATCCCAAACCCTGTGTATGTTCTCTAGGGGGGCCTCTAAAAGAACAATTCTCGGTGGATGCTTCTAATAAAATGTCTTTGGGACTTTATAACTAATAATTACTGAATCACTCTTTATATTATTTTCTTAGGGCGGGTTGTATCGCAGTTGGTTAACTCACTGGTTACGAAACAAATGGTTAACTTTTAACCAGTTGTTGAGTTGCCGCGCAGATAGTTAGTTGCTGGTCACGTAACTGAGAGTTTTGTGGTGTTGGTAGAACTGTTACCTAACTTCATGTTGTACTTTGACGTTGTTTGTCGATCGTGATTGATGTTATATTGTGATATTAGCATACTTTTTAAAATTCAACCTAAATATAAATTGAGTTGTGTAGTTTTTGTTGATAATTATTATTATTAAGTTAGCTTATATTAAATTTATTTATTAATAATTAGTATATAGTATATTTTCAATCAGTTTAGAGTTTAGATATTAGGGTTATTTTATTGTAATGTCTCAAATTATGGGTAAGTATAATGCAATACTAGATTTCATCCAATACAGAATTCTAGATACGGTAACTGCATAACCCCACAAAAATCCCCTCTCTATGTCAATACATCAAACTACACAAAACGCTTATAAAATAACCGTTCTGTGACAAAACATGAAGTTAACCAGCAGATATCAAGTAGTTAGAAAACCTAGTCTTAACCAACGTAT
Organism: Galerucella calmariensis; assembly: GCA_910591675.1. Taxonomy (NCBI): domain Eukaryota; kingdom Metazoa; phylum Arthropoda; class Insecta; order Coleoptera; family Chrysomelidae; genus Galerucella; species Galerucella calmariensis. The sequence goes on along the minus strand of CAJUYG010000084.1, from coordinate 82,705 downwards.
AACCACTTGTTAGCGGGCGATACAACGACTTACCACGTTGTAACCAGTGGTTAGCGTTAATCAAATGGTAACCGACTGCGATACAACCCGACCTTAATGATCCTTACCGGAAAATTGAGTATATATTCGGTTGAATATCAAAAATTGTTTATTCTATCAGTAGCACCTCGTATAAGGGATTTTTTTTTAATCTGGATAGTAGAAAAACCAATTTTCACGAGAATAATGTCCCATTCATCTCAACAACAACAACAAGTGTATAAGAACTCAAATTGTAGTATAAACGATATTTGTTCACTTATGTGGGAAATAGTATATTATTAAACAAGCAATTTATGATAGCCATAATTCACGATGGGTGACGTTTGCGTCACTAGCCGCAGGCGAGGGGCGCAAGTCACCCAAGTGAATTATGGCCATAAATTGTGAGTAGAATACTATACTTTGTCCACGACACTTAATTTATTTATTAACAAATAAAAGTCAGTAGCGATTTTGCATATTACTAACCTCAAAATGTTGTGGCAGCTACTTCAAATAATTTGACATATATAGAGATGGGCGATACTGTGGAAAGTATCAATACAACGTACCGTTATAAATATATTGTTTTGAAATACTTAATATTAGAAAATATCGTTATGAAAAGTATCAATACTAAAAATTACAATATTTTATAGATACGATATATGTCAGAAGCAAATTTCCTGAACAAAATACACATATTTAATAGTTTATTTCATATTGTACCCCCATCTCTAGTCGTGAATTATGAACCATAATACACTACAGTGTATTATGAACCATAATTCACGACAGTTGATATATGGGTACCATATACCTTTAGTTAGGAGGTAAAATATTGACTTATTATTAGGTGGTCGTGGACAAATGTAATTTCTGTCAACACTTACTTGTTTTTGTTTTCAGAAAAGTATCGTTTATGACACATCCATGAAAGCTTTTCCCGTGTTTGCACGTCACGCGCAAACTGGAAATATTTATATACATTACAAGCTGTGAAAGCTTACTTTTAGGTGTAGGTGTATTTTAATTTGAATACCTCCGAGCACTTAAAAGGGCTTTTGCAGCGTGTAATGTATTAAACTTTTCATTCTTCCCCCGATTTTATTATTAAAACACACACTTTAAAGATGCAAAAAATTCTCTGTAGACGGCAATAAAATGGGTAAAAGGCGTGGGTTAACGTTATTTTAGTAACATTCGTGTCAACAAAAACTAATATTTTGACAGTTGTCAAATAATTATATCTACATCTATTCAGGAAAGCAAACATTCTAAAGAATTTAATGATCATGTTGCGCAAATCCACAGGCAAGAAATCATGCCCACAAAATCAATATCTATTCAGGAAAGCCAAAATACAGAAATAGAATTTAATGATAATGTTGCGCAAATCGACAAGCAAGTCAAAATTTCCAGTGACGCTGCTCTCAAACAAGATTTCAATCAACATTTGCCGTTAAATATTTCAGGAACATACAACAATTGTAATTTCACATTTAATTTCCAATCTAAATAAATATTTGACAAGCAATTTGACATTTTATTTGTTCGTTGTCCAGGGCACGAAAGTTTTTCATACTTAGCTACCGATAACCTAGCATGTTTTACTTTCACTTTCGCTTGCGTATTTAAAATAAAAAGATATATTTTTGTAGGGGGGAGAATGAAAAGCCTATTTTCTGGACTCATAATAAAATATACTATTTTTATTCAAAATTAAAAATGGCTCGATTCAGTTTTCCTTTCTGCTTTTTCAAATTTAAAAAAATATTAAATACAGAAATTTGTTATTAAATACATTTTTAATTCATTTAAATGGGCCTGTACTATAATCTTGGTTAAATCTATGAAAAATAATATACAGGGTGTGATCCAGTAATATAATGAACTAATTGGAAAAAATACCCTTTATTTGGGTGGAAAATAAATCGTTAGACAATAAATATAAAAAAAGTTGTACTTATTAATTGGTTCCACGATTCCCATTCCTGCAGAACCTAAACCTTCTCCTTCGGACCATCCGAGCTTCTGTAACATCTTAAATCCAATGTTGTCTTCCTTAATTTGAAATTCTTTATAATCCGATACATTCGAAGGTTGCCCATCTTTTACGGCGACTGATTTTTCCATGAACTTTTTTAGTTCTTCGGGCGGTAGAAAATCGCCTATGTGATGTTTACCTTCAGCGTGTTTGGTGAGTTCGTGCGCCCATATCTGAGTGTTCATCATTTCCTACATAAAACCATATTTTATTTAAAAAAAACTTCATTCATCCTGAATCCTTATGATCTAGATTCAAGACATTAGTTTAAATAAATGATCAGGGTTTTAGTACAGGGTTCCCACTATAAAGTAACACATTTTGACGGCTTATTACTCGATAGTGTAAAAAAATATCGTTCAGTTTTAGGTTTTAGCAAAACTTCTTATATTTCCTTCAAGTTTTTGTTAACAAAAGTAACTTTCTTACGAAAATTTTAGACAACTTTTGAGACTTGGCAACGGTGTTATAAAAAATTTAAACATTTCTGCTCATTAAATTCTCGTCTAATTTTCGAGTTCTAACGTTTCCAAGATGTTAAAATTTGACAAACTGATAACTTCTGTGCTTTCGGGAAAAAATATACATTTGACAACTACGGCAACAAAAACTTGAGGATTTGAGCGAATATTGCACGTCGATATCTTTTTCCATTCTCGAGTAATAAGCTGTCAAATGTGTTACTTTATACTTTATGCCACACTCCGCATAAATGAAGATAAAATAATTGAAGAAACCTACTTTTTCTCTAGCCTTGTGTTCCCAAGTACCACCGTCGATATCTTCATCGGAATCGTACTCGTATTTATTCTTCCCTGCCATTCTTAATCTCTCCGCTTCTTCTTTTTTCTTAACCATATCCAAATACAACAAATTCACCTTATAATTGTCTTCGGCTTTTTTCCAATCTTCATCGGATAAATTTGTGGTTCCGTAAGTGTTCATGACGTACTGAATGAGACCGGCATCGTTTCTATTTATTTTAGATAACACCACCGGACCAGGATCTGAAAAATTTACAAGAGCGTATCTTAACAAGGAAATTATACAGGGTGTCCCATTGAAAACAAAGTTATAATCGACTTGGAATGGATGTAGGAAAATAATAGCAATATTTTCTATGCATAGTTCATCCTTAGAAATCGAATAATACAAATGTTCACTCTCTAGACAACTTTTGGTTTCGACATCTCTCAAATCAACGGTTTATCTGCCTCCCCCTGTATATATCAACCCGTTTTCCATACCTTTTATGCGAATGTGACTTTTGAAGAAATGATTTAATTAGAAGCACATACACAATCTCATTTTTTTAATTATTCTGTACACTTTTTATCTATAAAAACTTTTAAATTAAAAAAATCTTACTTGGTTGAACGCCCATTGTCATCATCGGTAAAGTACCAATTGGGGGTGTGTATATCACCGCAGGTGGCGGTACGTTAGGGTCTTTATTACCCCATCTACTTCTTCTTTTTCTTCTCCTGTCGGAATTCTCATCGCTCTGAAAAATATTATCTAGAAATTAGTTGGGTACGACAAAAATATTTTCTGCAAGTTTTAAAACTATTCACTGTGTAGAAAAGTGAATCCTAATTGCTGTAGGTATCTGTGTATTCAATCCACTTGGTATAATATCTACCTTTACAGGCAAAGAATTATACAGGACATCTGGAATTGAATAGGAAGAAGAGTTACCACAAAAATGTTTGTCTGTTTGGAAGAAATGGTTGAGAGATCTAGACGAAGCCACACAATCAAAAGTTGTGGGCGATGACATTATGTTGTGTGATAGATGTATCTAAATAAACAATTATGGGTTTAATACTTTAGATATCGCAGAATAATTATAAGCTTTATATGTTTTCAAAAATCAGTGATTGCCCAACTAAGAAGCAATAACTACTTCCCGGGCTATAGGCTCCGAAGGCTATTGAAAGGGAGTTGATATATCTACAAGATATTTACCAGCAATTATTCTATTTTGCAATTGGAAAAAGGAACAGTAACAGAAAAAGCAACAACTTGTAGGCCGGTTTCGGCGTATTTGGCCTCATCAGTAACAATGTACCTATATGTTCTCCATCCGAAAGCTCTAAGAGCTTAATCCCGGACTGAATAAGACTAAAATCACAATCAATACATGTCTACCAGTAACGGAAATGTAAAAGTTGTGACAATAGCGACATCTTCACCTCCAACTGCAAGCCAAAATTCGAAAACACCAACTATTGGTGCTAATGGTACCAGTAATTGCCAGACAAGCCTGTCTCTGTTCATTACCAAGTTAAGAACTAATGGTTCGAGGCTCTTTTAAACTGTACACCAGCAATGTGAACAAATTGTAGATACACTGAAGCACTGACTGACTACAAAATATAGTATGGGAAACTGTTTTTTCAAGATATTCCAACTGTCATTATTTCGCTTGCGGAATGAGATTTAGATGACTCCTATAATAGGGCTAACTACTCAATATTTCTTATTCGAAAAGTGAAATAATGGAAGTGCAATAGTGAGGGTGAAGATACTTTAAAATATTGAACCTAAACTACCCATTCATTGTTTTCAATTTCAGGACTACTTACTGATTTGCAAAAAGAAATGGAATTGACTTTACTACTGCATATTTTAGTCTAAATGAATAGATTACATATGCATACTAACCAGATTTCCCGAATTTTTATCTTGTTCTTCTTTAACACCCCCACAATCAATTTCATCTAAAACCATTTCCGGTTCATATTTATCTTCCAAGTTAACGTTATGCTCTTTCGCGGCCATAATGTCTCTCTTGAGTTGATCTACAAACTGCCTATATTGTTTGTACGCTGCCGATTCCTTATCGAATAAGAACCTATAAACATTCCAAAAAAATACGCCAAGGATTAAATTTTACTGAAAACCTACATTGGAATCTACGATGGATCAAGTCCTAATACTGTTTTCTCCGTATTTTTTTTTCTTTGATAAAATGTGGCTAAGGAAAATAAAAAAGTTATGTAATATGATAGATATAGTTTTACGTTTTTTTTTCTAAATTGCATCATCAATATTATAAGCTAGAATGAAACTACAATCAGATAAATGTCACGAGCCTTGGCGATCTTATCAAAGCGTTAGAGTTATGACCAGTGTGACCAATGCGGATCAGTAGGCATGTCTCGAGCTAAATTTGACAGGATGTGAATAAAAACTCAATTTGTTATTATAGTAAAGTAAACCTTAGTACTTGACTGTCTCACGTGGTATGTACTTACTGTTTTAATAGTGGCCCTGCTTTAGAATCTATAGGTCTACAAAGATAAAATATTAATATTGAAGTGCTTTGATATGTTGAGTTATTTGATTGGTCAAAAAAGCTCCTTTTATGTCCAAAAGTAGATCTGCCAGCCCGGTAAGCAGGTTGATGCGGGTGGAAGGAAGTCTCCATAGGATTTCCGTTCTAATATAGTTGTCAATAGCTTTTTCCATCGTTTTGAGCACAAACCATGTTAGAATAATTGCCCTTCAAGCAACTAGTCTCTGAGATTTTTCTCAGGAGAAGATATATTTTTTAGGTTTCACAGCGAATGTTTACCCCAAAAAATAAATACATGAGACCACCGATATTATAGTGTATCAGTGGGATTTTAATTGGAGCACACAAAGTGTTGCAAAATGGGAGAAAACTTCTATCATATTATAAACTAGCTAAAATTATACATACATAAGAATTTAATCACTTTAATTAAAATTCTTTGTTTTTCATGAAGTTGATAGCATTGGTAATTTAAAGTTTAATTACTTCAATTGATACGCCATTGGATGGTAAAACTTTATTCAAATTACTTGATTCTTAGTAAAAATTATGCTATACATTTTTATTAATTAAAATAATAAAAAGTAATTTATTGAACCAAAAGCTGCATTTTGTTCTTATTTAATGTTAAGGGATTTAAACTATCATCAAAAACATAAAATGGTCCTGAAGATATCCCCTGTCCAATTTTTAACCAAAGTAAATACCCATTTTTACACTGTAACTCAATACCTTTTTTAATGGTGGGTAAATATCTTATTAGATACAGCCGCTGAGCTCTTTTAATCTAACACCCAGTACAAAGAAAGTGAAAAAGTATAGTTTTCATACACCCGGTACATTATAGAGCACATGGAACTTTTGAGACTAATCGTGTTCAATTTAATGAATTATTCCATTTATATTCCTTTTTAGTGACAGGGTGAACCTACGCTCAAAGTATTAATTAAATACTCTGTATATTCCCAAAACATAAACATCGGCCTATGATGGAAGAAAAAAAACTGGAAATTCTCATGAGTAGCGTTATTTTGCTATCAAATTCATATAACTAATTATCAAGTAAAATGTCGAAACTTTAATCAACTTTCAAAAATTTGTCTCATATCACTAAAAAATTCTTACATATGAACAATTTTGCGTTTAAAGCAACTTAATCACTTCAAAAATTTCTCTCTAACAATAAAAATATTGACAGCACAATCGGACTTCATCCACGTATCGTATATTGTTTATTTAATTTAATATTTTTTTTGTAGTTCTGCCACGCATACCACAATCTAGGATCTTGTTCTTTTCGTTGTCTGACGACGTCCTCGAAAGTGTCTCCGCATTCTGCCACCATGCGTCCCAGAGACGCCATCGCCTCGTCTTCGGGGGTACCTGAGGGGAAAACTTCACAACACGTCACTAAAACGCCCCGACAAAGATACAAGGATGACTTCGACATTAAAAATAATTAATACGAAATATTTTAAAATTATTTATATCTTTTACTATTTTTAATCAAGTAATTGATACATTAAGTGATAAATAATTATTATTTACAGGTAATTGAATTTCTAGAATAATTAATTAATCACCCTGTACCTATACATCACAAACTGGACATTTCACATGCTTGTTAAAGCACCCCATCAATGCATCTCCAATTACTCTTCATCCATCAATCAACCAGTTTATCCATCAGTTTCTACCATACTCAATTAATCACTCAGTATACAATTCAAAAATTGACATAATCGACATTTTATAAGCTTATTAAAATTTTTGAAGAAAATCGGTTTTTGTCATCATTGATGAATCACCCTATATACATCCTGATATCTCAAATGTAGCTGAATTTTATTTTCTCAATTTTCATTTCGAAAATTCATTTTTAAAATATTCTTTCAGAAAATGTCTATGTTACATTTTAAGACAACTATTATGGACGGTAGAGATAAGGAGAACAGAGCCATGATATGAAAAATGTTTGTTGTGAAAAAATTTTCCAAGTAAAAGTAAAATCAAAACTCCAAAAAAATTATACACTGACCAACAGCATATAGAATCATTTTATATAAACTATTTATTCAAGTAACTATTTTTTACATTCATGATAAATCAAAGCATCACAAGCTTTGCAAAATTCTGCTAAAACACCGGTCTGTATTTTTAAGATTGTAGGCTACTTGACATCATGAAAGAAAAGTTAAAAGCGCGCGCACTTTCCGCAAATTTTTTTTCAATAGAAATCCCGATAAAAATACAGCTTCTATTCCACCTAATTGAATCAATCTATAGTTTCCATACCATAACTTGTTCATAACGGAATTATAGGCATTTTTTTAAATGGCTACCTAGTGCAATTTTAATTTAAAGTTATAGGAAATTCATTCATTGAACCTTTCACACATCTATCCATCTTTTGGAACATTTTTGTCCTCCCCAAAAAACATAAACTTTTAAAACTCAATTATGCAAGGTTGTATCCGATTTATCCGGTATTAATTGGTTTTAATGGATAGGTGACAGTCATCCTTGTTAAAAATATATATACAAATAAATGTTAAAAACCAATTTATGTAAATCGATTGCGAGATTTTTTTGTGTCCTTCTGTATTTTGAGCGATTCTGAACTGTTCTTTTAAGAACAAAATATTTCATACAGCAAAGGAAGCTTTAAAAACCAGTAGTAAATCAGCCCACTGCAATTCCATACTTACATCCAGTAGACATAAGAGTATATTTAGGATACTCTTGAAATAATAGATTTTTTTTATTGTCACATTTCAATTATTGTAATTCTAATAATTTTCCAACAATAAGATTAATCTCTATATTATCATAGAAACCATTTTGTTAAACCAATAACCGGTTTTTGGTATTGTATTGCAGAAATTAATTCAAAAAATTTTTAATCTGAATATGATGGAGGTAAATCTGTAATTTTTTTTGTAAGCAATTTCAATCTATAGAATGATAATGCCTTTATGATTAATTAGATGAGTGATTAACATTTTTATGTACTCGGTGTACCAAATTGAATGGTTTTGTAAGGTATTTCGATTATTAGAGGAGCATCACTCAATGTGATGATAATTTGTTTCAATTAAGGGTTTTGCATATTATTATTGTCTGATTTATTTCTAAAGATGTTCCAACATCTTACTGCAAGATTTCTTTATGTCTCACCATCAATAACTTCATTACAATAAATACATTAGATCTTATACACCTACAAGTGATTTTTGTAAAAAGAAGTTAATTTTTCTTCAACATTTGTTAAATAAGATACAATATTTTTTGTGAATAAAGAATGTAATAGTATTCTTTGGATTGTGTGTAATGAAGTTTGAAATTTAAGTTGAAATTTTGCCAATGTATGTTATTCATTTATATAGATATTTTTTAGACAGTTCAAAATTGCTCAAAAATACAGTCAAACACCTCCGGTAGAATATTTCCAACAAAATTAGTAGACATAAAAAATTCGCGATAAAAATATCAATAAAATTTTGCAAAATATATAAATAAATCAAATTTTCTAAATAAATAAATCTAATTTTCACAAAAATTACCTGCATTGATATCATTAAACTCCTGCAACTGCCCCAACACTTGCACACTTCCTGGAGGCGGTTGGCTAACGAAACTTTGTAGAGACTGTCCACTCAGCAATGGAGGAGGGCAGCTAACGTTCACGTTCACTATACCCGGTGGCGGCAAAATAGGTTGAGCCATAAGAGACGGTATATTGTTAGTAACTTGTCCAACTACGACCGGTAGAGCCACGGTAACTGAAGAAAAAGCCGACGTAGAATTATCGGACGATATGCCGTGAATCAAAACGTTCTGCGTCGACGGTACCGTTATGGTGGTGGTGACAGTTTGAGGTTGCGGCAAAAGAATTTGATTTTCCTGTATTAACGGCGGCGGGATAGTTTTGTTAGGCGGAGGTATATTTTTAAGGAAATCTGTAGCAGATATAGCGCCCTCTTCGCAAGGAGTCGGTATAGATAACAAATCTAATGGTTTAGGAGTCGGTATTTTACTCAACTGAAGAGTAGTGGGGGTGGGAATGTTATGAACCTGCAGCGGAGCGGGCTGTGGTATATTTAGCGTATTTAATGGCTCCGGCTGAGGGATGTTGTGAATTTGTATGGGATTCGGCGGTGGTATACTCGACAATTCAACCGTACGTAAACACGGAGGCGGCACAGGATTAATATTCGGCGGTAAATTAACGGTTGTCAAAATTGGAGTTGTCACTATGACATTTTGTGTGGCTGCGGCTTGATTTAAAACTAACGTGTTCGATCCTTGGACTAACTGAGGAGGAGGGACGTTTAAAAGTACCGGAGATGCTGATATGACTGTTTCGGTGATGGAAGGTTGTTCGGGAATACTTTGGAAAGTAATGGTTTGTTGTGGGAGGACGTTTTTTAAAAGAGGTTGACCGGTTACGTCTTGCGTGTTTACGTTACCGGTTGGGATTTCGTAGTTGGTTTTTGGTGGTTCTTGTGATTGTGCTTGGATTATGGAAGAGCTGAACGATGTGCTTATGGTTATTTTCGGTTCAAAATTGGGTATTTTATCGAAACGGGAGATTCTCTTTTGGTGTTGACGGTCTTTCGGGGATGGTGAACGGTGACGTGATGTCCTGCGATCCGATTTATGTTTTTCTTCACTAAAACAACAAATACAAAATTTAAAAAATAAGGGAAGGGAAGCATTTTTTGGTGTCAAATTAATACAAGGGCTGGAATCATGTCAAACATGGTGCATCGGTTTTTTGTATCCTCCATTTCACCTGTGACGCCTTTTGGTCGAAATATAAAGTTATTAATTATTTAAATTATTATTATAAAATATTTAATTAAGACATAAATTCCCTTGAAGCTAATTTCAATAAATCACGAATCGTTACATAAATATGAAGTAGGAAGGTTGCACGTACGAAGTCAAGTTCAGATCGTGAAATAAACATAAATAGTATTATTTATATTTACTTACGATGAACTTGACTCGTCGTATAAATATGCTAACGATAGTGTTTTAAGGGGCATTCTAATTATCGATTCTCATCATAATTATGATTACCATTACTATTAATATTAGTGTTAGTAATAAGTAGTTTAATGTATTATAGTAAATTAAAGTAATAAACAGAACGTGTCCCAGTGCTACAGGTAGTTGTTTTATTCCTGTAAGATGACGCACCGGGTGACCAGCAACACCACCTATTCAGAGGCCCTTCCACACCTATAATCTACCAAGTATCCATCGACGATACATTCATTACACACCGATATTCAACAAAATTTTAATTTTTGTATATTCTTGAAATGTCAATAAAAATCATATAAAAAATTTATAGTGAAAATGTTTTCCAAAAGCATGCGCAGGTTAAGGCCCAGCTGATCAGTTTCTGCAATTCGATGCAATTGCAATTTTATCTTTTTGGCGTCATTTCTATTGCTTTCATATTGTGTTACCACTCGGTTACCAACCAACTTACTATTTCCAATCGAATGATACCTATCAGTTGATTCTTTTGACTGATGTTTTGTCATTTGTGATTTGATAATAGACAGTGAATCGCTTATTTTTATCTCAGATCTTTTCTCACTTTCGCTATGTTCTTTTTTAGGCCAGACGATAGGGGTCACAACTACAAGTAATTAACAATACGGCTGATTTTTTTATAGGTAAGTACTTTAAAGTATGTAGATTGATATAAAAAAAAGTTTATCAGTCTACCGATTTCCCAAATCGAAAGAAAAATCTAAAAACTTTTTTTTTCTAAATTCCTTAATATTTTACGCTGGGAGAAAGGTAGAGAAAAATAAAAAATACCACCGAGTAGGGGAAGTGTTTTGCAAAAAAAAGCTCTTTTGCGTTTTTTTTTTCGTCCGAGCAATGGTTTGTCCGGAAAAAATTCGGTAAACTAAGTATGTGTTCCGCATCCACGCGACTCTATTTTCTGAAGCGCTTCGGAGTACATTATAAACTATTGTACAGTTGTTATAATGTAATATATAAATAATTGTAATAGGGCGTTTTGAAAAGGGAAGTGTCGTCAGGTTTAAGATGGCATATTTTTTGTCACAGCACATAATTATTTTTAGCAAATTACTCATATATAATATAAATATTATATTCTAATCAAAAAACAAGTATCTCAATAAAAAATATATTATATAATAAGGAGGCATTGGAACAATTTTTCAAAGGATGGAAATTGTTATTTAGGAGGTCCATAAATAAAATTTAAGGATAATTAATTTTTCTTAATTACGAAATACGGCACTTTTCATTATCTTGTAAATTTTTAGGAATCTTGAGTTTACAAGAAAATATATATCAAGTACTGTAACTTTAATAAAACTAGAGTCATTTTAATGGTGTTTGCGTGAAAATGTTGGGGAAACTTCTAACATCAAAAATATATAAGCACAAAATTAATTGATTTACATACATTTTTGGATTCAATGATTTTTTGTTTTATATACGAAAATAGCAATTTTTGTAGATTCAGGTAGGAATCTTCTTTATTTTTTCAAAATAAAATTTTATTCTCCTGTAATATAAAGATGAATATTCAATGAACAAAATGTATAAAGTGAAAAGGTATAAAAGATGATCAATATATAATTTTAAGATATCATTTTTGCATAACTTTTTCCAATAAAAATAGATAAAAATTAATTTATTATTCACAACCTTGACTCTTACCAAAAATTAAAAAAAATTCCGATTAAATATTTATATATTTTTTCCGCGATTCAGAAAGTAGGTCTTCCACCGTGTAGCAGAGTCGCGCGGATGCGGAACACATACTTAGTTTACCGAATTTTTTCCGGACAAACCATTGCTCGGACAAAAAAACGCATGAGACCTTTTTTATTGCAAAACACCTCCCCTACACGGTCGTATTTTTATTTTTCTCTACCATTCTCCCAGCGCAAAATATTAAGGAATTTCGAAAAAAAAGTTTTAAGATTTTTTTTTCAATTGGGGAAATTGATAGACTGGTAAAATTTTTTTATATTAATCTACATACTTCAAGGTACTTATAAAAAAAATCAGCCATATTGCTAATTACTTGTACTTTTGGTCTAAAATAACCCCTACCGTCTGGCCTATTTAAATAATAATTAACTTTATATATTATATTTCAATAAATTATTTTTTAAGTTATTGAACACTTTTCGTTTCTACTATTGGTTGGGTAGGCAATGAAAGAGAATTGCATGATGACAAACAGTATGCAAGATTTATCATTTACAATATACTGACCTTGCAAGAGATAGTATTAAAGGAACTAGTAGATTAGAATATCCTCTGGAACTGAATTAATTAAGGGGTCATTCACCCTAAGCACATGCATGCATACATACAAATATGTCAACCTATTTACAGTCTTATGTAATTACATGACATTCTATTGGAGGAAACCAACCTCTCTCATAAAACAATTAAAATATATTTAGATAACCAAGTTCTTAACTTAGCTTGATAAGTATTCACTTATGCTGCCAGGGATGATTTTATAGAATTTCTAAACAGGCCATGTCAGCCATTTACTTATATGGGCCATGTCAGTTGTTTTAAGCCATGGAGCAACCTTCCGATTAAGCCTGTGTCTCAGACTGGCCCCCACTAGTGATGCTAGAAAATCACAGGTGGCACGAATGGTAAGGCCGCCGTCTGTCGTTTTTGACTGACATGGCAGCATAGGTGTTAATGAATGTCCAAAAGTTGATCTTATTGTTGCTTTCGTTTATTTGGGCTTCAAGCACTTGTGCGTGACGCCTTAGTCGTCACGACTTTCGGGCAAATCGAACACGATTTTTTAGGATCCTCAAAACCACCTGACATTTGCCAATGCCAATGAATTTCCTGTGTTGTTAGAAGAACAGTTTTCAATTATAATGTTTTTGATAATAAAATTTTGCATATTTAGGTATTTTTAGTGAGGTTTAAATAGTATTAAATCGTAATCGGCACCATCTTAACCTTTAAATAAACGTCAAACCGGACAAACGTCAAATATTTAATGTCCGTGGACTTTTCGGTATGTGCTTGAGGGGCAAGGGGAAGGTAAGACTAGGCGTCACGCCCGGTAATAAACGAACGGAATTCAGTCACTACAAGCTGCTACTAGCAGCCAAAAGTAAATAATCGAAAGCACCTTATATTGGATACCAAGTATCATCTGAATCAACTCATTACAGTCAAAATGTTGCAATTGTATTTCAGAGATCTCAGTGAAACATCATTAAAGAAAAATATAAATTTTAATATCATGAACTTACTTTGAAAGTTTATCATGTCGTCCTTTAGATCTGTTAAGTGACTTGAACTTAGAATCTAATTTTTTGGTTTCTTTCATTTGTCTGAATTGATTGAGAAACGATCCATCATTTGAAAATATATTTTTAACTTCCTTCTGGTTACTAACGTTTAACTCAGAGCTGAAAATTGAGACCATACATTTTTATACACGAGAAATGAGATTGAGCTATTGCAGTTGTGATACTGAATCTGACAAGACAAGACAAGAATATGTATTGAGTAAGTAATAAGAAGTTTACCTGTTGGTATTTTGTTTACTTGTATTATCGGTTTTTGATTTATTATCCACTTTAATAACTTTCTCCTTAGCTTCAAGTTTTGCTTGAATTTCTCTTTTCTTTTGCTCTATTAATTTTTCCTGTTGAGACATTTGTGCAAAGCGATCATTTCTGCTGATTTTAGACTGAAAATTGACATCAATGCCTTTTTTAGACATTTTATAAATATACCACGGGTATGTTTTGTGAAATACACTCTGTTTAGAAATAAAATATTATATTAGGGCAGATTAGGGTTAATAATAAGAAATTGACAGTCACATAATCATAATCAACAACTATAGGTTTGTTCTTTGTTCTAACCTAGCTCATTTGGGAAAACCTTTCTGGAATCGTTCGAGTACTCTATATTGCTCGAATTAGAGATGGACACAGAGTGTTTATGGATGTGTTCGGGGAGCACGCTATCGTGCTTATAACGCAAACGTTATTCATCTGGTAAAGAAAAAACGCACAGTAGAACTCCTCTTGGTCGTTGACACAAGATTCATTCGAACGACTTTTGATGTAATATTTTTAGATGTCAAATTTCAAATCCATACTCAACAGACATATCTGGATGGATGTCCTGTAGGATAGCAGGCCATCGGAATGCACTAAGAGAAGAATCAAACTAGCTAGAAGACCTAAGCACAGAGTACACCATCTTAGATGGTGTACTCTGTGACCTAAGTCCATTGACCATAAAATACTTCAACATAAAATTGTAACTGGGATTGGAGAGAATGTTTCAAGTTACGATGCGGCCAAACTGCAGAGGGCACTGATAATCAACAATCGTAATGTCAAGTCAAGATGTCAAAATGGAAGGAAAAATAAACAAACCAAGTAAAAAACTTTGTTGTGTTCCGGTTTGCTGAGACAAAACGAGTGCTTAACATCGGTTTTTAAAACGTGAACCTGATGTATTTGACTCCTGGCTGAGAAATATTAATAATGTGAAGTTACACTACATGCCTTCAAAACAAATGTACCAAAATTCCCGTGTTTGTGTTAGACACTTTAGAGATGACTGTAAAGTACCAGGAAAAATAGGCTGAGAAGAAAAGCTGTTTTCACTTTATTCATTCCAGGTAATTACTGCAAGTCTATAGGTTAATTAATAATTAGGATTCTCCTTTTATGGTGTAAAGAAGTAACCTAATACTATTTCAAGAGGAGATAATATGAAATTTCCAAAATTCATGAATACTAACAAGGATTCAACATTTGTTGATCCAATAATGAAAGCAGCTATATCAAATTTTGTTCTAAAAAACGCTTTCAAAGGAGAAGACACTATAGAAATGAGTGTAGGTACTTCATAATATGTGACCCTCCTTTACGTGACCCTTCTTGTTGAATTGTTTAGAACTAGATGCCAGACCACATGGATGAAAAAATAACACAAAATACTTATATTTTAGGAATGAAAATAGCAGAATATTGGGGAATAAACTAGTTAGGTAGTATGTTGTATGTGTTATGTATAGGTATGTGTGTTAAAAATGTTGTTATCATCACTAAATAAATATTTAATTACCCAAAGTCTTTTTCTTTAAAGTATTCGTCGTTCACCATATACTTTTTCCTAGACACACAAATTATATATTGCAAATTTTACCTTCTGCAAAAATGTTGCATTATGTTGCTTTAACTCTTACTCTGCTGCACAAGTTTTTTAGAAATAAATTGACTTTTTGCCAAAAGAATACAAAGTGCAGCTTTTATGAAAACATATAAATTATAACTGATAGTATTTCACCAAATCTTTAGGTAAACAGTCGATTTATTTTTTAAAAAGAATTCTCCAACTTGATATTTAAAATTCCCGCTGAATTTTTTAGTTTCTGCGGCCAAACTTCAGATGGCAGTTAAAACAGTAGTCATTGCTGACAACATGAACATAGGAGTTACAATTCTAGGTTGAAGTATTTTATGGTCATTGACGTAATTCTAGAATGGTCTAACACAGACCATGAGACCAAATATAACCAATATTGTTATTTATATTATAAATAATCTGGGAATAAGATTTAAAATAGTTAACCAGGGTCTTACCGCTTATTATCAAATAAAATTCCTTGTTCTCAAATTGTATTTATTAAACAAAAGGTAATTTTGTGTTTGATATTTAATAAATAATGATTTCAAATGAACCACTTCACACAAAATATAATTTCTTAGTATTCACGATATCGTATATTTACAACTTTTGTAAACAACTTTAGTAGTTTTAATTCCAAGAAAATATATTACACACAAAAGCAGGAATTTTTCTTTCACCTTTATTTAGGTACCTACTATTAAATTTCGAAATATTTTTATAAGAAATAAAAATTGTATTAATATAATTTAATAAAAGTAAACCGTTTTTCACCTAATGAATACAAAAAAAAGTTTCACTATAATAGACTAAAATTAACATAATTAAGATTAATTTGAATCGTCAACATTTAAAAATGTTTTCATCTCAAATTAGAAGAATTTTGGTTAACTACATTGGTATATTTCATTTGAAAGATGCTAGTTACAGAGTAAAGTAGTAAAGTCTCGAATACTTTTTACTGTTAACAAAAAAGAATAGCCACGGGATTTCTACATCCAAGAATGTAAGTTTCTGTAATGACAAAAGACATTAAGCATTAATTATAGAGGCGTTTTTAACCATCATGAAGTTTTTTAAACTAAAAAACGAAACTAAACAATTAAGTTGTTATACACTTTCTATAGTTCATACAGGGAAATTTATGAAATATAATACACAAAATAACCAATAAACTAAAAATATTTGTATTTTTCACATCCACCCGGTATATCAAAGTTGAGATAATCCGGCTTCATAACATTTATATTTTTACTATCACGTGTCTAAATATTTCTCAGAAATATAGAAACAAATTCAAATAAAAAAAGCACAAGTTTTGATTCAATCACAGGTAAGATTTTAAAAAATCTATCCATAAAAGGAATACTTATGCTTACATAACTATTTAATACACTACTTTTATTAAAACATGTATCTTGTAGCTGTAAAGAAATAGAATTCATCATTCTTATTTAAATGAAACTGTTTCTGAAGAATGAAAAAATATATATGAAATTTCTAAATTATTTCGATATTTAAAATATCATCATCAGAATAATTTAGAATTTGCATATATATTTTTCAAGTCTCCAGAAACAGTTAGTTTCATTTAAAAAAGTAATATGAGTAGATTCCACAAAGTGTCCACAGATTAAATAGAATTCATCATGTTAGCAAAATCAGGAATATAATATAAATTTTAAGTAAATATAAAGTAATAAAAACACTTTATCTTCAAGCTGTGAGTAAAAAAGCAATATTTGAGTTCTCTGCCTCACAAAAAATTGCTATATTAGGCAATGTCTTCACAAAAAGCACTAAAATGAAAAACCAGTTCCAGTAAACATGGAAAAACGGTTTCCGCTTATTTTAAAATGCTAGGTTATGTTAAATTAGCTGAAAAGTTAATACTGACTTTGTTTTGACATATTCTAATCTCCTGTCCTCCAGCTCCTGTTTGTCACCCTAATTAACTGACTTCAGTCTCTTATAAGATCTTTCCGCCATTGCAACAGGCATTAGATATTCGAGTACAGAAACTTACTAGTTTGCTAGCTCATACAGGGTGAATTTTGAAACATGTATTTATCACTCTGCTCTGTAGACACCTATCATAATATGTACAGTCAGAGATAAATAAAACACCAAAATTCATAAAAAAAATTCAATTAGTTTCAGTGACTTTTATAATAAGTCTGGCAACGCCACTAAAATGTATTAGAAATACCTAAATCGTAACCAAAAGGGCGTAGATCTATTTGGTGGGGATAGCAGACATTTCAACGATACAGTCTCAACCTAAACTGAAGAATTCTATTCGCAACGTTGCCAACGGAGACTAATCCCACCCGAATCTAGTGGTGCGTCTCATTTGTCTTTGACTGTACATTAAAGGTGGATTCATGCAAGAAAAAATTAAACCTAAGATTAATTTAAAACTAAAATCATAAAACCATGTAATGTAATGTAGATGTTCATGCAAGAAACTGAAAAGTTAAGATTTAAATTAAAACTAAAAAAGATGGCCAGCTTCCAACTAAGAAATTAATTTCTTCCATGAATTCAACACAACGCATGCGTCAAGCCCTGACCACAAATAACCTACTGGTGATTTGTGTTAAGTTATTGTTTATATGAACTTGTATTACATGTTTGAAGATATTTTCATAGTTTATAACATCATTTTTAGTAAACAAGTTGGTTTACTTTAAACATTTATCTTCAGCTATCTGACATCTCGATTACTATTGGAAGATTTGACAAATGATTGAAAATATTGCGCATGTCCGGTTGATTTATTAATTTATGTTGCAAGAACAGCTGACTATTCTTAATTTAAATTTAATCTTAAATTAGTTTAATTGATCTTGCATGAATCCACCATAAATGTTTTTTAAACCTTCACCATATATTTTGCAATTTGATATACAGGGTAAGAGTGTCCCGAACATTTTTTGTACATACATTCTTTTTCCACATTCGTACACACACGTTTAAACAACCTTATACCGAGCCTTATTAAACGTATGATGTCCGGCTGTTTGCAATTTAAGCAATTCCTCTTTAATTAAACGCGTAATTTCCGCTTTAGCTTTCGACACAGCCATATCTGACGTACTTTCAATAGCTAGATACAATTTACGTTCACCTTCCGGTGGACCTTTACCAGTAGGTACGTAAGTACCCCTAACAGTAATACCGGCTTCGGAATATTCAGAAATCTGCGCTAAAGCTTCCTTGGATGTAACCCTCCACCGAGCTTGTTGCGGGAAATCGTTAATTTCCAATTCTTCTTCGTATTTTCTAAACGTCTGTTCGTCGTCCATATTTCTATCGTCGTCTTCGTCTTCTTTCGGTTGGTAGTTGAGTTTCGTATTTAATTTCGCGGCTAATTGTTCGGCCACTGTTTTAGCGGTTATAGCCGGTTGCGGACCGCTTCCCTTAAGTATAGATTCGGCGGCTTGTTGAGTCGCGAATTTTGTGTCCAATGTAGCGTTTTTCGTCAAATTAATCTTCGAAGCTAAACGCTTAGCCAACTCGAGTTTATCAACCGCCGTTACACCACCGGCGGCGTTAAGAGCGGCGGGATTGACGATACCGAGCGGAGCTTTAATTTCTTTAACGATTCTCTTAGTAGCAAACATACTTTCGATTTGTTGATCAATATCGTGTTCTAAATCTTCGTCGTCGCTATCGGCCAAACCTAACGCTGCTTTTTGGAATTTCTTCTTTTCATTAACGGCAGCCGCTTCGGATTCGTCGAATTTAAAACCTTTTCCGCTAAATCCTCCGCCAGTGTGTACTTTTTTACCTTCAGCTTCCTGTTTGGCTTTGTAAGTTTCCCATAACGCTCGTAAATTTTCCGGTACGGCCACCGCCGCCAATTCGAAGCCTTTAATTAAATCTCCGGCGTATCTGCCTTGTTCCGGCGCGACGAACGTGTAAGCGAAGCCTTTGTTACCGGCGCGACCGGTTCTACCGCAGCGGTGAACATAATCTTCGTAATGGTTGGGGCAATCGTAATTTACCACTAAAATTAACTGTTTCACGTCTAACCCGCGCGCAGCTACCGAAGTAGCTATCAATAATTTTACTTTGCCGTTTTTAAAATCGACTATAGTCGAATCGCGATCGAATTGATCGATACCGCCGTGTAAACTCATGCAATTATAAGCGGCTTTCATCAATTCTTTTAAAAGTATATCCGCGTTTTCTTGTTTATCGACGAAAACAATAATACTGCCGAGTTCTTGATAAATTCCCAGTAATTCAAGCAGTTTTAAAAACTTTTGATCTTCTTCTAAAATCACCACGTGTTGTTCGACGTCTTTGCAAACCACCGATCGCCCGCCTACTTGTACTTCGATCGGTTTCTGTAAAATCCGCCGAGCCAAAGCTTCCATTTGTCGAGGAAAGGTGGCGCTAAACATGACGGTCTGTCGATCAGGTCGGACGTTATCGATGATACGCATGACCTGCGGTTCGAAACCCATATCGAACATTCTATCTGCTTCGTCCAAGACGATGTAAGTGACTCGTTTTAAGTTGGTTACTTTGCCGCTGTTCGCCGCTAACATATCGATCATTCTACCGGGGGTACAGACGATTATTTCAGCGCCTCTTTTTAGTTCGGCGATTTGTTCGGAAATTCCGGTGCCGCCGTAAACGCACACGGCGTGTAAGTTCAAGCTTTTTGTGAATTTTTTTATATCTTTGCCGATTTGCATGCAAAGTTCTCTAGTGGGGGTCATGATGATCGCAATTGGTCCGTCGGTGTCTTCGAGAGGTGGTTGATCTAGAATATGTCGAAACATCGGTAGAAGAAACGCTAGAGTTTTACCACTTCCGGTTTTGGCGATTCCAATTAAATCTCGACCTGACATTATCGCGGGAACTGCTTGCGCTTGAATCGGAGTGGGTTTTTCGAAATTTAATTTTTTCAAGATATTAAGTTCTTTGGTAGATACTCCGCATTGGGCCCATGTTTTTATCGGTTTGGGACAACCTTTACCTTTGACTCGAATCCCTTCTAGTTCTTCTTTGTAGGCGTCGACCTCGTCGTGTTTCATTTTGGCTATTTCTGGTACTTCGACATAGAAATTTTTTCTAAAAGGAATGTAAACGATGTTATTGTGATCGATTCTAGCGAGTTCTTTTTTTTGTTTATTTGCTATGTTGGCAGCGGTGTCTTTGAGATCTTCTTGTTCTTCTTCTGAGGAATATTCTAGACCGTCTTGGTTCTGTTCGATCAGTTCGCCTTTTTTGACGTCGCTTTTAGATTTGGCAACGCCGGTGACTATAACTAAAGCACCCATTTTTTGTACGGCTTCACCTGATTTTTTTGGTTCTATTTTGTTGATTTTTCGAACTTCCGCTTGAACGCCTTTCATGTATTCGTCGAGGGGGTCTACATCGTCCTCATCTTTCGTTTCGCTTTTCAATAAAGCGTTCTCCTTGATAGTATTCGCCAAGGTATGCGCCACACGTTTTGCCTCTTCGGATACATCTTCTTTTATATCTTCTTTGACTTCCATCTAAAAATTAAAAACTCATTATATTTCATTTTATTGGTAAGGTAAGAATCTATTGAGAGATAATATAAACCTTCAAAATTGTTCATGAAAATTCATCATCTTTTGCAGTTAAAACAAAAACTTTTTCCAGTTCCGATTTTACAGACCCATATTTAATCATACTGCATATTCTGTATAATTTGGATGGAAAAACTTATTTATTTATTTACGAGTAACACCCAGTATTTTATAAAAACAAAATAGGTTAAATGTGTAAAATAAAATTTAAGCTTAATATAAATAGAAACAATTATGACAAGGAATTCAGTGAATAGTAACAACAAAAATGAATAATCACAATACAATATTAAAATACCATTTTATTCAAGTAAGTCCATCAATGGAATAACAAACCTATTTCAAGAGATGGTTGATATTTTATATAGCTGGGCCATATGAATGTGAACTATGGAGGTGGTCTTCAATTTAATCAATGTAGAGGTTTTTTAAATATTCATATGAAGATAAACTGGTGTAAGCAGTGGAAAAAGTTATACACCTAAATTTAGTAGAGATATTTATTCAAAAAACTAATGGATTTGTGGATGTAACAAAAAAAATGCTTTATATTGTTTTTCCTGCTTACTTTTGGTGGCGACAAAGCTTGGTCGGATATAGGAGTCACAGATCTAGAGCATTAAGTTTGAAAATAAAAAGACACACAAATTCTTAAAGCTGTGATGCCCTTTGGCCGAAATATTAAGTTATTAATTATTTAAATTATTATTATAAAATGTTTAATATTAAAAGACATAAATTCCCTTGAAGCTAATTCTAATAAATCATGAATCGTTTATAATTAAGAAATATAAAGGTTGCATGTACGAAGTCAAGTTCAGAGCGTGAAATAAACATAAACAGTATTATTTATATTTACCAAAGGTGAACTTGACTCGTATAAATATGTTAACGATAGTGTTTTAGGATTCATTCTAATTAATATTCTATTCATATTCTATTCATTCCATTCTAATTCCATTTTAAGTATTCTAATTATTCTAATCATTTTAATCATTCCAATTACTATTAATATTAGTTTAAGTAATAAGTAGTTTAATGTATACTAGTAAAGTAAGGTAATAAACAGAACATGTCCCAGTGATACAAGTAGTTGTTTTCTTCCTGTAAGATGACACACCGAGTGACCAGCAACACCACCTATTCAGAGGCCCTTACACACCTATAATTTGCCAAGTATCCATAATAGGATACATACATTACAAAGCCATCTTTATAATTATATAGAATTTGTATTACTAGTCTCAACTAATATTATGGATTAGATTCGGCATATTGGTTAAATATACAGAAACATAATGAAAAGGTATTGAAGAATAGATATATTTTATCAAAAATTATTGTGTTAAGTTTTGTGGAGCTTATGAATTGGCTCTTCGTGATATAATGAGAGAATTTTAATAACAAAGAGATTACAAGATTTTGGTACCAAAAATAATGTTGAATATACTTAATTTATAAGAAATAATTTTTTGTTAGCAAAGAAGTGCTTAGTGTGTGCCTCTTATTTTTCTTGTGTGGCAATTAACAATTGTTCTAGAAATCCAATATTTCAGCACAGAAGACAGAGAAAGGATGATAAAATCGATGGGAGACAACCCCCTTACAAGGTAAACTTTTTTTTTGAAAAATTGCAGAACACCTTGAAATGTTTACCTCAGGCTGCAATTGATATCTATAGTAAAGTAAAAGCAGTTTAAAATTACCTACTTTAGACAATCAATTTTGCAGTTAAATTTATAACTATCATGTTATGGTATATACTTAGGAATGCCAGAGTAATAAATTTAACTTGATGAATTTGTTAGTAGAATATTTGTTAAATGTTACTCAGATAAATTTAACTATTTAAATGTTTGTTTTTTGAATATTAAATAAACTTTTTCTCTAAAAGAGAAGGTTACATATGTTTTCATGATGTGAATTTATTGGGTATTTTTTTTAAATAGGTCATTATGTATACTTAAAAAGAAAGAAATAGGCTTTGAAAAAATATTTATATTTACCTTTTCATTTTTATCTTCATCTTCAGAGTCATCTTCAAGTGACCACTTCTTTGCAGTAAGTTCAGCAACAGGTTCAGTTTTGATTTTACTGGCCTCTTTTTTTAATGCATCTTGTTCTTTCTTTTTCCTTTCTGCTCTCCATCTTTCAATTCGTTCCCTTCTCTTAACCATTTCCATTTCAAGTTTTTTCTGTTCTTCCTCTTTATCTAGATTAGCTGGATCAAAGGACAATCCACTATCATCTACTTTAGACTTTTCTTTTGATCTGGATCTAGATTTTCTTCGGGATGATTTACTATTTTCGTTCCTACGATCTTTATCTCTATGGTCCCTTTCACGTTCTCTTTCTCTACTATAAGACCTTCGTTCCCTGTTTCTTTCTCTCCGTTCACGTTCATTACGCTCTTTTGAGCGTGATCTACTTCGACGTCTAGATTCTTTAGCTTCTCTGGATCTACTCCTTCTGTGCCTAGAAGATTTTGACCTCTCTTTGCTTTTTGAACGAGACCGTCTACGTTTTCTTTCTGGAGTCCTACTTCTATCTCTACTCCGTCTAACCATTTTTTGAGATATTAATGAATACTATTTCAGTGAAAAAACGTTCAGATTTCGTTGTTTTAGTTTAAATTACCTAACCCTAAAATTTTCAACATCAACAATCTATCAACTTCAACTAAGTTCAACTTGTCAATAAACAGTGTTACCAAATACACGTAGTGACGTAACTAAAAAAGAGTTAACTCTACATCGGTTTGATTCTTGTGAGATTTTACGATTTTAATTGTTCGTTCTTCAAATTTATATATGGTTTTAACATGGGTTGAGAAGTTGTTAAAAATAAAGAGCTTTACAAAAATTGTTTTTTTCCTCCGTTTGAACTCTTCTTATGCCTTAGCCACTTGAAAAAGTAAAAATGAGAAAAAGAAGAAGAACACAACCTGACAACCTGTAACACCTGTAACAAAGCATTTGTTAACTGTTGATGTGCTGTTGATAAATAATTTTGTGTATGGAATTTAATAGTTCATAATTTTCCTTATCAGTTTGATTTTGCTAAGTAACATGTCTGTTTGGAAAAAAGCGGCGAAAGCGCACCAAAAAACACATAAAGAACGTCACCAGCCAGAAGACCGGGCTCATTTAGGACTCCTTGAGAAGAAAAAGGACTACGTACTACGAGCCAAAGATTTTAATGACAAAAAGACAACTTTAAAACTTCTTCGGAAACGAGCATTGAACAAAAATCCTGATGAATTTTATCATCACATGATAAATGCAAAAACTGTAGGAGGTGAACATCATGATAAAGAAAAAGCAGATGAATGCACACCAGAACAGTTATTGTTGATGAGAACACAAGATTTAAAATATATAACTACGAAAAAAACTCAAGAACTTAAAAAAATAGAGAAATTACAATCCCAACTTCATTTATCTAGTATAGAACTTTCTAAACGCAATAAGCATATATTTTTTGACAAGAAAAAGAAAAAGGAGGCGTCAGAGAGAACTTTACAGATGCTAATAGAAAAAGAATTGCCAGATGTAAGTGAAAAAGAACTAATAGAATCAGCAAAGGTGAAGCAAAATTTATACAAAGAATTAGCTAAAAGGATAGATAGAGAACGAGAATTGGCAGTTGTACAACAGAAGATAGAAATTAAACGAAGTTTAGAAAATAAGAAAGCCATCTTACCTCCAAAAAGAGTAAGGAAGGGATCAAAAGACAGTGCTCCAGTATATGTGTGGAAATATGAAAGAAAGAAGTAATTTGGATTCTTTTAACTGAGTTTTTAATAAATGAAAAAGATGGTATACTTTTTTTATTTACGTGCAACATTTATTGAGGTAAAAATTTTGTTTTATTGGAAAAAACACTATATATTTAAAAAAAATAATATATTACTCCAAGTGATCAGGTAAAATAGACTGATCTCCCAAAACATCTTTTAAAATTTTTTTTCCTACAACCATATTCATCTGAGCCCCATCTATACCTTTGGGCTCAGCAACTTTAACATGCAAATCTTCATATTCAAGTATATGTCCACTTTTCAAATCTCTCACATACACTAATGTTTTTCCTAACTTTTCATAGCAAGGTTTTTCTGAAAGTTGTAATATTTTTATAGGCTGACCCATTGCTCTTTCTAATTCTCTTGTATTACTAACTAGACATTGGAATTCAACTGGTTCCAAAGAACAGCAATGATCTGACCCTTTTTGGTTTTTATCTAAAGTTAAATGTCTTTCAATAACCTGAAAAAAAATTTTAAATCTAATATATTGTGTGTAATGGATTAAAAATATCAGCTTTTTTCTGTTTATTTAGTTCATACTTCATAACAAATTTAGGATGCACTGTATGTAAGACTAATCAAAAATATAGTTAAAATACCATTGGAGTGGTATTTGGTAAGAAAACTCCACTGCATAATTGGCTGTTTATTTTTAAAATGATTTCATTGGTTTATTTACCAATTTTAGTTGTATTAACATATGTTAAGAGTTAATCAATACATCATAATATATTATTTCCTTTTAATACCAAATTTAACTTATTAAAGTTAGTAGGAACTTAATTATGTTTAAAAGTTTCCCATACATTTAAATATTTAATAAATACAACAGCAGTTGTTGGAATTTTAACCCTTTCGTTCACCGTGTAGTCAATTGACTACGTCAATTCTTCAAAGCCCATATGATCTTAAAAAGTACTTGTACCAAATTTACCACTTGATCATAATGTAGTCGATCGACTACACCTTGCAACCCTTTATTAGGGGCTCCAACAAATTTGTAAATAGTCATAAAAATCCTAAAAAAAATCGATTAACCACTGTCCAAAAAATCAGAATTTTAATTCACTCAAATTAATTCATGAACGAAAGGGTTAATAAGTTATAGAAAATATATAATGCATATCAAAGTTAGATTGTCTACATCATTCTGGGAAGAAAAATTGCCTGTAGGACACTTCACACTCTTACCTTAGCGCCCAAAGCTACAGCTGCCAAACTGACATGAGTGCCCAATTCATGTCCTGAATACCCAATTAAAATATCAGAAAATTTTTGCTTAAATAAATTTATAACATTTAAATTAATATCTTCCAATGGAGTTGGATAAGCTGAAATGCAATGAAGGAGAATAAAATGTTTGTGATATTTTGAGATTGTTTGATAAATGTTTGTAACTGTTTCCAAAGATTGCATTCCTAAAATTAAAAAAGATTATGAAATTTCACTTCTGATTGGTGAAATAATAGGGGGTCTTTACCTGTAGAAATAACTAAAGGAACTCCAGTTTGTGCAGCTTTTTCAATCAAAATAAAATTGTTAGCATCTCCAGAACCAATTTTAATAAAAGGGACTTTTATATTGACCAAAAATTGGAGAGATGTTAAATCCATCGCTGAAGCTGTGAATAATATTCCGATATTGCTGGCAAATTGTTGTAGTTCTTTATAATCGTCGTTACTGAGCTCTAAATATTTTTTGTGTTCACCATATGTTTTCCCGAAAGAATGTAAAGAGTTATATGGTCTTTTTAGGGCTACATTATTAAATTTTTCTTTTAAATCAGTTTTTTGGAATTTTACACAATCCGCTCCACAATTCTGGAATATTTTATTCATAAATTCAATTAATATTTATTTTTATAGGATTTTATTTACCTTTGCAGCTTTTATTAACTCTTTTGCTATATCTATGCTACCTTGATGATTCTGACCAATTTCAGCAATGATAAAAGTTTTGTCGGAATTCTTCAAAAAGTTTATAAAGTCCATGATACTCGTGCTGGGTGGTGTGATCAGTGTCTCTGGATCAGTATGTATAAGTTTAATTGAATTAATTTATTAATAAAGACTTCCTTTACTTTTAAAAAGTGGTGACCTTCATATAAACCGCTTTTATTGAAATAAGCGCGCTCTACCGATATAGTTTGAAAGTTTTAGTAGATCTCAATCGCATGAGAATCGGTAAAATATAATGATAACCATTGCCGTAAATGAAAAGGTTTACACATAAAAAGTTATTAGAGCATAATTATACTTTGTTATCGTTATGTAAAAACTTTTTCAATTTATTATGATTCTGCCATAGACAAAAGACAAGTTCTTAAATTTTCCGATACATCTATGGTAAATACGGTGTCTACCAAAGCCGTTCTTAAATGTATCGATAGATTGTCGATGGAATCATCCTATCGAACATCCATCAGTTCTACCGGTCTTGAGACATGTTGAGACTCGATAAATCTGGTAGATTTGGAAGGGGAATGCACAATCATCAATTACATGCAATGACACTTAATAACAATCTTTATTTATTGTTATATGCTAGTTGTTTTGTTTTAGTAAAAGTTTTATACATTATTTTTTTTTGTTAATAAAAATGGATTATGAAAACCTCACAGTACTAAAAAAGAGGAATAAAAAATATTAGTAAAATTAAATGCTGTGGTAATACAAAAAATAAAAGTTCATTTGCGTCTAATAAGCTGGGCTGGTTTGAAAATGATTGTAAAATTTATCTTTCTTTTTTATATTTTTTTCAATCTACCATATAATCGGTCTGTGATGTAATCAGTACCCCTAGGGTCTTGATAATACCGAGATAATTTTGTCATAGAGAATGCTGAAAGTGTGTTGCTTGCCGAGGGCTATTATCTTTGATTATCAAACAATTCTTATAATCGTCTTACCGATAGATCAACTACCATAGACAAAATTCAACTACATTCTACCTGACATTTATCTGACATATCACAGACGTCTATCAATCTAAATATTTCGCATGATGGCGTTTTGTCCCACTGCAGCCAAAATGTTAGTTGACATTTAGCACGTATTTCTTCTTTTTCTAAGAATGTGTATTTGAACTATTTTATTTTTTGTGCGTATCGTCTTTCTACGATTTTTTGGTGCTGTCAAAAGAAGGTGATTTAAATAAGATTGATAGTTGTTGGTCCATTATTTTAGAAAGAAATTAGATGAACTGATCAAAAAACTGTTGTTCAGACAATTAATTAAAATTAAGAATGAAAAGTTGATACCAATTGGGTAAAGAAAAAACAATTTTTTATGTGGTAATAATTGTAATTTCTTTGAGAATTTTTTGATGAACGAAAAACAAACTTGTTGAAGGTTTGTGTTTTTTTTTGGAAATGGAGCTAGAACCTCAAATTATGACAAATAATAATTTAAATATCTTAACCGAGACGATGTTTTACGATATTCTAACTCAGAGTACGTATCCTTTGAATAATTACTGTAAGAATGGCGAAAAAGAAAAGTTGGAAATATTGACGAATAAAGGTATGTTTACTGGTTAATTGTTTTCACCCTTTTAAAAACAATATATTTATTAGAAACAAGCATGGAAAATTTGGATATGTTGAACCAAAATGTGACATTATTACGATTTCCGATAAATGTAATGCCTCCTCCACCTCACAAAATCGTAAATTATACAAATAATAAGGTAAAACGATATCAGCCCAGAGATTCATCAAGGCACAGGGATCTTTATAGACCCATATCGCCCAAAGGTTACGATAGCGACGAGAGTTGTACCTCATATTCATCAAGAGAAACTCCCCCAGATACTAGTAAGTATATATTTACTATCATAGCATTTAAATTTTTGAAAAATATCCAAAGTTTTCATCAAAAAACCCTCAGGTATTTACTATTAATTCTCCTTGTCCCTGACATTTCCCATTTTCTTTTCAAGGAATAAAATATAATAACTTGAGTGTGGAAGAGCAAAAGGTAATTTTTGACAAGTATAGTCACAATTCTTCCAATGTTTACCACAATTCTCATGTTCAATATCAGTCTAATGTTCAACAAAATTATAATGCCCACACTAACGGGTATTTCAACAAACATAGGTAACAACTTAAATGTGTTTTATTGTGGATAACCTTATGATTTAGTTGTTATTAAGAATCCATGTTTGTCCTCAATGACAATCCATGAAAGAATTGAAGTAAAATGAAAATTTGAGAATACCAGGAAATATTCTTAGCTATTCATCTAGTATAGACAGAATCACACTAATTTACTGATTCAACTAAATCATTTGGTACTGAATGTTTGTTTTTTTTATGTAAGAAGCAAAAAGAAATTTTTGCCTCTCACATTCTGTTTTGTGGTCGTCTTTTTATTTCTTATTTTTTTTTTTGGTTTTCTTATTCTTTATTTTGCATGCTTATGTTATGCAGTTTTTATTTAAGATTTTTTTATCATATTCAAATTATATCATGTACTGTGCCTCCAAAAATTCATTCCATTCATGGAGTATCCTGTATATTCGATCTATGTAATTGTCTAATTTGAAATAAATATTAAATACCAAAATTAAATTTATACATATAAAATTTGCTTAAAGGGCAAATAATCCTTTTTATGTATATAAAAAATTTGCACTGTATTCACATTTTCATAGGGTGGCCTGTAAATAATGGTTCAATCTAAAATATAAGATGCTTAACTTCAAAATATTACAATATAGTAAAAGTTGCTTCAATAAAGTATTTATATTAAAAAAAGTTCTTGATAAATTGATGAATGACGGATATATTGAGCAATTACTGTGAAATAATAATCAAATTTTTTGTTGTATTTTTGAATTTGAAATTTTTAAGTTAAGGTTAGTTATTAAGTTAAAACCAGTACCAGTAACTACTTTTGGAAGTGAGACGTGACGAGAGTCACCTTACAAAAGTCTTTCATAAATGCAGAGGAAATTAAATATTTGTGAAAGAGTTACCAAATATAACCGATGAAGAAATCAGAAAACAACTGAAACAGGATCCAATTTTGACCGAGATTGAAAACAAGCCATTGAACTGGTATGGAATAAATGAAAACAGGTTAGCCAAAGCAGTTACAGAGCCAGGATGGGATAGGAAAAGTAAGGAAAACAAGGATGGGGAGGGTACAGGAAATTGCAGAGCAAAGATGGAAATCAATTGAAGAGATAAGAGGACTGGCCAGAAACAGAAGTGACTGGAAGAAATGAGTAAAGAAGGGCTAACCCGACGCTGAAAGGCAAATATCTCTAAGGCTAGTAACTTTTATGAGACTAATGATATCTATACACGTTTTTAGTAAAAATTTATATGGCTCATGTGGCCGAGATGGGAAACTCATGTCCGACTGGGTCTTCAAGTAGTACCCAGACAGTGTTGGACTCATCCCCTCGGAGATGCCTACCAACCAAACCCACCTCAAACTCGCTGTTACTCCCGCCTTGGAATCACTACCCTAGCATACGTCAAGACGGGCGGCGGTCCCTCACACACTCTCCATCATCTTTTTCCTTCTATTCCTCCTCGCCCCTCAACATAATCTCCAGCATATTTTCCCAATACACCGATTCTCCCAGTTTATTTTCTAACTTCTTCAAAACTTCCTCATTCTTCCAACATCTAAACACATGTCCCACATCATCCTCCACTTCACATCTCTCGCACACTCCAGTTTCTCCTTTCCCAATCTTGTGGAGGTAACCCACTCTCGACCCATGCCCTGTGAGCACCTGCGTCAATAAGTAGTTCACCTATCCAAATTTCCGGTCCACCCAATTACTCCTGCTCCCAATCGCTCCTTTTAGCGCGCCCTCATACTCATTCCACCTTCTCTCCATTTCCTCATCCATCCATTCCTGTACTTCCTCTCTGCTCGCACCCCTCCAGCGTTTCTGTCTGGCTCTAGCCATCAAGTCCAATGGATAGGACCGTGACAGCACTGCTGCTGTCAGTCCACCCACTGTCTTGAACGCCTGCACCACCCTCAGAAGTATTCCTCTCTGCACCCGCAGGAGTGGTCTAACCCTCGCATTCACCCCTGCTTTCTCACCCCACACTTCCGCGCCATACAGCATACTCTGCTCTACCGTCCTACCAATTATCCTCCTATTCCATTCTCCCGGCCCTTTCACATTACCCATCAATCTTCCCTTACTGGCTGCTTGCTGCCCTTACTTTTGCGTTCTGTGCAGCCTTCAACATAGGGGTTTTGAAGGATAATTGGCTATCCAACCACACCCCCAGATACTTCACCGCTTCCTCCATCCGAATTTTCTCTCCCTTCACCATCACCCCCACCTCCCTTGCCTTGCTCCGCCCCTTCACCAGTAGCCCCACCGTCTTTTCCTCAGCCACTTCCACCGATATATCTTCTCCACAATCTCCCCTACTCCGAGCTTTGTCAACGCGCTCAACACCGGCCGTTTACTGACACTGTTGAACGCGTTCCTCACGTCGAAGTACACAAGCAGGGCCAATTTCTTGTTCTTACCGTTACCCTGCCTGGCCCTTTGCACCAAGTCCACCACCCTGCCCAGCGCTGAGATGCATGACTTCCCTTCTACAAACCCATGTTGGTTTTCCTTAAAACCCCCATTCCTTTCAACTTCCTCCTCAATCCTAACCTTTTTTATCCCCTCCATCAATTCACCCAATCCACACAGCAGGCTGATGGGCCTGTAGTCCCCGCTTCCCATCCCTACCAGTCTTCTTCACAAGGATCACCCTGGCCACCTTCCACTTTTCCGGGAACTCTTCCTACCTCAGTGTCCTGTTAAACAGTTCCAAAAAGTATTCCCCATTGTCATCCATCAGCCTCTTCACCATATCACCTCTCATGCCATCTATCCCTGGGGCTTTCCTTACCTTAACATTTCCCCCCCTCCCCACCTCTACTTCCCACTTCTCTACCGACCTTATCCCTCTCATTTTGCCTACCTCACTAGTATTCTGGGCTTCCCGAATTCTGCCCTCCACACCTCCTTCTACCCTGTAAACAATTTCTCTATAATCTCTTTCTCCCAATCTTCCTCTAGCATCACGTTCCTATTTCCACCCATTCTTTTCACCGCTATCTCATACGCCTTCCCCCATGGGTTGTTTTCCAACTCCTCCAGTAACTCTTCCCACTTAATTTCTTCTTTTTTCCCTAAACCCTGCGCTCCAGCTCCTTCTTCTTCTCCTTATATCCACCTTTTCCCTCCATCCCTACTTTTCCCCTCAACATTCGTCTTCGTTCCTTCTTACACTCCCTCCACAGACTCTCTATTTCCTCATTCCACCAGTAATTAACCTTCCACTTGCGCCTATTACCCCTTTTTCCTTCTCTCCTGCAGCCCTGTATCACATCATACAGTTTCTCTACATCATGCCCAAGTCCTCTTCCTATCTCTTCCCTTACTTTCTTCCTCGGCCTTCGTCCACTTCCATCCCCACTCTTCCACCAATTCCTTTCTCCCTCCTCTTATAGTCGTCTCCACATACCTATGTAAACTCAAGCTTTCCTCATCCTCCAGTACCCTCCAACTTCTCACTCTTTCCCCCAGCCATTCATCACTCGCTGTAATGTCAATAAATGATGAACCCCCGTCACCTCTCACGAAGGTGGGCAACAGTCCATCATTCAGCACCGCCAATCCGTTGGATGTCAACACTTCCTTCAGGATCTCTCCTCTCCTGTCCGTTTTTCTCCCTCCCCAGGCAGTATTCTTGGCATTGAAGTCGCCTGTCACCATTCTTCTTATAACTCTCCTTTTCCCTTTAGACTTCCTAAGATCTTCCTCCAGTTCTGATACTCCTCTCATATTCTTCTAGGCTGACATTTGAACTTATATACACACTGTACACCACCATGTCTCCAATTCGCACTACCACCCAACCGTTACCCTTCCTCACTTCATCCGCCCTCATTCCATCTCCCACCACTCTTACTCCTGCCTCTCCTGTATCATCCATTATCCAACCTTGCTTTCCCACATATCTAGCATTCACCTCAGATCCACACACCACATCCACTTCCCTCCTACCAACTACCTCATCTAGAACATCATGTGCTACTTTGCATTTCCCTAAATTTATTTGTAACACCCTCCATCCCTCCTCCACATTTTTTCTTCCAGAGGTCTGTTCTCCCCTTCCTCCTATTTGACAGGACTCATCCCCTCTAAGGGTTCCAGAGGGTCCCTCCCATTTTTTCCATCTTCGTCTCCATTAACTACATCAACTACCTTCCTCCCCCTACTACACTCTGTCTCCCCTGGCTAGTGTCCCCTTTCCCCGCATACCCTACAAAGGAAGGCTTGCCGACATTCTCTGGCCATGTGCCCCACGCTCTTACATAGCCAGCATTCCCTTATCTTCTCTACTCTCCTTGCCTTACATCCCGCTACCTGATGGCCCCTCATTCCACAACCTAAACATCCGCCCTCTAGAACATACATTAAATCAGATATCATATTATGATTTCCTCAAACCCATATTTTCATTTTGTATATCCAGAATCTTTGAATTTACTGCGAAAATACATTTTTTTCTCTCTAACTCTGCCACCCTCTGTCTTCTTTATTATCAATAATTTTTAAAGCAAGTTACTTCAGACAGTAATATTTTCATGTCAAGCATCTTCAATTTCAGTTTGGGCAACTACTTACAGACCACCCTGAATGTGAGAGTATTCACAATCAATCACATTGATTACATTAAAAAGGTATGGTCATTCTAATGATAAAGTATGATTTAAGCAGGTATGTTTATTTGTATGTAGTTCAAACAAGGTGTCCCAAGTTATCGTTTACAGGCAATATCTCACTTAATTTAAAAGCCTGTCACTCACTGTTTTCAAAAACTTCTCGAGTAGGTTAGTCTCTTGTTTAAAAAAAACGGATGCTTTTTATGTCAAAATTTAATGACAGTTAATAATAATAAGTGTAGAACAACAATCAGTTGTGAATAATAACTAGGGTGCTATAAACACAATGCCTTTTTAGATTCAGTCCAGATGAGTTCATTGATATGCTATTGGCGTTGTATTCTAAGATTCTAGTGTTATGCAACCCACAAGATGTTTTTGCTTTCATTCTACAAAATGTATATTCTTCTTGCTCCACTAGTTTGATGTTTTTAAAGTGCACATTCAGGCTACTGTTTCCTAGCAGGAAACCTGTCAAACTCTTAGTGCAGTTTTACTCTGGCTCAGGCATTCATTCATTCTCAACTGGTTGTAGTTTTGACTAGATCTACCAAATAGTCAAATCTCTTTTTGGCATTACCTATTTCTTCCAATATTACGTTGGAGATGATACGAGTGTTTCAGCCCTTCTCTTTGGTATTCCATTTCATTCTATTCCATAACTCATAGGAAGATGATGTTGTTTTCCTAGGCAATTCATACCATTTTAGAACTTAATACATATATTTTTTTAAACAATCTTCTCTTGTATCTGGTAATTGAGGTGAAGCTTTTTCTACACAAATCTGCAACTAGAATTACCAACATACAACTTTTTCTCTGAATATATTGTGATCTCAAGACAACCAGAATTTGACATTAAAAATGCACAGAGCATTATAAATTCAACACTTATAATTCAGCATTTTATTAAACAAAACATAATTTTAATAATAAATTATACATACTGATATAACTTCTACACTACATTAAATACAAGTTTTACAATTCTTTTTCAATATCAGCCAACTTAGATTGATGTTCAGTAATTTCAAGAGCTTCCCATTCTGCTTTAAATGGCACTTTAGGATCAGCGGGCATTCCTGATGCAGCACCAGTCATTTGCATTTGTTCTTGCATCTGTTTACTTTGGTCAGCAGCATTGTTTTCTCCCAATACTAATGTATAAATACTTCTTAAGCCAAAAACATTTAAAAAGTACCAAGAAGCAGATGATACCCAACTCGCATCCAAATGAGAAAGTTCTATACCTCTTTGTAACATTGATTTAAATCTAAGAGTTAGAGGAAATGGTACTTTTGTTGTTATAAATCCAGAGAACATCCAATTGATCCATCCTCCTATTACTATCATAGGTAA
The DNA here is from genome assembly GCA_910591675.1 of Galerucella calmariensis. NCBI lineage: Eukaryota > Metazoa > Arthropoda > Insecta > Coleoptera > Chrysomelidae > Galerucella > Galerucella calmariensis. The sequence continues at coordinate 47,685 of CAJUYG010000084.1, read as the reverse complement.
AACATTGGTTAAGTTACCTTTAAGCATGTCTGTCATCATAGAAGGATCAGTCATCATGTTTTGGGTAACTGCAGGTCGTTTTTGCATAAGATAACCGTCTTCTTTATTGAAAGCTTGCTTCCTAATTAGAAACGAATTTTTCGGAATATATCCACAGTTTTCTCGCAAAGCTCTAGCTCTGAGCAATAGTTGGGAATCAGCAAGTTGCTGTAGTTCGATTTTTTTTTGACTCGACAATAAAATAGAGGCGTAGTGTCTCAATATTCCTGTTAAAAATGTTATAACCACAATAGGTAGAAACACCCAAAAACGAATTTGGGGGTCTACTATTAAATCAGCACCCATGTTTTAAGTTAATTATTAAAAGTGAAGTATATTCACAAAGTTTAACCTCAGAAGTAGGCTTAAATGTCAACGTCCTTCTTCTTTCCTTTTAATAATAAAATGGCCTTTATTGACGAGCGTATACAGCATGGTGATTAATTAAAATGTCTTGAATTAATTTGAATTTTATGTTTTTTTTGGGGATTTTTTTATAATTTCTATTTTATATTCTTTGTTTTGGTCATTTTTGCTTTACAGTAGAATTCTTTGATAGCTGCATTTTAACACAATATTTTTATAATTATTCGCTTTTTAGACATTTTACTAACAACAGTATCATTAATAATAATAATAATAGCTCGAACAATACTATCGGGCGCCCAAAATATGGTAGTTACAAACATAGTATGGATAACATGTTAAAAAGAGCGCACGGATTAGTGGAAAGGTTCAAATCAAGATCGGACGTTATGAAAATTGAACCTAATCCACCGGGATTATCGGTGGGAACACCTTGGGACCAACTTGACCAAGATATTTGGAACGTTTTCAGTAGTAAGGCACAAAAAGAAAACACATATGATAGCAAAATTAATTTATGGAAAGATCTATTTTTACATATAAGGGTAAGTGGAACAGTAAAAATTAATGAAACAATTATCGAAATGGTACCTGTAAGGATTGTTTGAGGAATAATTAATTAAATCATAATTTTATAGTAGTTTGAATATCTTTATAGCTGCATACACATGACTAGAAAGTCTAGAAAACAGTAACTACATGGCGGAGGCGCTAACATGGTAAACTTCAAAAAAAAATCGTCGAAAAAGCTAAGGTTCGTTCTGGCAAAATTTGGTTCTAAGGTGGGTTCACACCGGCAACCGGACTGGGGGAGTGGTTAGATGGTTATATTGCGCATGCGTCATTGAACAGGATATGTCATAAGATCAACGATAATAATAATGAAAAAATTCAAACTACCCCCTTCCATCCCCCACGCAGCACCCCTCGTACTAAAAGTTTACCAATCATGGCAATCTAGCTACCGCCTTTCATGACTTGAAAGGCGGTAGCTAGAATTAAAATTAAAAATTATTTTGCACAGAATACACTGTTTTCTTGACTTTATAGTAGTTGGCATAATGATTTTCAAGATATACTGTTGGCCTGAAATAAAACTGACCCAGGACAGCTTAGGTATAATTTGGCTATTTTTATCATTATAAAATCTTGCAGTTTCTTTAGAAGTGTGATTGAGTCGAGGGACTTGATAAATGCACTGTAGTGGTCTGCTAAAAAGATGATGGATCATGAGGATTTTTAACTATTAAATATTCCTTTAAAGTCGTATAATAGTGAAGGACAATAAACACTTACTAGTTATCATAGCCGACATTTATTATTTCCTAAAATTTCAATAAACAGTCTTTTCGCCCAAATTTTAGAATAAATAGAAAATAAACTGGGTGGACACAATATTATACAGTGTGGAAACCACTTATGGATTAAAATTATGTCATTATTTTAGAAAATTATAAAAAATGCCGAGACACGTCAACTTTTGAATTGAGTTGTGCGTTATGTAAACATAAATGTAAATGTACAGGGTGATTCACGCAAGTATGCCGTAGTCGGTGTTTTTTTTTTAATGAAACACCCTGTATATTTGCTTATTTTTGAAATCCTCTTAATGAACCGATTCCAACAAACTAAATAATGTATGGTCAATTATGAATTATACAGGGTGAAATTTTTATTTTTACGGTTATCAAACATAAATAAAATACCTGATGTATTTGATTTTAATACATTAAAATAAATGCTCAAAATGTTCTCCACCTAGTTGTTGGCAATAGCACAGTCTCCTATAGAACTCCTCCTTAACTTTTTTTAAAGTTTGAGGTGAAATATTCCGTATTTCTGTAGTTATCCTGTCTTTGAGGTCTACAATGCTAGTTGGTTGTGTTGTATATACTTTCTTGAGATAACCCCACAGAAAAAAATCTAACGGCGTAAGGTCTGGCGATCTAGCTTGCCACTCAATAGTACCTCTTCGTCCAATCCATTTATTGGGGAAGATTTCATCTAAATAAGTTCTTACCATTAAAGCATAATGGGGTGTTGCCCTGTCTTGCTGGAACCAAACATTTTCATTCGGTAAGCTAGGATCTATTGCGTTGGGATATAAGTTTGCCAACGCAGGAATAACTTCATTTCTAAGCATATTTGAATATTTTTCAGCTGTCAAATTTCCATCTAAAAATATAGGACCAATAATATGGTCGCCTATGATACCGGCCCAAACGTTCACCTTTTGAGGATACTGAGTATGTGTCTCACATTATTTTCACGGGTAATTTGACGTGTACTTGAAGTAGGATTCTCTTCGACACTTAACAAAATATCCACTTTCACATCATCTTCAACGAAGTGTGGTTTTCTTTTCAATGGTTTGACATGTCCAAGTTCTCTGAATTGTGCATGAATTTTAGACACAGTACTTTGTGAAATATTAGGCAATTCGGGATACCTGTGATTAAATAAGTTTGCCACTTCAACTTTACTTCTACACAGTTATCCCCGTACCCGATCATCATTAAAATCTCAATTTGGTGAGTCTCAGTTGAATATTTCATTGTTATGTCGACAAGGAAAGAGTGTTTGACAAAGATTTTACTTTTCAGTATAAACTGTCAACACATCAACAACTGACAGAATAGAAAACAATACACATTATTTACCGATTTAAAACAATCCACATTTGTTGCTTTCGTTTATTTGGGCTTCAAGCACTTGTGCGTGACGCCTCAGTCGTCACGACTTTTGAGCAAATCGAACACGATTTTTTAGGATCCTCCAAACCACCTGACATGTGCCAATGCCAATTAATTTCCTGTGTTGTTAGGAAAACAGTTTTCAATTATAATGTTTTTGATGATAAAATTTTGCATATTTAGATATTTTTAGTGAGGTTTAAATCGTATTAAATCGTAAATACATATCCTTCTTTTTCCCGTCAAAATTGCATAAGTCTGTCTTATTTATCTTAGGGACTTTATTTGGAAGTTATGATTAAACGCATTAGAAGAAAACGAAAACGGTGAGTATGTCTTTGTTGAATCGTATGACCCGCACGATAAGAGTGCCTTTGACTATATTTATGATAAAATTCATGGGCATAGCAGGTTTTGTTTAATATACAAATACGTCTAATAATTAGTTAGTTTAGATTTTTGATAAATCCATATTTAGCTAATTTAAAAAATGACCAATCTTTCAAGTGTAATAAATTATTAATTTTAAAATTTCACCCTGTATGATTCATAATTGACCATACATTATTCAGTTTGTTGGAATCGGTTCATTAAGAGGATTTCAAAAATATGCAAATATACAGGGTGTTTCATTAAAAAAAACAACACCGACTATGGCACACTTGCGTGTCATGTGTGTCATGGGCTACCAGTCAAATATAGAAAGTAAAGGATTATATTTTATCCATGTTATTTATGCTAAATATAAACTATGAAATCAAACAATTTAATTTGTTCAAATCTCATTAAATAAATTGTGTTATTTCATCGTTTGGTATGGACCTTCTTCAAATAAAAGCCTCATCTATTCAATTTTTATATATACTATATTGTGTAGCTGAAAATAGTATAGTATATAATATAATGGTATATCTTGGCGAGTATTATACCCAGAAAAATACATCTATTTTGTTAAGTTTTTCTTTTAATAATTTTAAAATATTGTTTTGTAATATTTCGCTTAATACAATTTGCAGAGATGTTTGAATAGTTACGGTTTATTTATGGTTGGATCTACCATGTCTGGATTTGGCTTGGAAAGTAGTGATATTGACATGTGTTTGCTGACAAAACCATTTTTAACTGACCCCCGATTGGATGCTCTTCAGCATTTAAATACAATTAGGCATTTATTGTTAAAAAATGGTAAGTATTTTATTTCTTGTTTACTGTGATATTCTAGTGGACTTTGATTATAGATATCTGCAGTTTTAAATTCTTTGTTGAATTGTCTTAAATAAAATGTAATCTTCATCACGGTAGGTATTACATGCACAGTGTTATTTATAAGATGCGACATAGGGATTCCTGTACAACATGTATGATTATGTTTAAAAAAGTAGTACACCATTTTCATAACACTTTCGAATACTGAAAACAGAACAGCGGGAAATCGAACCGCGATACTTCACGTTTAACTTTCACATTTCCCGTGCTTTTACCCGTCTGGCTATCTCCTACGCGGTTGAAAGTATTTGAAAGTGGTATGAGAATGGAGTTCGACATTTTATACATAACTATCCATTTTTTTATTGAGCCATAGCGAATTTAAGAAAATTAAAAGTGCATTTCAACTTATTTTTGAACGACCTTTCCAAATCTATGATTATTTTTTATGAACGCTATTTGGTGAAAAAGTTTGACAGTTTTGTACAGGAATCCCTATGTCGCTTCTTATAAATAACACAGTGTATATAAATGTTCATGACTTTGAAGACCCCAAACATTTTCCAATCGGAAAGTGTACAGGGTGTTGAGAAAAAAATGCTATACATATTTTTTATGCAATATTGTACTGAAATTTTATATGGATTTGTTTTTTGGAAATTGGTATATCTCATGAATTTGTTTTGACTCTCAAAAACCACACTAATGATGATAAGGTGAACTTGTAGCCAAACCTGGGGATAAATCCTCTGGATAGCCAATGTAGACAAAGTGCAAATACTTGATTGCAGTACACCAACAGAAAACTACACTTTGTGTTTATGAGAGAAGCAAGGCTGGATGTGGGAATAAAGTATAATAAATGAGCAGGCTAAAGTACTACCTGCCTACCTACCTGACAATCCATTTCTTGGTAATCATTGGACAGGTCTGATAAATATCCATTTAGGGATTAAAATTTATTTCAAACTAAGAATAGCCAGATGATCATGCACAATTGGGAGGAGTAGAATTCAATGAGACCTTTGGTGAAAAAATTGTAACTGTCGCAACGACTGAAATTCGTTTTACATTGTTTTTGTATTTTATGCAAGTCAACGTAATTACCGTTAATTCGTACTTTATTTGTTTAATTTTGTGTCAGTGACAAGTTTAAAACTGTTTTTCTATCTAACTCAACTGTCATCATTTCTGAAGTAATATTCTTATATAATCAGAGATATTATGAAAGAGGTTATTCTATTTTTTGTTTTCATCGCAGATCAAAGAGAAAAGAAGTCGGTATTAAAGATTTAAAATATTACTCAATACAAACGTACCTTCCCTGCTACTTTTGTAGATATGACTATATCAAAAATAAAATAAAAACACGAAATCAGACCTAAAACTAAACAGTTAATTGAACGCTTGTTGAACTTTTCACAAATATCAACCATACCTATTACTCCAAAAATAAAAATATTAGGAGTCAAAATTTAGTTCAACAACACAAAATACTAAAGCACAATCAAAGAAAAAGCAAAAGTTTTACAAAACACACACTGAAAATAACTAAAACATCAAAATAAAACCACTTAAATATCAAATGGCTTATACGGCAGCTGATTTGTTTTACTCGTTGTTCTGCTAAGATGACATTGACATTTCAGAGCTCCTTCTATCGAATTCTACTTTTCCCAATAATTTAAGAAATTAATAAAACATCCGCACATGCGTACTCTTTTCAATCATTTGTCAAAACTTCCAATAGTAATCGAGATGTCCGATAGCTGAAGATGAGATATTAAGCGTAAACCGACTTCTTTACAAATATTTTCAAACATGTAATACAAGCTCATGTAAACAATAACTTAACACAAATCACCAGTAGGTAATCTGTGGTTAGGTCTTGACGCATGCGCTGTGTCGAATTCATGGAAGAAACTAGTTTCTTAGTTGAAAGTTGGCTCGCTAGATAAGGAATACCATAAGGACATTGGGAATAATACTATAACGAAAGGGTCTTCCCCGACATATCCTCCTTTTTTATAGATTCTTATTCTGATTTTTTTTTAGATATAACCGCAGAACCAGAGCTGATATTAGCAAAAGTACCCATTTTGAAATTCAAAGATAAACAAACCGGCTTCGAAATAGATCTGAACTGCAACAATTCCGTCGGTATAAGAAATACTCACTTACTATACAGTTACGCCCGTCTCGATTGGAGAGTACGACCTTTGGTTATCATAGTTAAGATATGGGCACAATCGAACAGCATCAACGACGCCAAAAATATGACAGTTTCAAGTTATTCGTGGGCGTTGATGGTCATACACTATCTACAGTGTAAGTTATTGAATTTCATTCGTAAATGCATGTTTTAAAGACAATGACCAACGGAGTCAATTGACACACTTGAAATCTACAACAGTAAAATACAGGGCGTTCTTTATAAAAACTTTAATGTGTATTTTTTTACACACTACTCATAATTTTAAC
>CAJUYG010000084.1:0-35900 GCA_910591675.1 Galerucella calmariensis | reverse complement strand
TGTGTTTTTCAATTATTCATCCATCACTTGAATGACAGCCACGAATTGCACAAGTTTTTGGCACCATTACTAATAAATGTAATTTTGTAAACAAATTTTTATCGTTCAAATGAAAAAATATGTAAATAATCAAAAAGCTTACAACAAAGAAAATTCTTTGGTTAACAATAAAATTACATGTCATTGACAGATAACGGGCTTAAAATGGCGACTGTCAGACATGCGCACTCAGAAAATGAATAGTAAAATAGCACAAGCTTCGTTTCTTCTTGGGATGGCGTATTCTGTGCTAATACTTCAAAAACTCAACTCAAACCAACATCAGCTGTATTACTTCTTATACCTTTCACTTTTCACATATTCCAGTTCCAGACACTTCTCGATTTTTCTAGAAGATTATTTATGTTTTTTTTCTTTGTGGACTTTTACTTATTCGCCAGTACAGATCAGACGTAACAAAATTTTATCCTTTACAGGTGGAGTAGTACCCCCAGTGCTGCCATGCTTACACGGTCTTCTGCCTGAAAGATTCAACTCGCACAACGAAAACCATACGATGGACGTCCAAGAAGACCTACCAACTATAAAAGATTTCCGTTCGGACAACACCCTAAGTCTCTCCCAACTTCTGATCGGGTTTTTCAAATATTACGCCACTTACGATTTCAATAATTACGCAATATCGGTAAGAGCCGGTTGTAGTTTACCGATAGACGAATGTCGATACGCTAAAGCGCCTAAAAACGATCCCCATCAATGGAAATTTATGTGTATCGAAGAACCGTTCGATTATACGAACACTGCTCGATCGGTATTCGATTTGGAATCGTTCAAGCACATCAAAAATATCATTACGACGTCCTATGAAAAATTATCGACCACAAAAACCTTGAACAGTATCCTTCCTTTGAACGGAAAATACGAAATTAGATGATACAGTTCGAATTATGAAAAGAATTATTTTTAAAGTGAAAAAATACTCGATTTATTTAACGAGATTCTAGAATTGGCTGATCTTTTACGATGGGATGTCAAATTAGGGAAATAGATACTCAAAGCCAAACTGCAAATTTCGGTTTTTGTTTTCTTGTTATCCGCAACCATTCGGAATATCTCAGACTTCTTGGCATCATTGTATTGTTTCTTTAAATTGACTTCTTGGCATCATTGTATTGTTTTTTTAATTGACTTCTTGGCAACATTGTATTGTATTTTAATTCACGCAACGTTTGTAGTCTAACATGAGTATGTATTGATAACGGAATCACTGGGCGGAGCTTATTCCAGTACCAATATGGCCTCGTGATCAGGGCTGGGATCAAATGAAGTGCAATATTTATTAGCTTTATATAGCTGAACAATATCCAAAACTCAAAATATATGGGTATTTTAATTTTTACATGTATTCAATCGTTTTTATGTATTATAAAGATTGTTTCTCAATGTCTAGAGAACCTAAGCATACGTAGCTACTTGAAATGTTAAAACTACAACAGAACATTTAAAGTTCGGTCCATAATGTTATTTATACTCACCTATAAAATAATAATTCTCCTTTTCTATGTCAAATTTGCTTCAGCAACTTCTGCACTTGAAGCCATGATAGTTTTTTCGTACATAACATGAACAAGTAAAAAAAAACTCGCCAAAATAAGTGAAATATGCGAAAAATCAAATATTCTGAGATCTACACAATGACAACAATAATGATAGAAACCCAGCTAAAGTATGGCTTACATAATACTGCATTTGGTCACGCGATGTCGCCTTCTTTAAAAACTCAATGTTGAAAAATTACAAATAACACTACTCTGACATTTGGATTCGACAGATGAATTTAAATCTTATTTTTTATAAATCTCTATTTTTATGTTTCTATTTGTCGTTGTCGCTTTCCAGTTTTTGTCGTTAAAAAACGTAGAATTTCCAGGATTCCGATTGGTATTCGAGGTTTCTATGTTTCAATTCTCCCATGATGATCACTATACTATTTGTTTTCAGTAAATTATTTACTCCATCAAAACTCGCAATTTCATAAATATATGCCCCGGAAAAGATCAGTCATAAAGCGTTCCACGGATGGAGGTGAAAAATTTTTAAATATCAATTTAATGAAAAATGTTATTCTTGATAAAAAGTTTTGCTTGTTCTGAAACCCCATAAAATGAAATAAAATTCAAGTTTTTCAAAACCCGTCTCATTTTATGGCCAGTTTTATGAAAACCTAGAGTCTGACTTTTTGACATTTCTTCACATATTGGCTAATATCTCGGAAACCTTGAGGTTTGCAAGGTTCTAGTCTACGCCATTCGATTCAGAATTGAATTTTCAATAAAAAGAGGAATTTTGAAAATTATGAGTCTTCGTGAATTAGTATAAGTTTCGGTGTGGACTTGGATGAAAAATTTTCAAAACCTGAAAATTCTAAAATCCATATCTAAGGTTTTTCGATGTGGAAAATTCCTCTTTCTATAGAAAATTCAATTCTGAATCGAATGGCGTAGACTAGAACCTTGCAAACCTTAAGGTTCCCGAGATATTAATCTTTATGTGAAGAAATGTCTAAAAATCAGACTCCAGGTTTTCATAAAACTGGCCATAAAATGAGACGGGTTAAAAAAACTTGAATTTTATTTCATTTTATGGGGTTTCAGAACAAGCAAAACTTTTTATCAAGTAAAACATTTTTCACTAAATTAATATTTAAAAATTTTCCACCTATAGGATACTCCATCCGTGGACACGCTGTATAAGTGTAAATTTCATCTAGCGTTAAAAGTGATTCAAACGAGTATTTTTTTATTTTAAGCATCTCGATCATTCCAATTTAAGTTGAAAGATGAATTTTAATGAATCTGTGAGAAAATGGTTGTGTGAGATTAAATGTTTTTTTGTGTACGTCTGTTTATTTTTGTTTGTTTTTTGTTAAAAAAAATTGACCGTATCCAAGTAATTGAACTATCCCTCATACACGCCCAACGGGATATAAAAATATCGGATTTCGGTCAATTTATATTGTGTTCCAGTGAATAAATATTTATAAAACTAAAAAAACCAAATAAAGAAAAATACTCACTACGAAAAATTTATAAAAAGTCGTAGGGAGCCAAAAAAAAGCCGTAAATGTTTTTAAGTGTAACTACAAAACGGTAATTTTTCTTATTACGCTTAGAATTTGCGGGTCTAAAAGCTCGCAAAGCACTGTAAATTATACATATCAAACAACGGGTGTATTTACCGCACCCCGGCTGCCACCCAAATAATAAAAAAAAAGCAACGATATACACCGATGTTTTTGTTACAACGTTTTTTAGATATATATATTTTTTTTTTCGTCGATGGGTGTATGATAAATTTCTGTGGTTTCAGATGTTTATACATAGGTGTAATTTACTTATTAAAAAGAATACCCTCCCAATTCAGGAAATAAGTTTGCAACACTGCAATATAACATTAGCTTCCAGGGAATTAAGTTGGCAACACTGCAACATAATGTTATTTAATTTCTAGGAATTTTCTATTTTTACACTTAGGTTTTTCTGTATTTTTTTCTTTGCAACCACAGTTTTTCTTATTCTGGGGTATTCAGATCTCAATTTTACTACTACTTGGTTTAGCGTTTTCTTTCTGCCACCATTTCCCTAATTCTTATCCGATTTTTTCTAGTTACTCTTTATTTTCTTCCTGTTCGTGTTTTGGCACAATTTTTTAAATATTCATCTCTATTTGGTTCCAAAGTCTAGGACATACCATAATTGGTTAAATTTGGTTTTCAGAAGATGAGGTTATGTTCAAAGGATACTTGTCCAATTATAATTACTAGAAGCTACTAAACCTTGTCCTATTAGTTCCTATTTGCTTTTTCCATGTTCTCATACCTTCTTTACGTTGCAGTGCTACCAACTTGAAACCTTCGTTACAAATCTATTTTTAAGCTTAAAAACCGTTGAATATTGTAGTATACAGTTCGATACGAGGGGATTCAAAAAAACCAAAAAAAAATTTAAAATAAAAAATATAAACCAAAAAATTAATATTTGTGATTTAACCTATTTTGATCTCTAAAAAGGTGATTTAGATATTAAGTATAAAAAAATTGTTCGTTTGTTAATGATGTAGGACATCTTCTGGAATTTAAAAGATCGTACAACGTTTTATGTGATTTAATTATAGTCTAGACATACCTGCTAATTAAAAAAAAACCCTAACGATAATTATTACGTGTATATAGTATGTTTATAATATATAAATATATTTTTAATTCCAGAATATATCTACGTAATAGCGGCAATAGTTGTCTACTAATAAAAAAAGAATAGTCACTACGTGCCAAATATACACATTTATAAGGGAAGTTGAGATTTCACTTTAATGTCAAGATATTCTTTTTCTAATAATACCTACAAGATGTCAATTTCCAAGGTTCAAAACGTTTTCATCGTTGCACTTTAGATTGATATCTCGTTATACAAGGCGCGAATGAATGAAAAAAATTATAAATTTACTCATCTCTTATCAAATTTTTCCTTTAAAGCGATTAATCTTCGACCATCCTGTCACATGGTGCTAAAACAGGCGATTGAGGCTAAGCAAAACAATACAATGTTATTGATATTTTTTTCCCGCGTTCAAGCATTTTTTTTCTCTCAACTTCTCTTTTGACCGCGCCTTGTATACTTTACTTCCCAATTTCAGATTTAAGTCTAAATGTTAAAAATTTATTAGACAATATATAAGCGTCGAATACAATAATTAATTAACAATAATAAATTTGAAATATATCCAATTTTTTTCTTGTGTTCCAGAAAACTTAACTTTATGACTATTGTGGAATTGTCAAATAACACTTTGGTGAAAAATGTTTAGTTTTTTTCCTTTAATTATAGGATTAAATAATAATGTTACTATATTGTAAAGCTCGACAAGTTGTATTTTTATGGTTCGGGCTTGTCGAGCTATTTTTCAAGGTATTGTATGAATTATTAAATAAAAATCAAATAAAGTATTGCATTTTTTCCTAAGTTAATTTTTCTCTATCCATCCTTCTTTCAGTTTATTGTATTTTTTCTGAAAAGTCACTTTCATATTATACGTGACACAATTTTGGAATACAGAAACCACCGGGCTACATCTCTACCTACAATTGACAAACTGAACGTTTTAACTGTCAAAAAAATATGCGTAGAAACTAATACGTCAGTGACAAAAAATACCTATCATCATTAGCAGCTGTTGAGCATGTTTTCATTGCTCATGTAATGCAAATACTTACAGGCTAGTCTTTTGAATTCTGGAGAGGTTGTCTCTCTTCGTCAATAGGCTGATAGTGCTACCAGAAGGAGATAAAGGTCGGTATGAACATAAAAAAGGAGCTCACAACAAAACAGTTACATTCATAGATAAAACTGGGAAGAAAATTTTAAATATTCCGTACAAAACGCTAGAAACTGTTAGAAAATAGAAATAAACTAATAAATATGATGTAAGACGAGTAAAGTTTTCAATTTTTACTTCTCCACTATTAAAATGTATGGTATTCACTCGCCACGTGCTTTTATGGTTGTCTAATACTGTGATAATTTGTCATAAAATGTACCGACAACAGATGTTTATACTAATATTTTAATAGGTACCGTCCATATTGCATCTTATCTAAATTCAACTGCAGCTTAGTGATAGTGGTGATATCACGATTGATATCTTCTCTTTTTTGTCATATATGGGAATTACAAAAATCGTTGATTGACAAAAAGTACGTCAATCAATTCCGAGCATTATTCGGGACGAAGAAAAGGAATAATTGTGGTTTGTTTATCTCTATTTATTGTTATTTGTATTTCATAAAATTAACAAATACAAAAGCAATAATCAAGACTAGAAAAAAAGTCCAGTATATTAATTTGAAGTTACCGCTTATCGAAACAGGAAACACTCAACACGCATACAATAAAGGCAAATTCACAAATGTAGTCCTATTATCGCTACACATACTGTCCACCAATTAAATTGTATGTTAGTATTATATAACCCAATAAAATATTATCGCAATGACATATCAACTTTTGATGAACCCACCTCAATTACTACCAAAAAACAAATGAGTAATGGGAAATGGTGCTTGCTGTCGTAAGTGATTATTTTCAAGTTAACTTGAAAAGCTGCCACTAATTTATACAATTTTGATATTTTTAAGGAAACGGCAAGTAATTCCAATAAAAAATTACCGATACGAAAAAGAATTGTTAATAATTTCATGATAAAATGAGTGTCGATGCATACGGTCCGAGTTCCCAAACTCTCACGTTTTTGGATACTGAAGATGCTGACTTGATAGGAGCTGATACTCAGGGATCTGAATGCGATTTTACAGACTTTACTATCCCTTCTCAAACACAGGCATCTCAACATGATCATGCTGGTCCCAAAGTGTCTGGGGTACAGGTTAGTACATTACCAAGGTCATAACGAGGGACACTGCTTAGTCACAAGGTACAACTGTTCTTGGGACAATCCTGCTTCAAATTATACATAACTACTTCAACATTTTTAAATGTACTTTACCATGTGGTGTTTAGTTTCCACAAACTAATATTTGAATTTTACTATCTTGAATGAAATTACATGTGTTATTGAAACATAATTCAGTAGTTATGTCATTTGATTGTTCCACTGATAGTCAGAATATATATTTACTAAAACTGTAAAATAAAACTTGGAAATGTTTAAATTATAGGTTAACAGCATTGCTAGCAAAATTGTGGCTACAACTAGTGCCCTAGGAGAACTACAATTTGAAGAAGATGATGAGGAAGGATATTTTAATGCGAAAGAACTGCCAGATTATGCCTGCAAATATTGTGGCATTCATGAACCTAATTGTGTTGTTATGTGTAACTTATGCAAAAAGTGGTTTTGTAATGGTAGAGGCAACACTTCAGGAAGTCACATTATCAATCATTTAGTAAGTTTTGCATAGTTACACTGTTGGTTTGAATTATTTTATTAATTTCTTTTTTAGGTAAGAGCTAAACATAAGGAAGTTACTCTTCACAAGGATGGACCGTTGGGAGAAACAATTTTAGAATGTTATAGTTGTGGTGTAAGAAATGTATTCGTCTTAGGTTTTATACCGGCCAAAGCAGATTCTGTAGTTGTGCTACTTTGCAGACAACCTTGTGCTGCCCAGAATTCTCTTAAGGTATGTTTTTTATTTAAATGAAATATAATTGTAATCTCCATGTCAATATTTTTAGGATATGAACTGGGATCAAGATCAATGGAAGCCTTTGATTGCCGACCGGTGTTTTTTAACTTGGTTGGTAAAAATACCGTCAGAACAAGAACAGCTCCGTGCTAGACAAATTTCAGCACAACAAATTAATAAGCTGGAGGAACTCTGGAAGGAAAATGTGGATGCTACTTTTCAAGATTTGGAAAAACCTGGTGTTGATGAGGAGCCTCAACAGGTTAGTAGTTTAAATCAGATCTGGTTTAATTTTTGAATATATAAATTTCTTTTATTTTCTGTGGATAAATTGGTATTATTATGTGTAGGTTCTTCTCCGATATGAAGATGGTTACCAATATCAAAACATATTTGGACCTCTCGTAAAACTTGAGGCTGATTATGACAAACGTTTGAAAGAATCCCAAACTCAAGAAAACATTGAAGTTCGATGGGATGTTGGACTAAACAAAAAAACCATTGCTTATTTTACGCTAGCTAAGACTGATGGCGATATGAAATTGATGCATGGCGATGAATTAAGGTTGAGATATGTTGGTGAGATGCACAAAACTTGGGCAGGAGTAGGACATGTTATCAAAGTTCCAGATAATTATGGTGAAGATATCGGGATTGAGTTGAAAAATGGTTCAGGAGCCCCAGTGGAATGTGCAAGTAACTTTGTAGTTGATTTTATTTGGAAAAGTACAAGTTTTGATAGGTTAGTATTTAATTTTGAAAATTTAATTTTCCTAACAAATATTATTAATTATTTTTCTAGGATGCAACTGGCGCTTCGTAAATTCGCAGTTGATGATGCTTCAGTTTCTGCTTATATCTATCATCGTTTATTAGGACATGAAGTAGAAGAGGTGTTATTTAGATGTCATTTACCCAAACATTTTTCCGCACCGAATCTGCCGGATTTGAATAGATCACAAGTATATGCAGTTAAACACGCTCTTCAACGTCCCCTGTCTTTGATACAAGGTCCTCCAGGTACTGGAAAAACTGTTACATCTGCAACAATTGTTTATCAGCTTGTCAAGCAAAATGGTGGACCGGTAAGTGCTAACTTTTTATCATTGTAATAATAATAAATGTCATTTATTGGTACAACCAAATGGCCATTGACCGAGGTCCTTCAGCCAGTATTATTTACATTGTTTATTTTAATATAGGTAATTAATAGTAATAAAAGTAATATTTTGTGTAATTAAAAAAAAAATAAGATAATTAATTAGAAAATAAAAAAGTTAAAAGTTATTGCCAGAATTTTCACTTTCCTTCAGTGACTATTTACCACTTCCAAAACTGTCTTATTAGGATATTTTCGTTTCAACTGTTGTAGGTGATCTCGTTCAATGCATAGTTTGTTAATTATTTGTTTATTATGCGTCCTCTTAGATAATGTTGGGGACAGAGTTGTCATTCTACCCTTCAGTGGCTGTACCTTTGTGGTTTTGTATAGAAGTTTGTTTGATGGATTGTGGAGAGGGTTTGATGGATGTCTCATTTTTGTGATGGTTCTTAAAGTTGTTGTCTCTGCTGTCTGTAATGTTTTCCATATGGGTCTTCTTGTTGTTTGGTATACTATATGGCCATACTCGAGTATCGGTCTACAGATACTTTTGTATATGTGTGCTGCAGTTTTCTTACTTATGCCCATGTTTTGGTATGTTTTTGCTTTGAAAGTGTTTTCCTCAGCTAATACATTTTTTCTTTGCTATCTCCACGTTTTTGTTGAAGTTGAGTTTATTGTCGATAGTCATACCAAGGTACTTTACAGTTGATGTGCATGGAATTATGTTATTGTTAATATAAATAGATGGTGTTTTGGGTGTTGGTGTATGATTGAAGATTATTAATTGCGATTTTGAAGGGTTAGGCTTCATTCTCCACCTGTTGAACCATTTCTCTGTTCTGTTCATTAATGTTTGCAGTTCGTTCATTGTTTTTTCGATGCTGTTATTATGACTAATTAAAGCGGTGTCATCTGCATACTGCAATATGTATTTTTGTAAATCAACGTGCTCTGGTGCTAACCCAAAGTTGTATATATCATAACAGTAGAGATTGTAGAGCAGAGGAGAAAGTGGGAAGCCTTGCGGGACTCCTTGTTTTATCATTGTTTTAAGGGTTAAATTTAATATTTTTGATCTCATTTATCTTTTCTGGACAATGGTGATGGTATAGCTCATTAACGATAAGTTTGCAATAACAAGACATGACAGATGTTGTACATCGTTGCCACGTTGTAATTTTTTTCCAGCTGTTGGCATAAAATTATGTTGATAAGTTGTTTATTGTCTAAGATTACATTCAACTCAAAAATAAGAGCAGATATTATAAAATTTTGATGAGTAAATACATAAATTTCAAGATGTCCAATCCCTGAAAAATGTTATCTCCATGCACATGTTGAATTGCATCGTTATTGCAGTATTAAGTAACAATGTATTTATTAAAAACTTACATCTCTCACAGAAGTAATAGGAATTAGCGGTCCACCGTTATCTCGTTATCTTTCAAAATATGATATTAGGGATGCTACCATCTTCTTGCAACCACTTATAAAGACTCATGCATTGCGACGCACTGTTCGATACTCTCTTTTAAATAGTTATGAAAATAACAGATTATATCTTACACAGTAAATAACAAACTATAAAATGCGAATGAAAACGACAAACCAACACAAGAAATTCTTATAAAATTGTCTGATTTTGACAACATAAGTCTGGCAACCCCGGACACGGCAGCCAACTTATGGACTGTAACTTAGATTTTGTTCAGTGGCTACAATTCTTACTACAAATGTCAAAATTGCAAATTTATCGTAAATGAACTATAACAAGTTTTTTTATTTAATAGTAGTACATTGACAAGCAAAAAAATTAGATGATTTACAAAGCTACAAGTATGTTTAGAAGCCGTACAAGGCAAGATTTTGATAGTAGGTATTGAACCAATTTCTGAGAATTGTTATTGGCTCATTTGATATAAAGGGACATCACTTTTACATCTTTATGAAATGGAGTGCATTTGAGATACTGGTAAATTCACATATGGTTAGTCTGTTTCCTCCAAAGATTAAAAAATAGTCCACTAGAGTACGCACTAGTAGGGGGTACATATGTTTTGATTTTCCATTTGACAGCAACAGTGTGAATAAAGGTTTGTTTTTCCATTTTTATTTCTCCACTAATTTGAGCTTTTTGGGGTGTCCATTCAAGTGGCACTGTTCTTAGTCCTGGTCGTAGTTTCTCTGGAGCATCTTTGATTATCTTGTCTAGCTTTGGTTTTCAAAATGTTTCTGTCCCTCTGCTAGTTCATCTGATATTTCGCTTCGCTTTTTTACTTGAATAAAATTTTTCAGGTACTCGTGTGTGCCCCTAGCAATACCGCAGTGGACCAACTCACCGAAAAAATTCACAAGACTAATTTGAAAGTTGTTAGATTGTGCGCCAAGTCCAGAGAAGCCATCGATTCGCCGGTCAGCTTTTTAGCTTTACATAATCAAATCAGAAAAATGGAGGGAAATACCGAATTGCAAAAATTACAACAACTCAAAGACGAAACTGGCGAATTGAGTTCCGTAGACGAGAAACGATATCGAATGTTGAAGAAGATGGCTGAAAAAGAACTGTTGGAAGCCGCCGACGTTATATGCTGCACTTGCGTCGGTGCTGGGGATCCCAGATTGGTCAGACTGAAGTTCCATTCGATTTTGATAGATGAAAGCATGCAGGTAAATTATAACACTTTTAGCGAAAAAGTGTACATTAAATCTCTTGAATTTGTTGTTTGTGGCCTATAAAAGTTGCTCAAAAACATTATTTATAATATTTTTCTTTTCTCAAAGGCTACTGAACCAGAATGTATGGTACCCGTTGTACTTGGTGTAAAACAACTCATCCTCGTCGGTGATCATTGTCAATTAGGGCCGGTGGTAATGTGTAAGAAAGCCGCTAGAGCTGGTCTATCTCAAAGTTTATTCGAACGCCTCGTCGTACTCGGCATCAGACCGTTCAGATTGGAAGTGCAGTATCGTATGCATCCTGAACTATCCCGTTTTCCATCCAACTTTTTCTACGAAGGTAGTTTACAAAACGGAGTTAGCGCCGAAGAAAGAAAATTAGCGAAAATCGATTTTCCATGGCCGATACAAGATAGACCGATGTTTTTTTTGGTAACACAAGGACAAGAAGAAATCGCTGGATCGGGAACGAGTTATCTTAATAGAACTGAAGCGTCTAACGTCGAAAAAATAGCCACTAGGTGAGTTTTATTGGATCTTATTTAATTTTATCCACAATCTGTTAGTGATTTAAGACATTTCTTGCCTTTGAAACGGCAGGGAAGTGACTCATTACTTCCTTTTCCACGCTAGCCTGAAAAGTACTTTTTTAAGACCGACCAGAAAACATACACATTCTGGACAGTTTTTAGTCCAGAAAATAACGTTTTGCCGATTATGACCGGAAAATGGACGTCAGGGACCGAAAAAAGCTTTTTTCTACGACCGTGCGTTTTAACCCACTTTCCCGCACGCATTTTAGCTTTGAAAGTGTCACTTCCCCGCACTAGTGCGGGAAAGTAAAATTATGCAAATTTTGACCTTATTAGATAGTTTTTTACTTCGGAAGTTATAACTATTGTTACAACAGGTGAATAAATAGTCCATCAAATAAAATCTGTACATTCTTTAAGTAGTGTCATGAAACAACTATCAAACCACCCGGATTGGATATAAGAAAAATATATCAAATAAAAATCTTTCATCTACAAATGACTTAAAACCGTTGCCGTCACCGTGATCGGCATCTTTATGTGACCTGCAACCGATGCCATCCTCATCAACGTCATCTACTTACCAGTTAACACCAAATAACTCCACTGGACCGGCAATTTTAAGTAATTTACAGAATGTAACAAATTGTGTTTCTAATATTAATATTTATAATAAGAATGATAATTTTTGGTTAAAGTTTTGTATATGTATGTTGAAATAAAATAACTTTTGAAAAATGGGTTGGTATACTTTTTTGTATATACGGTCGTAGAAAAAATAATGTTCCTGACTCGTGCGTAAAGTGTCTTTCCCGCCCTTGACCGCTTGCCCGAACTCCGCTTTGCGTCGTTCGGGTCAACTGCAGTCGCGTGCTGGAAAGTATCACTTTCCGCACTTGTTAGGAAAATAACTATTTCCTACTACTGTGCGGAAAAGTAAATTTGTAAAGTTTTTGGGGAGTATATTGACATTTGAATATTTGAAATATATATTTGTATGATTGTAGTTTACCAAATAATGACTGAAAAATTAATAAATTTATTATAATTCTGCTATAATTTTCAATAAAAAAAATTTATTTTACAATCATTTTTGAATGGCTCTGGTATAAGCCTTATCAAATGAATGTCAAATAATAATAATCAATTTGTTAATATGTATTTAATAAGAAAAGTTTCTTTATGTTAACTTTTAGATTTTTTCCGCATGCTAGTAGAAACAATAGTGTACCTAACACGTGCGTAAAGTGACTTTTCCGCATGCGATTGCTGGCCGAACTCGCTAAAGCGTCGTTCGGCCATCTGCTATAGCGTGCGGAAAAGTATCACTTTCCGCACTACTATTGCCGGTCCCTGACGTCCATTTTTTTTTTCATTTTTCCAATCGCTCTTCTATAATACAATCTATCTTGATTTCGTTACTATGGTAACAACGTTTCGATATATTGTCGAGTGATGACAGTTCGTTGATATTTAATTTGTCGTTTATTTCAAACTTATTTCGCGAGTGCGCAAATTTAACAATAATATGGATTTAGATGTCAAATTATCTGTCACGGAAAATGAGATTTCAGAAGAAATTTTGCAAGCAGCGCGGAAAGCGACTTACGATATTATTATATTACCAGTAAAATCAAAAGTCCGTTACGAGAAGTCATACGACGCATTTAAAAATTGGTGTCGAGAAAAAAAATGTGTGTGTGAAAAATGTAAATGAAGAATTCTTAAAAAAAATATTGTACGTCACGCACCCGGAAATTAGTGTTTTTCAGGTCCCTCCAAGCTTCTAGGACTCGCCTTTTCCGATCTTGTAACGTAAATTACTATTTCCGACTAAAAGCATGAGCCACTTTCTGGCTAATATTATTTTGTCAACTGCAGTGTCATCATTCCAGCCACTGCTTTTGGCCTGGGCTAAAATAATCTACTCCCCCGTTATATGGACATGAACATTTATATTTTTTGGGGGGTGAATAGGTGATCTATTGTGTCCACTTCTTCTACTTAATTTCTGAGAAAAGTCTTTGTGAATATTAGTTCCTTTAGTCCTCCTCGGAGACATTTAAGGATATTCACAAGCCTCAGTATAGGCAAGTCTTCCTCTTCTCCTAAATGTGCCATGGGATTCCACAGTGATAAAAAGTTTCTTCTTCATTCCTCTCTACATTCTTCCTTCCACTAGTTGGATCTTTTTGATATTCTCATATAAGTAACAGTGTCCTGTTAGGGTACCTGTCAAAGCTTTTCGATTATCTTAGCCCAACTAGACCTTTCCATTGGTCCAATATAGTTTGGCAAGTTTATCTGAAGCTACGGGGCATCGGTAAAAGGCGAGGAAACATGGCGCATATCTGTCATAAACGTACAAATGGCGTACAATACCTATTTTACCAAGTAAAACTGAAAATACAAAGGTCACTGACAATACCAACGACACTGAATAAATCAATATCAGTCAATTGAGGAAGTGAAAGAGAAAAACACACGCACGCGCTTGCCAATAAGAAGTCAGCCGGTCAGTCCTTTTGATAAAAATCACCAATTATGTAATTCGGAGGGTGTGGTAATTATGGTTTTCGTACAACGCTGCCAGAGCTTGAAGAAGCCCATAACCAATTTGGAAAAGTGCTCATCTTTCAATATTCTTAAATTGAAAAAATAATGGTAATAGAAAAAAATCCAAGTAAACAAGCACATTAAAGAATTAACGTTTAATCATATTGTTAATGTTGTTAATCATAAAAAGTCCCTTTTCTAATTATTATCACTACATACTTAGCATTTAGCTTTTTCATACTTAAGCGTGGCAATATCGAATGTTTTCGACTGCATTCCTTTCACGGCTCCAGATAAACTTGCCAAAGTATACATAGTCAACTTAGGTACTTATACAGCGTGTCCACGGATGGAGTATCCTATAGGTGAAACATTTTTAAATATTAATTTAGTGGAAAATGTTATTTTTGATTAAAAGTTTTGCTTGTTCTGAAACCCCATAAAATGAAATAAAATTCGAGTTTTTCAAAACCTGTCCCATTTTATGGCCGGTTTTATGAAAAACTGGAGTCTGACTTTTTGACATTTCTTCACATATTGGCTAATATCTCGGGAATCTTAAGGTTTGCAAGGTTCTAGTCTACGCCATTCGATTCAGAATTGATTTTTCTATAAAAAGAGGAATTTTGAAAATTATGAGCGAATTAGTATAAGTTTCGGTGTGGACTTTTCAAAACCTGAAAATTCTAAAATCCATATCTAAGGTTTTTCGATGTGGAAAATTCCTCTTTTTATAGAAAATTCAATTCTGAATCGAAGTGCATAGACTAGAACCTTGCAAACCTTAAAGTTCCCGAGATATTATTCAATATGTGAAGAAATGTCAAAAAGTCAGACTTCAGGCTTTCATAAAACTGGCCATAAAATGAGACGGGTTTTGAAAAACTTGAATTTTACTTCATTTTATGGGGTTTCATAACAAGCAAAACTTTTTATCAAGAATAATATAAAATTTTTTACTAAATTAATATTTAAAAATTTTTCACCTATACTATAGGATACTCCATTCGTGGACACGCTGCAGGTAGGCATCTAAGCTGTTGCGCTTCATGTGATTAAATCCTAATTTTTAGTACTGTTTAGGCTATCCAGGTGGCACATTTAGAGTGCCCATACTTTATTCAATATTTTTTTTTTCGTGCTTAACTATTTCTTCCAATAATTTATTGGTACTTTCACATCACAGTTTTTGCGTTAATGTTTGTTTCACCAGTTGTTCGTTTTATTCTTTATAAGGGAATTTGGTTTGCAGATTTTTGAGATCCGGAGTAAAACCAGAACAAATCGGCGTCATAACACCCTACGAAGGACAAAGAGCGTATCTGGTGCAATATATGCAATACCAGGGATCTTTACATAGCAAACTTTATCAAGAAATCGAAATAGCCAGCGTGGACGCTTTCCAAGGTCGCGAAAAAGACATCATCATAATGTCTTGCGTCCGTTCCAACGAACATCAAGGTATCGGATTTTTAAACGATCCCAGAAGATTGAACGTCGCATTGACCAGAGCGAAATACGGAATCATCATCGTCGGTAAGTTATTTAATCCCATTTTGAGTGGGATTTTATTTTCTGTTGGTTTTTTTTTTTTTAATAGGAAACCCGAAAGTTTTATCGAAACAACCGCTTTGGAATCACTTGTTGTCGTTTTATAAAGAACAGAAAGTTTTGGTCGAAGGTCCGTTAACGAATCTCAAAGAATCGTTGATTCAATTCGCTAAACCGAAGAAATTGATTAATTCAGAAAATCCAGGATCGCATTTCATGACGACGTCCATGTTCGACGCCAGAGAAGCGATGGTACCCGGTAGCGTGTACGATCGCAGCGCCAATCAGGTAAAATTGAAACAATTAAATCTTTTATATCTACTTTTTTTATTGTATGTCTTATTTTAGACTATAAATGGACAATTTAACTATCCTAGTCATAGAGGTGTGCCGTTGGATGTTTTCGGAAGAACTCATGATCCGATCAGTTATATATCGCCAGAACGGGCTCAAGCCGGCATGAATTTACCGGTACCAGTGGGTATGTTTATGAATATGGCCCACATTCCACCAAGATTTTACAATCAACATCAACAAGCTTTACAGGTAAACTATTTTTTGTATTCTACATCTTAACCGTTTAATTATTCGGAGTATGAAGTGATTTTCTATCGGGAATCGTTAGAGTTCATATAATAACTTTTTTTGGTGTGCGTTATCGTTAGTTAATTATGTTGGAAGAAATGGAAAAAATGCAGGTCTGTGATTAATCCTAATCAAAATATCACAATAATGAACCGTTTAAATTTATTACAAACGTTAACCCTAATCTTTGAGTTAGAACATTTTTATTGTCCCACTGACAGTTTTCGTCAGGTCTGTACTGTTGTTTACGGTCATTTATTATTTATGAAAAGTGAATATTAATCTTATCGTTATATTTATTTAAATAATACAAAAAGATGCCTAGATACACGGAAAAACATCAGCATTTTGAAAGTTCTTAATTATTTTCAGTTAGAAAAAGACGCTGGTAATTATTAATTTCATAGCCTTTTGGAATTGGCTGAATACGATCCTGATGATTTTATTTATTAAATTTAAGGTTAACTATATGTCAAAATAGCAAATAAAATAAACGACATACCCAAAACTCGGATATACGTGACAAACGATAACGCACATTAAGAAGGGTATTATATGAACTATACATTTTTGTTTAATCAGTTTTGTGTTTATTTTGATTCTAATTTTTGACGTTTATAGTGGTTTTATTTTTATTTATAACCAAACAGGAATTTCACGTTGGTGCAATATTTTACATTTTTACTTACTCTAGATCAATTGAAACCTTGTAAATGTCACCAATCGATACAGGGGAAAATTTTACACATATTTATGTATGTATGTATTTTGGGGTGATATTCACTGAGACCTAAAAGATCTATTGTGCCACCTTACTTCTACTTAATTTCGGAGGAATGTCTCAGAAACTAGTAGTTCCTTTAGTCCTATTTCCCGCAGGAATTTTAGGATGTCTGCAGGCTTCAACTTAGATAAACGTTCCTGTTCTATCCAGTAATCTCCTAGGTGCTGAGCTCTAGGATTCTGGAGTGCTGTGCAGTTGGAAGGTATGTGGATGGAGGTTTCTTCTTCCATTCCACAAAATCTGCATTCTTCTTCCTCCACTATTTTGAGCTTTTTCAGGTGCCCATTCAGGCGCGTTAGGATCCCTGTTAAAACTCTTAGCGCAGTTTTACTTTGACTTATGCATTCATTTGATCTCAACAGGTTGTAGTCACCCAGAAGAGTCTTTGATTGTATAAGCCCTACTAGATCCTTCCAATGGCCAGATCTTCTCGTTTTCTCGGCTTTACTTATTTCTTCCAATATTACATTGGGGCTGATTCCGCAAAGGGTTCAGGCCCCCAGAAAGGTATTTCAGTCCCCCTCTTTGCTAGTTCATCTGCTATTTCATTTCCTTCTATTCCAGTGTGTCCTGGAATCCATAGTAAGGTGACCATATTGTTCTCGCCTAGTTCATTGAGTTTGTTTTGTCATTCCCACACCATTTTGGAACTGATTACACAAGAGCTCAGTGCTTTAATGGCTGCTTGACTATCCGACATTATGATAATCCTTTGTCTTCTGTATCCTTTATCAATATTGAACTGGGCGCACTTTCTTATGGCGTGGATTTCCGCTTGAAAGATTCTTGGGGTTTTTCCCAAGCTTTCAGAGTGTTTGGTTCCTGGCCCGGACACTCCTATCCCAGTTCCTTCTATTGCTTTTGAGCCGTCTGTGTACCATTGAATGGCATTCTTTCCAAGTCTGGTAATGGTATTTGGATCCTATTCTTTCTTGTTGCTTAATTCCGTAACGAATTTCTTTGAAGTTATATTTTTTCATCATACCGTCTTGTGGCATGTCCCAGGTTGTCTGATTTCTAAGAAGTGAGGAGGTGGTTTTTTTTTTAATGATTCCCTCTCTACTTAGTCTGTATCTTGTTCTTTCTACAACGCTTTCCAATACCATATGCAGTGGGGTGAGATTGAGATTCACTTCCATGGCTGCCGTTGGGCATGTTTTCATTGCTCTTGTAATGCATATACAGGCTAGTCTTTGAATTTTGGAGAGGTTTTCTCTCGTCGTCAATAGGCTTTATGAATCTTCAATTGAAAGAACCAAACTCTGGAACAAAAAACAACGCGTAAAGCTGGATTTCCACAGATGAATCACCCAAAACTTTTGTAATTGGTGGAAAAATTCAAAATTGATAAGCCGCCCAATATTTGTTCGAATGTTTTAACCTAAGTCTGTCATGGGAAAAAGTTGTAAAATGTTTAACTTTTATCCGTCATCGGATCTGATTTAATCTGTGGAAATCCACCTTCACTCCTCCAATTCTACAATTAAAAAACGATCGCAGGTTTGGTGCCATTAGGGCAATTTTCTCTTTGTTTGTTTTGTCCAGCAGGTGTGAATTTCTGGTTACCTTGGCATCTTGAGTTATTCCCAGATACTTGGCCTCCTGGCTTGGTCACAACTCTGTTGTGGAACGTATCGCAGTTTTTGCAGGATTAGTCCTTGGGCATTCCTTCCTCCGCCGTTTTTAGAGTATGTTGCATTATATCCGATTAAAATATTGTGTTTTCCTATTACAAATACATAATTGTTTTCGCATTTATAAATAGCAGTCCCCCTCTAAACTTAAGGAGTTCCCTTCTATTACCATTCCGAAGATGTATTTTCGTTATTAGAGTCAATTCTATAAGAAGTGTGTGAAAATTAACGCCATGTCGTTATATTTGATGAAGTTTCCGCTATTGTAAATGTTTTATTCTATACATTTTCAAGATTGGGATTTAAATAGTGTTCAATTGAGAGTTTTCCATCATTATTTTGAAACTTGATATGCGTACAGAAAACTAAAATGTAGCTACCAGATTGTATAATTTTTAACCATGTATTTAAATATAACATTTGCTTACAGAATTGATCCTTTGGAAAATCTCTATATAAATAAACAACGATTTAACTGTATTTATTTGAAAACGGAAAAATCCAATATTTGTTAATACAAAGATAGATTTGTAATTTTCAATTTAACCAAACTGTTATGTTGCTATTGACATATAGGTGGCAGAGGTGTCATGTGTCTTAATTGAAATCGTTTTCAATTTGGCTACAGAAGTTATAATAAAGATTTTAATCAAATGAACTTATCTCAAGTATCTGAAAAACAAAAAATTTCACATCTTAAGCTTAGACTCGCCCATTACACAAACATACGATATCTCAATCAATCAGGTCTTTAATATTATTTATTTTGAAAACTTGTTTTAGGCGCGTCAACAACAAAATCACCGCAATAGAAAACCACCACAGAGACAAAAGGGTAAAGTCGGTAATTTAAGTCAAGATCACACTCAACCGTTCAGTCAAAGTTTACAATTAACGCAAGGTATGTCGCAACCCGGTCTATCCCAACCAGGTTTTAGTTTGAGCCAACCTGGATTGTCGCAGGCGGAACTTAGTCAGGATCCTTATATGGCCGAATACCAATCGCAAATGGATGGATTGTTATCACAAGATTCTACATACCAGGGAGATAGGTAAGAATTCTAGTTTCCGACAGTTTTCTCAAATATTCTAGCAGTTACCAACAGTTTTCTCAAATATTCTTGCAGTTTCCGACAGTTCTCTCAAGGAATCTCGCAGTTTTCGACAGTTTTTCCAAATATTCTCTCAGTTTCCGACAGTTCTCTCAAAGATTCTCGCAGTTTTCGACAGTTTTTTTCAAATATTCTCTCAGTTTCCGACAGTTCTCTCAAAGATTCTCGCTGTTTCTAATAATTTTTTAACAGATTCTTACTGTTGCTTGAATATTCTGTCTTCTAATTATCTAATAATTTCTGACTTTCCGTCCATGTTCAAAATAAATTTCCATATATTTCTGTTAATCTGTATTGATATGAAATTTTAACCGTTTTCTTTTTTAGGTCTGCCTTTTACCAGCCAAGCGCCCAATTCTCCCAGCCCTATTGATCGAGTTCGGCAGAAGAATGACAATAGAATCGCGGGAGCGGTCTTCTGAAAATTTGCAAGTGAATGAGATCTGAACGTCAAATTGTCAGTAACGCAGCAAAAAAACAAGGTCACAAGACTTCGACAACGGAATAAAATGTTTAAAAAAATTCAACCAAAAAAAAATCGACACGAAGAGAGAAACACATTTAAATAAACAGTAAAAAAATCTAAAGAAAAAAAAATAGAGAAGCGAGCGCCGGCCGTAAAACGAAACGCGTGTTGCGCTTTTTTATTTTCAACCCCCCCATCCGATCGAAGGGTAGGGGGTGTGTAGACAAGCTCTTCCCTGTAGGTGACGTTTTCGCACCGCTGTGACTATAAGATACCATTTTATGTACAACAAAAAGTAATTTATATTTAAATTTAATGTTTTAGTAAGTTTTTTTAGTTAGGCATTTTTTGGGAGGGGTTAACCGTCATTTTTACGAAAAAAAAAATAACGTAAAAGGTTGTTTAATTTCTACATTTAAACCAGAGATGCCTTGTTACAGATCTCCTTTAGGTTCAACATTAAATCGGTAGTTTTGTCTATATCTAGTCAATTTGCAAGGAAACCCGTTTTATGTTTGACATTCTACCAAAAATGTAGCGGAAAAAATTTCGCACCAATTTTATATTTCAAAATTATCTTTATATCTTTTTTCAATTCTCACTGCGTTTGATTAACATAAACAGTGTTAGTTATTCCTATGTAAACCCGATTTGCAAGAAAATTTAGTTTTGGCATTTAATTTTGGAAAGAAAAATAGTTTCTGTCAAAATTTCCAGCTCATTCAAATTGTCCAAATAGATCAAACCCAAAGGAGTGTTGAAACAAGGCTGAAAAATTATTTATTGCACAAAATAGTTTTGTTTAAGCAGAAAATAAAAAAAAATGTTGCAGATCTATCATTATCTGCTTCGTATTATACATGGTGGTTAAAAAGTTACCGGAATTTACATGAAAGATGGAAATTTTCTATTAAAAACATCTACATTAGTTCGGTTCACTCCGAGTAAAAACGAGTCATCGATGTAGATTCTAATATTTGTTCTCTTTTATCGCCATTTTCTATCGTTTTAACAATAGCTCTGTTCATTTCTAGAACAAGTTGCCACTGTCATTTACCATAACAAACACTGTTTTAATAACGCATTACTTTGTTTCATAGTTGCCAATATTTCCACCAGGTTTTAGCTGTTTTATAACCGATGTATTACGTTTTTTCCAACCCTACCTTCCGGTTTAATTGGTTACCGATTTCGACTATTTTCTCACAGAATGCTAGAGTAAAATATAATGAAATAAAGTTGTGTATGGGACTGTGGAACAGTGCCAAATTGTTTAATCGCTTCTCAAATAATGTTTGTTGTGACAGTTGTAATCAAACGTCAATTGTCAGCTTCCATAACCATATTTTCAACAAAATTGACTCATTTTGCTTATAACTACTATTCATGAGGAGTGAATATCATGTGACATCAGAAAATGTTCATATATTTCAATTTGATATATTTTTCAAATGTTGGAAGGGTATAATTGAAATTTAAACAAAAATTGACTTTTCAACCAATAAGTGTGGACATTTTACAATTTTTTACATTCAAAATTCAGGGAGTACATCTTTATTCAAGCCCCACTCCATAAAATATAAATATAATTTTATATAGCATTAATTTCTATTTTATTTTTGTATTATTTCCCGGGGGGATGAACGGTTTAATTTCCAAGGTAATAGCATCGATATATTTTTTTCTCTTTATCCAATTAAAATAGTCCGTTTTATGAGATTTACTCGTGCTCATTTGTTGAATATAGATATATTATCACTAGCCGCTTTTTATTTTCGAATTTCCCTGCATAAAATCGAGCAGTCAATGTTCAGGAACCTTCTTGTGAGCCATAAATTTATTTCAAACGAACTAAAATAAAATGTTACATTTTTATTGGTTTTTCTTTAACATTTTCCTTTTCCCATTTTTCCGCACAGATTGCTATTTACTGCATTTAGGTGTTTTGTTTATGCATCGACAATCAACAAACTGCTCATCTGAATGCACTCTTGCACTGTCGATAGCAGAATTAATTTTTATAAACACGTATTAAATTGGTAGGACGGTAGAGCAGAGTATGCTGTATGGCGCGGAAGTGTGGGGTGAGAAAGTGAATGCGAGGGCTAGACCGCTCCTGCGGGTGCAGAGAGGGATACTCCTGAGGGTGGTTCAGGCGTACCGGACAGTGGGTGGACTGGGAGCAGCGGTGCTGTCAAGGTCCTATCCATTGGACTTGATGGCTAGAGCCTGACAGTGGGGTGCGACCAGAGATGAAGTACAGGAATGGATAGATGAGGAAATGGAGAGAAGGTGGGATGAGTATGAGGGCGCGCTAAAAGGAGCGATTGGGAGCAGGAGACATTGGGTGGACCGGAAATTTGGGGAGGTGAACTACTTCTTGCGTCTATGGTCTGGTGGACAAAGACGACACAAAAGAATGCAATGATGAGACTAGGCAAGGAGCAAAGACCTGCTTGTCTCAGTATTGCAGGGTGCATGAGAAGCACGCCAACGGCAGCACTATAAGTCTTATTTGGTCTTCCTCCATTACACCTCGTGATAATGGGAGAAGCAAGGATGGGGCTATTTAGGCAGCAAAATAACCTGAGCAACAAAATAGTTAGATCAGGGCACATATCCATTAAGGACATCATAAGTGGAGCCATTTTAGATATGAAAACAGACTATATGGCCACTAAACTTTTCCCCAGTCCCAAATATGAGGTAGAAATACCTCACAGAAAGGACTGGCAAGACCCAAGCATACTGAAGCTTCTTCGAGGAGAGACCTGGTACACAGACTGGAGAAGGAACAGGAGCAGGTGTGTATAGTGAAATGAGAAACACAATATGCTCCTTTTCACTAGGAGAACATACCTCTGTATTTCAGGCAGAGATTTATGCTATCCTAGAATGTGTCAGAATTGAGAAATATAGGACTGACACTAGTAGGATAAACATACTAACTGACAGCCAGGCAGCCCTTGCAGCTTTAAACAGCCGCAAGGTAACATCCAGACTGGTAGAAGAATGCCAGAAAGAACTAAATGAACTAGCAGTCCACATTAAAGTGGGTGTCGGGACATAACAGTATTTCTGGAAATGAACAAGCTGATGAACTCGCGAGAAGAGGTTCAGCAACAGCATATGTTGGACCAGAACCAGCACTTGGGACCACAAAGAAGGTAGTCCGAGGGCAAATACAAAAATGGGTACAAAGCCAATATGGACTTCAGTGGAGGAACACTCCAAAGCAGGTACACAGTAAAACCTTCATAGGTGACACATGTGTAAAACGGGCCGAAGAACTACTGAATATCAGTAGGAATAAGCTAAGAATTATAACAGGTTATTTAACGAGTCTTACCCCGGTAAAAGATCACCTGCATAAAATAGGGTTATATAACGGGGTCCTCAGCTGCAGACTTTGTGGCATGGATACCGAGACCGTAACCCATATCTCATCTGACTGTGAGGCACTGGACACGAGGAGACAAACAATCTTCGGAGAAGCCAATGTGCCACCCGAAGTATATGGCACACATCCAATGGACCTATATCGAAGGTACGGGGATAACTGGATGGGTGGAATAAATGTGGGAGTAGAGTACAATAAGCCAACAGGCTGCAGTGCTCCCGGCATCAGAACGGCTCCCAAACACAGAAAAAAAAAATTCTTGACGCGGGTTCCCACAAGGCATGGGTCAAGAGTGGGTTACCTCCACAAGATTGGAAAAAGAGACTGGAATGTGCGAGAGATGTGAAGTGGAGGATGATGTGTTTAGATGTTGGAAGAACGAGGAAGTTTTGAAGAAGTTGTAAAATAAACTGGGAGAGGCGGTGTATTGAGAAAATATGGTGGAGATTTAGGGGCCATCCATAAAGTACGTCACGAACGAACTTATTGAACCCCTCCCCCCGTCCTTGTCACAGGTTGTCACATTTTTATAACCTCCTCTCCTGATGTGACATCACACATTTTTTAAAATTTATGCATGCACATATTTAAAAATAATCCAGAGAAAACAGCTATTTGCATTTTCACTTATTTTTATTACATAATCTAATAAAATCAACATAAAGTCCAACATTTCATAAAACCGAAAAACAAACAACTAGTCAATTAAAGATAAAAAACTTAATTATCGAGTGCATGAGAGATAATCTCATATCGAGAATGCTAAATTATGAATAAATATAGATCAAGTTTGTAATTTTAACATGTGACGTCACAAAACTATTGACCGCTCCATGCCTCTTGTCAAACTTCGATGATACCCTCCATCAGAATTAACGTGTGACGTACTTTATGGATGGCCCCTATGTTGAGGGGCGAGGAGGAATGGATGGAGATAAGTGGCGTAGTAGAGATTAGGGAAAGAGAAAGACTCGACATGGCATGTCAGAGGTAGGAGTGATAGAAGATGACGGAGAGTGTGAGAGGGACCGCCACTTGTCTTGAAGTATGCTAGGGTAGTGATTCCAAGGCGGGAGTAACGTCTTTGGTTGGTAGGCATTCCCGTGGGGATGAGTCCAACACTGTCTGGGTACTGGTTAAGGTCCATTCGAACATGAGTTTCCCATCTCGGCCAGAAAAAAAAACGTATAAAAAAAACCACAATAATTTCAGAGTTGGAACTTTTGTTTAATAATTAAAAGTAGAGATGGCGTTGTTGTTATATCAACAATACAGACCATTTTATTATCGGTTCCCACTGCTTTAAAACAGTTTCGCTTTTCCTACAGGTTTCGATTTAATGAAGGCATCAGTGTACTACCGCTTTCTAGCAGTTTTTTATTCTTTTCTAACGAATTCAATATCTGTACACCAGTGGCGGCTCGTGAACTTTTTAAGAGAGGAGGCTGGACATAAAAATATTCAGCCAGTTAATTTAACCTTCGCGCAGCGACCGTACCAGATACTTCAGTGACAAAATTAATTGTTGCCCAGCAAAAACCAACGTGAAGGCATAGTTTTTCTTGTCAAAAAAAATTTTTTGGTCGCATAATTCATTGTGCGGTGCTATTTTATCAAAAAATTCATATTTTAGAACTAAGTTATCTAAAAGTGTATTGGAAAACTCTTGAAAAACATTCGAATACGCTTTTATTCGTCAAGTCGAAAAACCTCAATTCATGTATATCGGAAAATCGAATCTCAATTTGACCTTTAATAGTATCTGAAATTTCATAAAAGAGTTGTTTATAATGTAGTTTCTTTGTCTACCAAATTATATGCTTTCCACCTTTTCACGGAAGGAGCCTCATCAGTTGAAAAATTTTCAAATAAAATATTAAAATACAATTCTGTATTACGGAAACTTGTAATTTTATCAATGAGATGTTTCAAATGCTCTCTTGAATAAATTATCTCAGTGAATTTATGTGGTAAAATTTGAAAAATAACATTAGTTTGTTCAAATACTAATTTAGAAGTATCAAGAAAAAACAAAACTCAATGATTCCCGCTAATCATCTAAAACAAAACAAAGACGCACGAACCCACGCTCGTATTCTGTATTCCGTAGTTCGTATATCATCGCAACCGCTGGAAGGCTAGCCTACCGATAGTGTTGCCATTTCCCCTTTTTTACGGTATTAGCAATTGGACTGGTAGAGAAAACGGCAACTGTGTTTCGAGAGAGATGTTTGCGGAATCTAGCCTCAGGGCACTGTTGTCAGATTCTAAAATAAGTAGTGAAAACGGGGAATTAATTGTGAAATTAAAAAATTTTAGTTAAAGGGGAAATAAACTGAAGAGCAATCAACAAAATATTTCTGGTGCTATTTGCTGGATAAATTGTTGAGGAGGCTGAGCCTCCTTCGAGGAGCCGCCATTGCTGTACATATGTGGTCATTTTTTATCGACCATAAGACTAGAAATGCATCGGCATTGCTGTTCGTATATACCACACTGATCTCGAAGTTATCTCAAGGAATATCGACGTGGTCAGAAAGGCGAAGGAAATGAATAGGTCCAACAAATTGCTATGACCAGCTCTATACATGTGATCAGATTTCATGAGGTGGCATTTACCTCCCATGGAGGGGTCAGGGCTCCAGCTGTACCATCTATATGTTCTTGTGGTCATGTTTATCGTCGATTTTGCGATGCGACAGAAGCGTTCCAGCCCAATGAATAGATCCACACTTTTGTTAAAGTGTATTCTTTGCTGTTGGTTTTTTTGACGCATCAAAGGGATTTGCATCACCATTGGTGCTGCTTTCACAAGCTTCATTTTATTTATGTAATTAAATAGCATTTAAATATCCATATATTATATGCTTCCACCTTTTACGATCAGTTAGTTTCATATAACTGTCCCTATAATAAAAATGTAACCTATAAGTGGGTCCGTTTATCGTGATTTTTCAACTATTATAACAAAAAAAAACAAATAGTATAATATTAATTTATTAGAAATAGTCATCTGCTGGCTCCATATTAAGAAATACAAAAGATTATTAGTTTGAACAGTCTGTGAAAATGTCTACACCTATGTAGACATGGATTTTTTTTTTAAATTAACCAAAAAATGTGTGATGTGTGTGTTTCAAGTGATGTAATAAATATTATTTCAGTCGACAACAGACAAATTAAATTTGTCAATGTTTTTCAAAATATTTTTTCTTCTCTACTGGATTGGGGATAATCTGTAAGAAAAATCACATGAATCAACACAACCATAAAGAAAGATCAAAACAGAAGTTATAAAGTTGACTAAATTATGTTTTGAAGAGGTTCATTTTTAACATTTATATATCATTGGTGTTTTATAAGTTATACTAGTTTTGACCTTAAAATGAAATACTTACAGTATCTTGACCAGGTTTCCAACCAGCTGGACATACTTCACCATTTTCATCTGTAAACTGGAAAGCCTGAACTAATCGTATGGTTTCATCAACACTTCTTCCTACTGGTAGATCATTCATGGTAATTTGTCTAACTGTTCCTTTTGTGTCGATAATAAACAATCCTCTAATATAAGACCACAATTAAGCTAGGTGGTAACCATAGGTGCATTCTTTTTAACTGAGAATTCAGCTCACTACAAACAGTTAATGTGATTCCAGGTATGGTGATGTGGGCAAGCACCAAAAAGACAACAATCTCAATTTAAAGGAGAGATTTCGATTTGACAATAAGTTGTCAAGAGATATTTAAAATACCAGGCAGATTCTTATCAGCATCTAATAAAGTTATTATTTCCATGATACCATAGAATACATTCATTCCAAACCAAAGAAAATTAGCTTATGCTGTGTTTAAAGCCCAGGCTAATCAAATTTTTCTTCATCCTTTCTCTGTATATCTGATCCCCACACAGGCACATTTAGCATTGGTGAGGGGAGGATACATCTCAGATCAATTTGAAGTGAGTAAGTAAAAAATAAGGAAAACATTACTTACGTGAGCTGAGATTAACTCTCTCAATTAAAAAGAATGCCTCTGGCCTTGATGTTAAAATAGATTCCAATATGTTTATTTTTGTATTAAAAATAATAAATAAAAACCTACCTAAGTGTATGTCCCAAATCATCCAAGTACACTCCATAATCTTTTGATATGCTATGAGTTAAATCCGAAAGAATTGGGAAATTAACCTTTCCTAATCCACCTTCCTTTCTTGGTGTATTTATCCAAGCTAAATGAGTGAAATGGGAATCTACTGAACAAGCAACAACTTCTGTATTGATTTTCTTAAATTCTTCTAGTCTATCACTAAATGCCAATATTTCTGTTGGACAAACAAATGTACTGTAAAGGAAACAAAAAGTATATAATAATGTTTTAGGTATATAAATCACAAATTTTTTACTTACAAATCAAGAGGATAGAAAAAGAAAACCAAATATTTTCCTAGATAATTAGTTGATTTCAGATGTACAAATTCTCCATTTTTTACAGCAGTACCTTCCCAGAATGGTGCTGGTTTTGAAACTGAAATGTAAAATATACATTTACATGCAATATTAAGCAGAAATTGTAAGAGATCCTATCTTGTATTTTAAATAAATAGGTATTCAACAAGGAGTATTTTAAAAATAATAATGAGGGCCACTGTAAAGAAGAATCTTGGTATTTGCACACTTTTTTCATCTACTTATTTTTCAATTAGGAATATAATGTTAACCAATAGAAAATATAGAACCTACTCTACACAATTAGATACTAAAAATATGAATTTATTAGATAATGGACACTTACTAACAGCTTTTGAATATTGTAAACTATGATCAGCTTGTTTTTCAGATGCAGGGTAAACACTTCCACCAGCAAATGTTTGACACGATTCGTCCGCTATAACAGTTGTTGTGAAAAAAAGAACACTAATATAAATTAAGGTCAAATACATATTTATAGTTTATTTAAATCAGCACATGAATGTAAATTGTTTGGCAGCACAGTTGTACGATTATCCCGGTTATCCACGTTGATATAAATTTGATGTTGTCATCAACGGTTATGAAATCCACAGATCATATATCTACTAATAAAAAAATCATAATATTTACGTCAAAATGTCAAATGACCTTAAATCGATCTTCTATCTCAAGGATGTGCATCTCCGATTCCCACCATAGATAATTTGGCCTCACTCATACAGCAAGATAGCCAGTCCATAAATATCCCTATTTTCTATTAAGGTCTGTTCTCACAAGCATCCCGGACTCGACGCAAAGACCCAAAATCGTTTTCCCGAGAACACTTTAGCGTCTTTGCGCCGAATCCGGATGGTCAAAGACTGTCTGTGATACTTGTGAGAACAGACCTTTAGTGAACTTATACAAGGTAGATTTGTGGAATCACGGCTCCATGTCTATCCTTCTTTACCACATAAAGGAGACTTTGGACCTCTTAAAAAAGATAGAAATAACAATTGGATTCACCCTTCCCCTTCTTGAATAACTTTATGTGTGTGTTACAAACTATTGGATATTTTTCAAGAAGGGTGAATGCATGTATATGCATATTCAATACTTTGTAACGCGCACATCAATTTATTCAAGAAGGGTAGGGTGAATCTAATGACTGTTAGCTCTGTATCCAGTGCCGGATTTATATTTTTTACCAGTGTAGGCCACTTTATTTCCGCCACTCCATGTACATACCTTTCTAAAATAATAATTATCCTTTACTACAAATGAAAAATTATTAGAACTTTAGTTCCTCATATTATGTTGGAGCGAGGAAAATATCTGACTGAGCGAGAGGGGTTGCGACGCAAATGATTTGACCGTTACGCTCACAAAACAGTCTAACCTGTTTTGTGGTTACGCTATGTGCCTCGACTCCGCCGGCGAGCTAGTCTTTCGGAGCAAAATGTTGATTGTCAGCATACTTGTATTATTAATTACAGTTAATAGAATACTTAATTTGTGCCAATCAACTTAATGATAAGATTTTTATAATTAATACTACTGTATATTTTTGTTAAATGAAGTTTCATCCAGAGTAAAATAAATTCTTACATTGATATGTGTATTTATTTATTGATTCAAAAAATTTGATTATTGCTTAAAAGGAACTAAAGTTATTACCGTGTGTCCCGCGACACGTTCTTCAATTTTATTTAAATAAACGAATGAATTAGTCATTAAGAAAGAGACCGCCGCGCTGCTCTAATCTATCACTTACGCGATAATATAGGTTTCGATAGGAATAAGTTTCTTTCTATGGGGATTTATTGAAAGTATAAAAAAATCATGAGAAAACCGGTGGACGTGTTTGCCTTTCATCCTCTGAAATCTGCCGCGGCCTTTTTATAAATGCAGGACTCTCTGTATGACACCACTGACTGATAAGTTTTAGTCCGATATCGTGGAGGTCCTCTCAAATTTGTTTCTTACTATGTCATATGCATATTCTAGGCTTTTGCTTTCGATGATATTTTCCGTTAACCTACGTTTTCCTGAGAGCTCATAACAAGATTCCATAGCAATAGGTTATCTGTGGATAGAACGTCTTTTTGTGGACATCCTCGTGTGGCGTTGGTCAAGATAACTCCATCGCTTCAATTTTCTTGTTATTAGATAGTTTCTTCACCCACTTAACTACGATACCGAGTGCAAATAATCATATGTACCAATCATGTAACGTTTGAATGGGTTAATAAAGTTTATTCAAATTTAAGTCGACTCTTTTTAGCATCCGGTAATTAAAGTATTCCAGAGCATGAACTCCCACGGTTGCATGGAAAAATAAATGTTGGTAGCGTGTTGTTTGCCGATGCCGACTCAGAATAATAAAACAGTAATAGATACCTTTAACATAATTTTCATTTAAAACATCTTATAAAAATATCCTGACAATGGTACTTATAATTAAAGTAAACTTAAAATCAACCAATAACGTTCGACCTTAAAAATCAGTTTCTGCAACAACAGTTCTTAAATTGGTTGTACAAAGTACATAATTATCATAAAAATTACTTTTTATTAGTAGGAACGTAAGATCGTTTCGTGATCTGTCCTAATGCTTCTAATTCGCCGTCCATTACATAAGGAATACATCCACCGACATCCTTCGATGTCATGTATATCGACGGAGGTAATAATACGTTAGTAAGTATGAGATAAAAAATATGTTTCAAGACATCGAGCGGTTCTGGGGTGATTAAATATAGAGTTTTCGATTTTGTATCAATACCCCTTACTATACCATAACCGGCTACATTAAACATGTTTCTATTTTCCATGTTCCTTCCTAATGCAACTAAATTAGCATTTACAGCAGCTAATGGTATTTTATTTCCTTGGTCGTCCACAATGCTGATGGAAGATAGATGGATTCTGAAATTAAATAAAAAATGCTGTACAGAACTACAGAATCATGAACAGTGAATGACAGATGGGAAACCGCTGCAAAGAGATTAAATTTTATAAATTTAAGTATGTATACCAGGGTGACATTCACTGAGACCTAAAATATCCATTGTGTCCCTTTATATACTTAGTTCCTAAGTAAAGTCTCAGGGACGTGTAATTTCTTTAGACCTATTTCTTGAAGGTATTTTAGGATATTGGCAGGCTTCAGTTTAGGTTAGTGTCCTTCTATGCTCAGCCATGTGATATACATTCTGCAAATATTTGAATGTAGGTTTCTTCTTCTTCACCCATTCAGATGGCAGTCTTTCAATACCCTTAGTGCAGGTTTACTACCTGGATTAGACAATTTTATAAAATATGGTTTTTTTTTCACGTTAATATCAGGGAATTGAAATTGAATTTATAAAATTATTTTCCCATTACTTTTTGTAATTTCTTTTTTTAAATATCCGAGGTATAATTATTAAAAATACTTATACCTTGCAGACATTATGATGGTCACTACAATTAGCATAACATCAAAATAACTTTACCAAAGAGTACTTTAAATTTTTCCAATGTCAAATTATTAAGTAATGAGTTTAAAAAATAAATTACGTACTTATATACAGGAACATTTGGACTAGTTAGACAATCAGTATCTTCATTCATTAGTTTTCCAAAATAAGATAACACACACATATCTCGAACTTGTCTCGGTTCTAGTGTCCATCCACAGTTATCGTCTGACATTGCAGATATTTTGACGAAATTGAAATCCAAAGTTTTAGACGCCGTCAAATCTCCGCCAAATAAATTACAATTTTCTAGTACATTCCTTGGTGTAACATCGATCTTATAATTCTTTTTAATTTTTCTACTATCAATTTGAACTACATCGGTGGGTTTAATTAAAGTTATTGCTGCTGAAACGATGTTTATACCTATATTTTGTACAAATCCCATGTAATTTATCACTGTAGGCAAGTTATCTTTTCGATTTAAAGTGCCCATCAAAGTTTTGATACATTCTATGTATTTCTTAGGATCGTGACCAACATTTATATTTGACAAATAGGACCTAAAATGAGTGTATTTAATTTGATTTAGACTTAACTAGTGTGCATTACCTTTCTGGTTTCTGAAGATGTGTGTAATTTGGTCCTAGAATTGGCTCTGTAAGTGTAAAAATTGAAATGCATCCTGGCAAAAAAAATTCTGACTGCCCAGGGTCCAAATCGATGACTCTAATTTTTGTAAATTTGGTTAAAAGCCTATTTATAGAATATCGCATGAAAGTAGTTTTTCCTACTCCTTTACCACCGATAATCAGCAATTTTGTCAACGGAGTGGCAGAATTTATGATAGTTTCCCATTCTGGGTTAATATTAATGACATTAAATTTGTCTTTGGGGTTAAGTATCATTTGAGGTGATATTGGGGAATCCATCTTGGGAAAAATTTGCTGAGATATGTATTTTTCTACAAATACAATATTGTAATGGTTTACTTTGGTACAAAGAAATACAACAGATGTTGGTTCAATATTAACGTCTTTAAGGCATGAGATTTCATTTAAGATATTTTTTATTCTTCCAGTAGAACTATTTGATTTTTCTTTAGTAACATTTGTTAGAAGCAATAAGGAAGAGCCCCTGGGGGAATATAAAGAAACTTCTTGACCTGTTTCTAATGTATATCCTAAAACATCTAGTTTTCCATGTAAAACTTTCAATAAACACAAACCATAGCAAGAAACTGATTGGTTTTTTTCAAGTATTACAAATTTAAATTGCTGTCTGTCAAAATATGTATAATCAGTTCGATATCCTTCTAAGGGAGAATCTAAACTTTCTTCTGCT
This sequence comes from Galerucella calmariensis, assembly GCA_910591675.1. Classification (NCBI taxonomy): domain Eukaryota; kingdom Metazoa; phylum Arthropoda; class Insecta; order Coleoptera; family Chrysomelidae; genus Galerucella; species Galerucella calmariensis. The sequence continues at coordinate 3,038 of CAJUYG010000084.1, read as the reverse complement.
ACATCATTTGGATCTTGCACTTCCTCAGAGTAAGGCACACTTATGTTACTAGAACTAGCTAGTTCTTCAGTTTGTGAACCTATGCTATTTTCACAAACATTTGCCTCTGATTGTTGTTCATTGTTTTGATAGTCACTGTCTGAAATGAAAATTCAAAAATTAATTTATAAAATAATATTTTTCATAGTTCAATTCTGAAACCCAATAAACACCTAAAGTTTCAATATTGTGCAAACTGAACAAACAGGATTTGTTCTAAATTATCAAATACCGCAATGAAAATACACCATCTGAATTACAAAAAAAGTTTTGTCTCACCACATAATAGGTATTGGCAAGGTATGGTGGAAGGAGCACAATGTGGCATACATTATTTTGAAGAGGAAAAAATAATTATGGTTTCATGACTGGTTGCAACACTGATATTCTCAAAAGCATCTTGAAGGTGTGTAAATGGTTGATACCCAATAAAAATAACTCTGATATATATGCTTGTTTTCCTCAATAAGTTACTAGAGTAAGTGAAACAAAAATATTAAAACTGACAGGCTTTTTCTTAGTGATTTATGTAATTAGGGACAAATCATGTTTTGTGGGATAGAATAGAAAATATGCCAATTGGAGTAAATACTATTTCCAAGTGGTTCAAGGATTATTTTTCAAACCAGTTGTCTTTAGGTGGCAATGGGTTTCCGAAAATCTGTCAGACTATTTTCACTTTATTGTCTCTGTCTTGTTATATTACTACTAATAAAATTTTTATTTAAAAGTACATTTTATTGTAAGAATGATTTAAATATTTACCTATGTTATTCATTGAAGATTTAAGATCATGAGTATTACAAGGACTCTTCTTGGATTTTTTTCTTTTCATTTTGCAGTTTTCATAAATTTTACTGCTATTAATTTTTGTGTTACTGGTACCTGAATCAAGAAATTCATAATCAATGCCAGAATGGGGTTCTATGATAGATTCATTAAAGCTTTGTTCCCTTGAACTAAAATATGTATTTAAATCAAAATGTTCATCAGATTCATATTCCTCTAAGGTTTTACTCAACGTTTTTCTCTTTCTCAAAACATTCTCAATTGTTGGGCTAGTAGAATCAGAAGTTTCTGAAGTGGAGGGGAACACTGTAAAACTTATTTCAACTTTCGATTTATTGGCCTGAAACAATCGTAGAGTAAATAATAGATAATACACATTTACAGCGCCTAAGAGCATTAGCAAGTATTAACAATTAATTTACCTTTTTCTTGCGATTTTTTTTCTCACTAATATTTTTGTCATATTCCACAAATACACCGTAACCTTCATTTTTTTTCCTAATTGATTTTTTCATTTTACCTGTTGCTTCAGGTTTGTTTAATGCATCTTTTGGTAGAAACGCAGCATGGGCCTTTAATTTTGTTTGAGTAATTTGGATATTTGAGTTTATCTGGATACCCTCTTCTCTTGAAACAGTTTGGTTCTTTGGATTGTTATAAAGCGACTGTCTGACACGACTTATATAATTTTCATTCATTTGTAAATATAATTTATCGTTATTCCTATAAATTTTTAGGTTGACATCTAACTGCACTAACTGCAGTAACTGCGTCTAACTTCCTACATGTCTTTTTCTTCTTTTTCTGTTTGATATCAAATTTGACTGTTTGAAGTAAACAGTTTCATTTTAAATATTCCAAAATGGACTACAAATTTAGAAAAGGTTCCCAAATATCAAAGGACGAAGAAGCAAAATGAATGTGAATGTGGACAGCCATAGAAGTAAATATATAATTCTCCATTTCCATTTCCTACCCATCATCCATAATTTCGAACGCACTCCATACAAGTGCGCTCATCAGATTTTCTTAATTTGATTGAGTTCATTGTGCTTTTGTACTGCTAAAGTGAGTATACTCCAGACCATCACCCACCAGACTCCTAAATCTCCTGATTTAGAATCTACATTGATTGAACGTGGAAATTTGTTGAAATAAAAATTCAGATTGTAGTACAAGTATTTTTTGTCTTCAGGTTGGTGTCAAATGAAATGTCAAATCACGCTTCCGGTTTGGGCTAAAGACCTTCTTTGCCACCAAATGTTTTTCATTTCCTATTCAACTATCAACCAACTAGCAACGTAGGGGTCAGTTGTCTGCACACTAAGTAAGTAAAATTTACATCTTGTTGATAGCACTCGATCATATTCATTTTTCTATGTTTATTATAAAACGATTGGACAATTTGTTATTATGTAGTCTGTAAACCTAATATTTTTTAGATATTAATGGCTGAATATGATTTTTCCGATCATTCAAAAACTTTATCAACCGCCGAGGTCCAGATACTTCAAATGCAAGATACTCGTTTAATTAGTGAACATAAAGCTAGATTACTGGAAATACAAGCCCAAAAACATTGGGATTTATTTTATAAAAGAAACGAAAATCGGTTTTTCAAAGATCGTCATTGGACTACTAGAGAGTTTCAAGATCTTATTAGCGACACCAACTCAGACAAGCGAACTTTGTTTGAAATAGGATGTGGCGTTGGTAATTTTATATTTCCCTTGATTGAAGAAAAATTGAATTTTTTTTTGGCGTGCGATTTTTCATCTAGAGCAGTAGATATCGTGAAAAATCATCCAAACTATGATTCGAATTATATGAAGGTATTTTAATTTTACTAATAAAGAATCCGGCATTGCTCGTACTGCCTCTCAAAATCACTTATTCAAATCCTATTTGCAGGCGTTTCAGTGTGATATAACTACAAACAATGTTTTTTCAGAAGTAAAACCAAGTACCATTGATATTGCAACTTTGATATTTGTTTTATCGGCAATACATCCCGACAACTTCCACAAAACTCTTCAAAACATCTATAATCTTCTAAAACCAGGTGGACTTTTGTTATTCAGAGATTATGGACAATATGATATGGCTCAGTTGAGATTTAAAGCAGGCCATAAGATCTCCGACAACTTTTATATGAGACAAGATGGCACACGTTCATATTATTTTTCAACTGATTATATGAAAAACTTGTT
>CAJUYG010000083.1:602972-622314 GCA_910591675.1 Galerucella calmariensis | reverse complement strand
TTTTAAAAAAAGTCTCTCCCAGAAGCACTGGATCCAGAATATTTATTTATAAAAATAAACTTGAATAAAATAAACCTTATAAATTAATAACAAATACTAAAAACAGAATAAAATGGGTATTTAAGGGACTATCGATGAAGGTCAGTTTTTATGAAGGTATGTAATACTTCTGAGATATACTTTCAATGAATCTCGGTAGCCGAGTGGTTAACATACTGGACATTCATGAAGGTAGACCCGAGTTCGAATCCGGGTGAAGAAATTTTTTTTCAATTGTTAATTCTATTTTTAAATAATTATTCTGCTCAATATTGATAACTACAACAGGCAGACGCTTGAAATATTTAGCATAATATTCATTATTATAAATAAAGATTCGGTACCCTTTTTGCGGGAGTCCGACTGGCAACATCTATTTATAACAGCATCGCATATTTAAAAAAAGAAACCGTAACAATATACAATTTGTATATTTAAAAACTGTACGTTTATCACAAAAAATTAGTGAAGATATAAAATTGAATTGGTACGATTATGAATAAAATTGTTGAAAATTTTTTATTTCAAGTTATATTTATTTTACAGTTTATTCAAATGTTTATTTTCTAGATTTTTTCTTGAATGGGTCGTAGAAAAAATATACTGTTCGACTCGTGTGGATTGTCCATATCGCACTCGAACGATTGAGCACTCCACCTACGGCGTCGTGCTCAAACTTCGTCCTCGTGCGATATGGCCATCATATCCACACTAGTTGCACAAACTACTATTATCATTCTCTGTAAATGTAATAGGCTACCCGTGGAGGTTGAAAATTATTTGCCCTTAATTTGGATAAAGTGAAGGCATTTTTACTTATACCGATGATCATATCATGTGATTTGAATAATCCTTTCGACATGAATATCAGATCAAATCACTTCAGTTTGTATCACAAAGATGACGTATTTCTTTCACCCGCTGCAAAGTAATGATTCAAGCACATGCAGTTTTTGATTATTTTATATCACTGGTAAAAGTGAGGTTAAATTGTTATTTTGACTGGTGTTTTCATAACCGATTATGGATTTCCAGTTATTGAGAAACGGAAATCCTGGTCTCGTCTTGAATAAGACAAGATCGCTGGTGGAGCTTGCACTGTGGTACTACAATTTATATGTGTAGCCTACCGCATTGCGTAGAAACCAGTATTATAATCTGTGGTAGAAACATGTTGACATGAACTTCTTTCATAGAATTTTCTTTTTGCGTAAGCATTTCTGGTACAAATGACTGATTGAATAATGTTTTGAGGTTAAATTTATCTGATGTGCCAGACAAAGCTTTCAAAAAAAAGAATCGATGTGAATATTTCACTTCACTTCGTTTGCGAAAGGAAAATACTTAACATCACATTTCAACCTAGTCTGCTATTTACCAAATTATCATTTCCGTAAGCTTTATAAAAACAAAATAAGCTTTTGTATCATCGAGGTCTTTTTGTTCACTCGCATAATCAATGTCACAACTATGAATTTTTAGATAACGTTATACTACCTAAATAACCTAACGCACAACTTTTGCAATTATTTTTTTGAAAATCGCAATCTAAGATAGACAAAGTACAATATTTGATTGTTGTACATTGTCAATTGGATAAACTGTAACTTTTTCTTCAGGCAAATTAGAAATTTTTAACAGCATACTATCTGTATCCCCTTCACAATTTTATGAGCCCGAATTAATATTATTGAAACAAAATTATGTTTTGAAAGATCAACAAATTGAATTGGTGTTGGGCTTATACAGTCACCATTTTGTTGCCGAACTTTACCAAAAACATTTTCCAAACAATCTTGGTTGATCTCCTAGTAGCGACAAGTAAATCCCTCCAACTTTAAAATATCCCACAATTCATTTTATGTGATATGTGAACTCTCAGTGCTGAGTAGTTAATTAGTTTATATCTTTCCCTTTCTTATTAAACACCCTTACTTCTCTTAAAATATTTAAGAAAATGTTTTAAAAATTGGACCTTAATAAACGCAATTTCAAGATTTTGCTGATTTTACTGGTGAACAATTAAAAAGATCAGAGGTTATACATTTTTTCAATAAATTCTGATGTAACTTTTTATTTAGTAGAAAGAAAACTCAAAAGTTATAAATAAATGTACACCAGCACAAACAGTTTTACTTAAAAATTGGGTTCCTAAGTTTACCTTCATTTTTTAGAATTTCGTAGGATATATAATATGCGAATTAGAAAGTTGAGGCGCACCTCTTGTAAGATACTGCTAATCGAGATTATAAAATTGTATAATGTAATCAAACGATGTTGTAATTGTTAAAACAATAATTTTTTAAATTGTTTTTGGTGGCTTTCAATAGATAGATGTGGTGTATCAAAATAGTAGACAATTTTCAATTAATCTACAAAGAAATGTGGTTTCTCAGGGGTTATAGCCAAACGACCAGTGATGCTAACATAATTGTATCCTATATCACTGACATAGGTACTTTTATTCCTATGTTATGTAAAGCTTATATCTTTAATGAATTGCTGTAAGTTCTCAGACAGTCAAGTAGTTTCATGCAAATTGTAGAATAATATTTGTTTCCATTTAGAATTTATACCCACCCGTAACCATAAATATTGTTGCATTAAAAGCAGGTTTAAATTACTTTTCCCCAAAATTCTGAAATTCCACAATTTCATTAATTATAAAACAAACTATATGTATACCTAATGCTCATCTCAACACATTAAACACATTGCCTATCCTTAATATCAAAATTTGCAATTTTTAAATAAGCTACCAAATAAACCTGTGAAATTTAACATGTTTAATAAATTTAAAAAGTAAATTTGGGGAAGGTAAAGGAACATCTTTTATCAATTTAGTTTTATATAAATGCGGAGAAGTGAAATACATAGCTAAACAATCAGTTTTATATGTGTCAGTAAATGTTCTTCCTTTTGGTTTCTTGCATACGTTGCAGTAACTGAACATTTATAAAAGTTGCTGGTTCTTCACGACAAAATTTATGTTAGAAATTTAAATTCTTCCAAAGTTATACTGTTTAGCAACTCCTCCCTTTGACTGCCCAGTTGTTAGGTTCAATTTTAAGATCATTTTGAAAAGTATGTAACAACTCAATATTGTTAATTGTTGGATGTTGATTAAAAATTTATAAAACACAATGATTTACTTTATTAAACAAAACTGCAGAGTGTAATAACAGATGTCATGTTACTTATAGGCAATAAGTTTACAAAAAATAAGTTGTTGTGGGTACACATTTTTCATACATTTTCACAATTCACAAAAAGCATGCTCTATGGGAAACGATATGAGTTTGTTCGATTAGAGCTCTTTGATTGTCATCTTTTTTAAATTTAAACCATAGTTCTTTTAATTTTAAGATTTCTAAAAAGTTGTACTACATGCAACAATTTTCTTAGATTTCAGTTCATTTTTTAATGCCTAAAGAGTAACAGGTTTTTCTGAAAAAAAAAAATACATATTACTTAGTTACTAAAGAATAAGCATTTAAGCACGGATCAAATGTCACAACAAACCTAACCCTTATTTAAAGTTTTAAAAACAATCTAAGCTATAAAATCATTACCTACAACTATTTATCTTTTCAATCATTCAAAGTGACTGTTTGGGTACCTCTTGTAAAAATGAATCTATAGAATTGCTACTTTTTCTTTGAAAGAACAACCAAAATTTTGTTCTTTTTGATTGCTTATACTGTTCTTCTTGTTATTTGTAGAACAACTGCTACTCTCTATAATATAGTTTAGTAACAAACACTTGTGTACATATTTTTAGTTAAGATTAAACCTCTAGAAGGGTTGACACATTTTCCAAACGTCCTCCATTTCAAAATACAAAATAAGTTTGATAAAAATTGTTGCCCTTGCACTTTAAGAATTTTTCCTGGTATATTCTAAAACAAAGCAAAATATTAAAATTATAAATCTACCTAATGCTTTACATTCAGCATTACATTACATTGTTGAATTTTATGTTCAAAATATATAAATAGGAAGGCTACTTACAGTAAAATGAAAATAAATTATTAACTTAAAAAAAACTGTTTAATATAATATATTCGACTGCAAACTATGAAATTATCAAGAAAATGGCTCCTCTATTCTCTTTGCTACTAATGTTAAAATGGTACTGTCAGTCATGACATGACATCTGTCACCTAGAGGTCAAATTTTAAATTCGTATCAATAAATCACAATCGTTATTATCGATATTGTATCTCTTTTTAATGTTCAGAGATCATAATAAGCATCAAAAAAACGTATGCCATGTCTCAAAAGACAAGTAAATGTATTTTATCAACAACCGTGCAAAAAGTGACTATTTTTTGCACTAAAAGTTTAATTTTCTGTACTAGTGCAAAAAGTGCCCTACTTTTATGCACTAGTGCAAAATAGTATATTGTATAACTAGCACGGAGTGATAGTCATTTCCCACGAGTATAAAGTCAATCATACGAGTGGGAAATGAGCATTCCGTGCAAGTTATACACTATACTTTTTCTACGACTATAACATATAATAGCGAAATGATTTTACAACAGAATTTTGAACTTTGAATTTAATTAGGTATATTAAAAATGTCACAATACAATTTAATTATTAACAATATTCACAGTTATATTGTTACAGTGATATATGTGAAGAATTTCTATGCTTTCCCATATTTTTCTTTTGATATTTCTGAAATTAAATTGACACATGCCTGTTTCGTGGCTTCAGTAATTTCTGGGGGAGTCAGTTCTACGTCACTTTCGCTGCTCATCGTTTGATTCAAGTTCAAAAATCTAGCTAAACACAGCTGTCAGTATTCGTTGTTTGAATTTTGACATTACATGGGAGACGTGATAAATTGTAAAATAAAAACATAATGACTTCATTGTGTTATCAGGTAAGGAAATTAAATTGAAGGCATATAGTGTACCTCATTGTTTAATCAAAAACAGTTAGGAAAGAGCAGTATTGTGTCAGCCGTAGAAAAAGTAACTTACTTTTTGCACTAGTGCAACAAACACTTGTCAATCAATTTATTGGTAAGAAAATAAAAAAAAACACCAGCACCGAGCTGTCCGGTTGAGAGGTTGGTATTCTAACATTAGACCATCATAACACTAAAAAGGCCCAGTTGTACAATATGCCGATATACTACCTGATAGCGTTATCTTGCCGACAAGTATTTTTTTGATGTATTACAATTTACGGATAATTTTGTTGGTCACTGTATCGGTTGAATAACCTGTCGGGTACTCGAAGCGGCAGATAATTTGTTATTGGGAAGATAAATACGAAGAAGAATATAACCTATTCATTTCTCGTGTTTGCTGTGCTGTTTTATTTATGTTCATATTTTTTACTTGTTTTGCAAGTAATTAATTTAAAATTTAAACTTGTTTAAAATGGAAAAAGAAAGTAATAAGCGAAAGGCTAATTATACAAAAGAAGAATGTTGGCGATTTGTAGAAATTATCGAAAGATTTGCACATGTAATTGAAAACAAAAAAACGGATGCATTAACTTGGAAAGGCAAGGTAAAAAGGCTATTTTTTATTTATGTATCTACCTACTTAATAAATATTTTCTTCAATTTTAGAAAACTGCGTGGCAAAAAGTTTGCATTCAGTTTAATGCAGTTGGGACTCAAACCCGAACATGGGAACAACTAAGGAGTAAATATGAAGTCATGAAAAAAGAAACAAGGAAAGCTGCAGCTAAAAGCCAGACATTGTTCGTACAGGTGGAGTTCCATATGAAGTTAAGATCAATCCATTATATGAAAAGATTAGAGCGATAATAAAATTAATTGCTGAAGGAATGCCTTCCTGTTTTGATAGCGATCAAATAATAATAGACAATAACTCTACAAATATCGATACTCTCTTTGAGATAAATACTCAAGCCGGTACCAGCAATGAGGCTTGTTTGAAGAAGAAGCTATAGTTTTTGAATTCGAAGACAATTCTGATGTACAGGAACAGGAAGTTACTGAAAATAGTCCAAAAGCTTCTGCCATTATATATTCAAAAACTAAAGTGGAAACTGTAGAAGTAAACAATTGGAATAGTTATTGTCCTGCTAAGTTAAAAAGACTGAAACACCCAGCTCTGCAAACTCTAAAGAGAAAACCTGAAAAAAGAGGCATGTCTGTAGCTGGTCAAAAAATTATACCATGGGTTGATGCAAAAACTGAGTTAACAAATTTAAAATCAAAACTAATCCAGCAAGAATTTAATGTTAAACAAAAAACAGAAGCAGAACTACATGAGCTGTAACTACAGTTCAACAAACAACAGATAAAAATTAATGAATTATTAATTGAAAAATATAAATTAGAAGTTAAAAATTTGGAGAAATAATATACTTGCCTATGTTGTTTTTATAAAAATAAAATATGGTTAAAAATATTTTTTGATTTTAAGTAAATAATACCTAATATGCAATTAAATAAAGGAAAAGGACCTTAAATATTGCAAATAAAAACTATTTAAACACTGTTACAACTACAATTTTTGATATTTTAAAAACAAACATTTTCACTTCGAGAAGTTTCCACTTCAGCTCCATTATTACATACGGTAGTCAGTTGGTCACCTATCCTGATCTTTTGTAAATAAGCAGTAAAAGAAATGACAGACTTTTAAGTTTATAACTTTTTATTTTAGAAATATGAGTTTTAAACAAATTTAACACAAATTGTTATTTATAATAATGTTAAAAAATATTCAATTAAATCTACACGCACTGTGTTATTTCCACCATCTTCAACGTGACCATTGCCCAATCAATTACCAATATTTACCATATTGACCAATTTTTGTCTATCGTTGTTTTAAACATATTAACGGTATTTTATGCGGCAACAAATTAATCTGCGCTTCTGACAACATCGGTTAATTCTCTTTCTTGTAAGTAGTGTTGTTCATATTATCCTTGTCGTACTTGTGTAAATCGTATGACCGATTAAGCTTTTCTGCAATCTGCATAACTCTTGCTTCTAATTGGGTTTTCCTTAAGTTGTTTATGGGAGCTTGATGGTACACGGTGGGTATTAAAGAAAACAAGATTTAATACATTGGACCCGTATCCTCATCAAGTAGATTTTTATTATAGTTTTTGTGGATAACTATGTTCCCTAAACAATCTAATTGTCTAATGTCGTTAACCAATTTGATCATTTTCAAATCATAAATATTAATTTTGTGGACAGTTGCGATCATATGATCCGTTACAGTAGATTTATTCTCCCTACGATAGGCAGCATATGGGCCATATGTTGATGGAAAATTTTTGAAATTGATCGTTTTGTCGTTTTTGTGGCGTAATACTTTGTCATTCAGATGTCAGGTTAATGTCAATAACATCAATAAGTTCTCTATTTTTAACAGGCAATAGCTTTGTTCGCGGTAGACAACCTGGACTAGTCCTACACTAGTCCCGGACCAGTTCTGTACCCAGTACACCCAATCCGAGACAGGTAATTTTTCTGCAACCAACGCTCTGCTTAAAAGTGCGCAAGCGCAAAATTCCTGTACTAGTCCAGGATCTTCACCGCAAACAAACCTATATTAATTCGAGCGCATGCGCACACCTTAATATTGAAAAATACTAAGATAAAATAGGGTTATTCCATATTTTAACTTAGCGTTTTTTTCATGAATTCTTCTTTTCACAAGTTAAATTTCCTAAGATAAGTTAATCACAAAGTTAAGTTGGGTTGCATAAATCCCATGTTTCTGCTATTGGGTGTATATCTATACAAAAAATATTTATTTAATCATCTAAGAAAGTAATTGGTCTTCTGATACTGCTCAATCATTTACAGAATCTTTCATTTAGACACCATTTTTACATACCTGACGGCACCACGCGAAATCATGGCCAGTGGTACAGTTCAGTTATTGAGTCTTGTATTGCAATGAGCTCAAGATACGTCGTATATTCGTTTTAAAACAGGAGATGTTTCAATTCAAAATGTTTCTCTTTTATTTTTTCGAATACACAATACTGAACTTACAAACTATTTTTGGTGATTTCGTCAGAGTATCCAGAAAAATGTTCGTAGACTGTCACTTAGAATAAAGTTTGTAAGTTCAATATTAATTATCCTCCAAAAGATTCTAACTTGGTCAGCGAAATGCGCGTTTAGTGCAAATGTTTTCAGTTGAGTAATCGAACCCTATTTGTAATTTTTCAAGTTGTTCCGGATTTTTCATAGAACACTTTTTTGATGCTATAAGACAAATCTCCTTAGAAGAATCGTTCTTTATAAAACTCGTTGAAAGTAACTTTACTCCTAATAAAATCTCTCCAAAGATCTCGTTGCATGCGAGATTTAACCATTGACGAGGTAGGCATTTCGACGAGTCTCGTGAAAAGGGACAAATCCTCGTCGTAAGTATCATTGCAGCAAAAACTTCTCGTCACAAGTAACATTGGACATATATATATATATATATATAGTTGTTTGATGTTCGATAATTTTTCATCATGTCTATTGTTTATTGTTTTACCACCAAGATATTGTCAACTGTCAACTGTCGTGGACATGCCCTATAGGGCATGTCCACGTGACGTCACAAACTATTTTGACAAGACTTAGGTGGTAAAACAATAAACAAAGCGTTCAGAACACGTGGTACTTAATAGTGAGGTTATGCTGATTTATAATGGTAGATCGTGTTTGATTTTAGTTGATTTTGCTTCAGTGTACTTTTAAAGTTATTTTAATTGTTGAGCTTGCATATTTAATAATATATAATATGTGTTAATAGTTGTTTGTTGTTTGATAATTTTTCATCATGTCTATTGTTTATTGTTTTACCACCCAAGTATTGTCAATGTCAACTGTCGTGGACATGCCCTATTGGTCTGAAATGTTTAGTTGGAATGTCATGGTAAATTATTTAAGGTTATGTAAATGGAGATGCCGGAGATGGTTTGTTTATTTTAACTAGGTTACATTTCATGCTTCGTTTTATCAAATTTCAAGGAAAAAATAAGTATCTCGCGTAGCTGGTGCTATGTTTGGTTAAAGGTAAATTTGTTCAATATATTTATATAATTGTGTTGCAAAATAGTAATGAAAACAATAAAAAATATTCCACATATTATTTCTACACATTATGCACAAATATGTACCCATCAATCACTGATTTTTTCTGTTGTTACGGATAATGCCTCAAAAATGCTGATAAGTATAAATGAAATCCACAGAGAATTCAGAGTATGTCACTGTGCAGTAGTAATTGGGACTATTCTCAGCACATCCAAGAGTTACAATTGATTGAAAGTGAATCAAATGAAGAAGGTACTTCTTTTAAATAATTCCAATTATATATGGTTAGAACCAACACCAATTTTTGTTCCAAGAAAGACAATTTCAAGATAGCATTGCATGGAATATACAAATTGCGATTGGACTATTTCAAACTCAAAGAAGATGTGGTAGTTGTGCTATAAGTGGAATGCTTAAAAGTACCAAAACAATTTGCGGAGAGTGTGATGTCCTACTATCTTGCTATACAATATCACAATTAAAAATTTATATGTTCTGTAAAATAAGATTACATATAAAAATTAAAAAATAGAAACAGTTTTATCAACAGGATTCATAAAATCAATTAGGTACTTATAAATGAAAATAATATCCTCATCACAGTTAGTTCACATGCAAGTGGAATAAAAGCATTTAAAAAATATAAATAGGTATAACATGAATTTGAAAGCAAAAGAAGATTCTCCTTCCTTCCTACAGGTCCTCCTGAGGACATTCTTCAGCTGTGAAAGGTTCTTAATTTAGGGCTAAATCTAAAGCAGTCTTCTTGAACTTCTTTTTATATTCTTTGATTTCGATAGTGTCTACTAAGTTGTTGAAAAGCATAATACAAGCATAATCTGTACTCGACAGAATTTAAATACAGTATGTTTAAGCGTTTGGTGGAAAAGTATTTGACTAAAAAGTGTTTTCAGGTATTCTGCAGAGTTTGTTTTCGAATGTTTTTGTTGTTAGATTTTAAAATTTAAATTTTTAATACTACCGATTAAACTTTTTCGCAGTCTACAGATGGCTCGAAAATGAAAGAAGGCTCAAGATGTGTAGTTTACTCGCGAACCCTGGGCCTAAAGATTAAGTGGGGAATAGGAAACAATACCAGCGTAGTTCAAACAGAACTGGCTGGTATCTCAATTGCCACAAAATAACTAACCAGAAAAGGAATTTCTGGCAAAAACATAACAATCTGCACTGATAGTAGACAAGCCCTATTAGCCTTGAACAGACAACGTGTTATATCGGGGCTGGTACTAAAGTGCCACCAGGATTTAGCTAACGCCTCGGCAGATAACAATATTATCCTGAGGTGGGTTGCAGGGTGCGACAGGAGTAAAGGTAATCGCATTGCCGATTCTTTAGCCAAGGAAGCGGCTGGACTAAAAATTTCAGGGCCCAGTGACACCTAAGGCCTAACGACTTCGATAATTGCGGAACTAGCCAAACGTTACACCCAATCCCTTAAGAGATGGGATGAAATCAAAGGATCCAGTCTTGCCAGGATCACCCTGGGCGACCCTGGGAAGCTGGCGCCGAAGAAATATTTGGCGATGACCAGGAAAAACCTACGTTAGGATTTCTGACTGGCCACTGTCATCTAATGAAACAACTCCATACTATGGGGCTCGTGGACACACCTCTATGCAGGATGTATGAACAGGAAGATGAATCTGTCAGGCATATCTTATGCGAGTGTCCGGAGCTATCGTCAATAAGAGAGTGTGTGTTCGGTGAGTCTTGGTCTACACCTGCCGATATAAAGGAGATGTCTCCTCGTGACCTGTCCACCTTCTTGGGAAGGACAGGATGGACGATGACCTAAGAGGACAACTCCTCGGGAGGGTGTACAATGTGTCACAGGTGGCCTGAGTGCTGTGAGCCTACACTCACCCTGCCTACTCTACAGATACAGATACGCAACACAACAGCTAATAGGGAACTGAGCTTTAAAATATTTTTAATTGCTAAATCGATTGAGTAAACTTTCCCAAAAGCAAACTAAGTAACTTTTATATAGACCTCACTGTTGGGGTATTCTTTCTGGCACAAATTTCAAATGCAGAAACATCCTAAATGATCCTGCTCTAACTGATCTTTAGCCCAGTTGATCGGTTATAGATGTACATTTTTTGTGTCAGCTGTCTCCATAACTGCCAATCATCTTAATCATAATGCCTTTTAATAACGCTTCTATAGATGGCGAGAGATGCTATTGACATTAGATGAAAGTTTATAGCGTAAAAACATGTTCTATTTTTCAGCATTTTCTTATCTATTGAATTTTACAAACTATTGTTTCCAATTATCAACTATGTATCTCTGTTCTGTTCAATGTAAGAATCATTGAATCGTAATATTTGTATAATCCTACTCAAATGCTTATCAACTTTTTCCAATCAACCTTTACGCTCCCCAAACTGTAACTCGCTGCATCCGTATTCAGATGTACATTTCAGTGAATTAAACGTTAATTTTAGAAATGCATAATTTGGATTATACAAACAGAGAACAAGTAAAATGTACACTTCACATCCAGCATGTCAATATTTGTTTTATGTCTGAAATTTTGTTTGATTGTTCAACAATTAATTATGTCAGATACGATTGAATAAATGTATGTTAGAATATCATCATTTGGAGATCTAATATGTCTAAAATGTTATCCGAGATAACCTCACTAAATGTTTCATATAAAAATCAACCAGGGGTTGATTTCATAAACCTGATACTTTGTATGATAAAGCTTCCGGCTTTTGTGTTTAGCGGCGGTGCCGTGGATATAATCATGTCAAATGCTTGCTTGTTCTGTCGCTTCATATCATCAGATTATAATTCTTGGCAGGAATTTATATTTTCCAGGTTATGTATAGCTGAGATAAGCGTGTTTTTTACATGGAACTTCCTATTAGTTGCTAACAATGCCAGTAGGGAATGAGGAAGTAGAAGCCGCATGAAATGAGAATAGTAAAGTTCAAGGCAAGATGTGTCTTCAATCGATTTTGAGTTTGTCCTAAACAGTCCTTAAATCCTTGTTATAAAACGAGCATATTCAAAAGCCTAAAAAGCGTATCTATTTGAAACCAAAATGATGTGATACACATCAAAAGTTATATAAAATAAAATAAGACAAAAAGAAAAGCTATATAAAAATCTTATGACAAAACCAATTTAAATGTAAAATATTACAGAAATATGGATGCTGGTAGCACTGGTTTTATATTACGTTCGTTGATAGAGGGAAATAACAGTTTGTGCATGTGTGGTTGTCACATATCTGTTCGATATGGTCGCCTAGTTGCCACTTTTTGTTTAGAATTGAATCAAAATAAATTTAATTATAACCTACACTAGTCTAAACACAGTTCGAAACTTAAGGAAAATTCTCTTTTTGAAATCTATGTTTATTGGCCTTTCCCACACAAATTTGAAATAAAAAAATGAGTGTCGTACCCCATTAAATTCTGAAATACAACAGGTATGACCAACAATTTTTTGTAATGCTTGATATGCAAATCATCTAAATTCCCCCGAAAAATTATTGTGATCTCTGACAATCACGTCTTCAACTGCAAATTGTTTATTGCATGTATGGCAAGCTTAAGCTGCATGATTAGGGGCTTCAATAATATGAATAATTATTTTAATTTTCGAATGAATTTTATTTCATTTTCATTGCTAATATATCTTTGTAGATAACTAACACAAGCCAAAATGGAGATTTAATTCATACCATAACCCAGTTGGGCATTAATTAACATATACTGCTATAATTTAAACATTAAGCAGTTAAAATATTAATCATGTATAAGATTCAGCTGCTCATTTGTATATAGAAACAAAAGTTTTGGAAATAAATTCGGTATATATTATGCAAAATAAATACATATTTCATCTAAGTTTTACGTAGATTTATCTCGAAGGGGAAGCTGCTATGATATACGTTAGCATTATGAACATATTTTGAGTGGAAAAATAATAAATATCCCGTCTTCCATGGTAATGCTGTTTGGATTACCACAATATAGTTTGGAACCGATACAAGAAGTGATGGATTGATTGCAAGTACCCTTTTTTTATCAAGAATGGCTGCTAGAAACTTATCCTATTCTGAGAAAGAGAAAGTTACATTTGTGTTTTGCTTTTCATGACCTAGAGACTAATTAAACTCCACTGAAATATGCCAATCAACGACAACACTGCACACAGTTTGGAGGTAAAAAGCCTAAGCTCCGTTGTGCGTGTATTATCATGGAAAAATATGAGCACATCAAAGATAATGGGACTATAATATGGAGATGCTTCGTGTCAATTGTCTCATTTTTATTTTTGTTTTATATTTTAAATGCTGCTACTTTCGGCTTATACGACTTGTAATAAAAAATTTTATAACTGAGTAGAGCACAATATGACCATTGTTTTTTTTTTCGGCAAATATAATATTATGAATTATGGCACTCATCTCCAAAGTTTCATACCTTATTGCAATATTAACAACGAAAGTTTTTCAAGCTAACTGTAACTCTCTAGCATTATAACTGTATCTTTGGATATAAAAGGATGGAAACACTATTTAAAAACCTATGAATATCATCCCATGACATACAAACCTAATAATAATGAAAATAAAGCCAGAATTGCATGGTTTTGCATAAAAATCTTAATATAGGCTGCTCTTACTGTAATTATATCAGAAATTTGGTACTAACGCATTAGGAATTTAATAAAATTACTTGCTTTCTAGAATAAATACTCTTATGGAATTTTTAATGAGTTTTCAATTTTTCAATACACTCAATGCCTATGTGCTATTGGATCTAAAAGAGAAAAAAAAAAGGGGGAAAATAAAAAACCTTCAGGAACAGCTTTTTGTGGTTTAGAAGCTCTCCATTTCCATTCGAAGAGTTTAAGCTGATGTGAGTATATGAAAATTCTTCGCGTAATTTCCCTTGGGATTCTGGGTGGAAAAATTCTTTCTATTTACTTGTACTTGCAAGTTTAAACACCAACGTACCTAAGGTTTTTCATTAATCTTACTAAAAACTTCAAAAGAGATTCGCATAATGGGAAATCCTAATGAAATTTTCGCAAATGTAATTCAGATTAAATAAATTTTAACAGAAAAGCAAACAGGTTTTGAAAAGAATTACAAGTAAACTAAATCGTTGGAATTTCTGAAGAAGACAAAATAAAATAAAAAAGTATTTTGAGATGTTAAGTATGGTTAAGTATATACTGGGTATATATTCGAAAAAACCCTTTGTACGAGGATGTATTGATATCTAGTTAGCCGAGACCAGTTCCATGCATAAACAAAATATTGCGTTACTATAGCAACGAACAATAACTCATTAGAAGTGTCAGTGTGAAGTTGGACGTCAAAAAAGTAAACCAGTGTTACGCAATAAATTAAAAGAAAAAAGATGTCCAACAAAATTGTGAGAATCGAAAAATTGGAGTATCGAGCCATCGTCAAGTACCTGTATTTAAAAGGGTTAAGAGATAAGCAAATTTACGAAGATGTGCTTAATACCCTTGGTGATCAATGGCCTTCGTCCTCTGCAACACCTAAGAAGTGTCGTGTCCAAAAATCTGCTGGAAAAGTTCTAGCTTCAGTTTTTTTGGGATTGCCATGGAGTAATCATGATTGATTTTTTGGATAAGGGTAGAACAATAACCGGAGATTACTATTCGACATTACTGACCAATCTACGGGAAAAAATTAAAGAGAAAAAACGCGGAAAGCTATCCAAAGGTGTTTTGTTTATACAGGACAACGCTTCTGCACACAAATCTCATGTTTCCATGCAAAAAATTCGTGATTTAGGGTTTGAATTAATAGAGCAGCCCCCCGTATTCACCAGATTTGGCTCCAACCGACTATCATCTCTTTCCTCAACTGAAAAAAAGTTTATAAGGTCGTAAATTTTTTTCCAACGAGGAGGTAATAAAAGCTGTGGAGGTCTGATTTGCAGAGCAAGAAGAAACATTTTTTTTGAAAGGTCCAGAGACGTTGCAGGTTCGCTGTAATAAATGTATCCAATTAAGAGGAGAATATGTTGGGTAATAAAATATTTTGACATTGAAATTTTGTTGGGTTCTATAGTAGGTTAAGAATTTTCCAATATACATATGTAACGCCGCACAAAAGGGTCTGAACTATACAAATAGCTGGTGTAGACAAGTGGGACTCAACTTCAACCCCACCAAAAGCTTCACCGAGAAAAAAAAACTTTGAAGACGATTAAACTTGATGGGTGCGAGGTTTAATTGAGACAAGAAGTCAAGGTTATCGCTTGAATGGGCACCTGAAAAAGCTCAAAATAGTGAAGGAAGAAAAATGTAGATTCTGTAGCATGGAAGAAGAAGCTTTCATACACATACTTCGGAATTTCACAGTAATTTAGAATCCTAGGGTACAACCTTCGTATCACAGTAGTTATATCAAGAATTTTTGTGAGCATTTTCAGAATTCTCACCTCAAAATAAATTGATCTCAAACAATGACGTATAACATGTCCCTTGCATTAACGGTTTTCTGTACAAACATTCCGATTATTAACGTCCGTTCCATTAAACTAAACTAATAAATCAAACTAGGAACCGTATTTTCGCGTCAATACATTTTCCAATGGAATCATTATTACATAATAATGATATCAACGTGATCCGGAACATAAAACATTTGTATTAAACTAGAATCATAGATTGTGTTGGTATTTTGGTATAGGCCAGTCTATTAGTCAACAAACGACAAGACAATGTTAATTTATTTTTAATATATCTCTATGGAATCTAGATGTTGAGAAATGATTGATGTCACAACAATTTTTTATGCACTTATAGGATATTGAAAGTTTACAAAAAAATCAACTAAACTGGTTGTTTCCGGACAGTTGTAAATGTAGAAAGGTAGAACTCGGCTCGTCAGCACTCAGAAATAAGCTCCTCTAATATCAACCACACATTCATGTTCCAGCATGTTCAAGCTCTTCTACCTCGTGAATTCTATTTTGTATATACTACAGATTATATGGGGAGAGTGGACACACCTCTATGCACAATATTGAACAGGAAGATGAAACTGTCAGGCATGTCTTATGCGAGTGTCCGGAGTTATCGTCAATAAGAGAGTGTGTGTTCGGTGAGTCTTGGCCTATACCTGCCAGTATAAAGGAGATGTCTCCTAGTGACCTGTCCAACTTCTTGTGAAGACGATGACCTAGGAGGACAACTCCTCGGGAGGATGTACAATGGGTCACATGTGGCCAAGTAAGTGCTGTGAGCTTACACTCACCCTCCCTAATCTACAGATACAGATAGTACAGATTATTTGCATAATATAATTCAGTCACACAATCTCACGATAGGCCTAAATGTCATGACAATTTCGAAAAATATCCACTATCACCAACACCTGGCGATTAGCGTTTACGGTCGAAATGCGTTTCATCCCGAAAGAATGTTTCAAAATAGATTACAGCACGACCAATGAAATATATGCTTAATTTTGTAAACTAATTATGGATAATTATGAATAGGTGCCTGGTGAAATAATGTTTTCACGTTAATGGACACGAAAATTGATGTGTGTATGGATGAACAACACATTTTATACCCATTATTAATACAACTATGGCCTAATTAAATAACTTAACAGAGATCGGTTAATAAGTACGAGAAAAGAAATTAAATGCAAATAAAAAGCCATTAGGGAAAATCTCATTCACTCTTTTATGGTGCAGAAAAGTGAGACAAAAGAAAATGAAGCAATTAAAATACGAGGGATGGTTGAGGAATGGGTGACTTTTTAGAGGTTGGCACACTTTCACTACGGTTATTATATTGTTAATTTTCGCCATGTTTCTGATTTAAAAATTGTACATGAATATGACAAATAAATTAGTCTTAATTCTCAATACTCGTTGTTGTGTTGTGTTGATTAAATTTTATTTTCCACGTTGACAAACAATAAAAGAAACAGAGGGGAAGCTACGTAAATATTATCCTGAATGTGCTCAGTCCCATGGGATGATTTGTATGTAATTCTCTGTCCATATGAACACGGATGATACTGAATGTCCAGATTTTCAAAACCATTCGGGAGTAAATCGTATACGAAAAATGACCATTTTCGTATGAAATTTAAATAACCTAATTTTCGACATGCTCAAACGGTAATCGTATACGAACACTTTCGTATGGCTTGTTTCGAGTGTTTTCATTCGAATAAATGTTTTCGTGTATGGAAAGTGTAAATTTACATAACCTAGATTGAAAATATTTGTGTTTGGTTTGTCATTAATTTGAATAATAAATGATATAATCAGTTATAATATGGCAGGTTTTGATTATTTAAACTTCATAAACGCTATACAAGAAGCGGAAGAGTTAGCAGATAAACCTCCTAGGATCTTTAACCCATTTATTGATCCTTTGAGGAATATTCAGAAAGGCAATTTGTGAAACTTTATAGACTCACAAAACCTATCGCTTTAAAAGTAATGAACATATTGGAGCCTCATCTACTTGCTCCAACAAAAATCTGTAACTTGAATCTCCCATTTTTTAATAACAAACAAAAATAAAGGAAAAATGCTGAATAAGTAATATCAAAAGCCAATTTGGGCTTACCACACTTGATACAGTAGTTGGTATATTCTTTGCATAGAACTATTAGAACTACATAGATAATTTATATTCTTTGCTTCGTGTACGAACGTTTATTCGAACGGTGTTGAAAAATACACATTTAGCATAATATTCGTGTGAACTCGAAAATCGCACCCCTGGATCGTCATTTATTGTAACTACTCCATAAGATAAGATAAGATAGTTGAGTACACTATTAAAAATACAAGCTTCAGCTGTATGTACAGTTTCTCATGACCCGTACTGGATACGTTTAAAGAGGATAAAAAATATCAGACCACTTGTTATCATCATATTGAAAAGCATCCTTAGACAATATCCTATACAATTTTTAAGCCTGTAGCGCAAATTTAGTATTCCATTTTACAATTTTTAAAACTTGTAGAAAAAAAGGGGTATTGAATATTATAATAAACATAGAAAAAATAATTTTTTAAATATAAGATCACTTTTCTCGTTGCGTTTGTATAAAATTAATGAAGAAGACCATGAATTCATACTCACAATAAAAAAACTCGTAATATCAAAACTATACTACACTTTTTGTTTAAATGCACTATGTAGTATTACAAGCCTATTAATTTTTCGTTAAAACGCACTTAATCACAATTTGTATAAAAATTCATTGTACACAAAATTCAAGAATTACTTTAAATATTTCAATTAAAAAAACGTATATGTATAAACAACAAACAAATATTTGATTGATTATTTTGATTTATTTACGAAATTCTGATTTTGAATAAATTGTCTCGTCAAAAATTTACGAAATTTTCGGAAAGACGCTTCACTTCCGCAAATATAGCACGCGGCGCTGATTTCCGCAAACTGGGCGTCGCGATGCCTCAGATCTAATGTTCGGCGCGAATTTGACTCCAGCTTCGCTCTTGCAGAGTTGCCAAATGGATATCACCGAGAACTTACAACCCCTATTAAAAATTATACAAATAACCACGATTTTGAGCTTAGCAATATTCGTAGTCTTGATTCATACCAGAAAAGTGAAATAGTTTTTCTAATAATCTATTTTTATTCTAGTTTAAGAATTGAAACCGGAGATTTTACCATACTTTTTTTTATTGGTGAGCCATTTTACCTATTTAAAGCATGCCTCAGCGTGTTTAAATCGAACTTTAAAACACGCCCGTTTTTTAAAGTGTTACCATGGCAACATCAACAACTCGAGAACAAAGTCTACATGACAATTATTTTATTATTAATCTGACTTTGACTTTGTAACGTCTAAACCTTCATTCTGACAATATTTAACAATTTCAATTTTATAAATGAAGATGGAAAGTACAGTTGGTATTGTTCGAGATATTAACATTTCGATTTTTCAAATCGGAGGTAATGGTATTTAAATTAATACTCTCAACATTCTCAGAACTCAATGAGGTTGAACGTCCATCAAAATGCAAATTAGTTTATGTTTTCCTCATTTCCATGACAACGCAATTCAACCATTTTACGTTATTAGTTCTTATTTCCATTCCTTGTTGTTGTAGTAGTAATAGAGACCAGTATTTATGATTTCAAAGTGCACCAATAAAAAAAACGTAAAGTATTCGTGGATAACTGGTCTCTAAAACACTTGTTCTATTT
>CAJUYG010000083.1:576747-597972 GCA_910591675.1 Galerucella calmariensis | reverse complement strand
ATATAATGGCTTGATACCCCTGCTGGGGTTTCGCCGCTTCACGCTTTCTAGATCCATTTTTTTTTGGGGTGGATCAATCCCCCTTTCTCCTTTTAGAGTTTCTCTGTCAATGCTCTCCATAGTTTCCTATCCTTAACTTTGTCCTTCCATCCTCCAATTCCGGCTCTTGTCATATCTTCCTTAACCTGTACCAGCCATTTTATTCTAGGTTTACCCCTACATTTTCTTCCCCCAGGATCCCATTGCGTCATTTGAAGTGTTATTTCTTGTTCTTCTGCTCTATATATGTGTCCCAGCCATTTCATTCTTTGTCTTTTTATTTTCCTTACTATGTCCTCTCCTCCCAGTTCTTGCTCAATTTCATAGTTCATTCTTTGTCTGTACTCGTTATCTCTCAATTTGATTGGTCCCAATATTGTTCTCATTATCTTCCTTTCATTTATTCTTAAGTCTTCTTCTTCCTTTTTAGTCAGTGTCATTGTTTCAGCACCATACAACATGACGGGTCTTATTAGCACTTTATAAATATTGATTTTGGTTTGTCTTGAGAGTAATTTGCTTTTTAAAAGTTTTTTATTGGCATGGTAAGCCCTATTTGCATTAATGATTTCTTCTTCTATTTCCTTTTTCCTGTTTCCAGTGTTTGTTACTGTGACACCTAAGTATTTGAATTATTATCTGCTTCATCTTCATCTACCGCTTCTTCATCAAGATATGTTGCATGGTTTTGCTTTCACTCTTAGGTATGCCATCCTTTCATCTATTGGTTTGAATTCAATAATTTTTTGTTTCATTGACTGGAATACCATAATTCTACTCCCCGATTTCCTTGCTTTTTATCTCCAGAATATCTAAAACTATACATGTTCTCATCAATTGCCCCTTGATCCTTCCATCTTATTTCTTGAAAAGCCGCTATGTCTATATTGTATCTCATCAATTCATTTCCTACAACTTGCATTTTCCCAGGTATCAACATTGTTCTTATATTCCAAGTTCCAATTTTTATTTCAATTTTTTCTCCTATTTTTTGGCTTCCTTATTTCTTTTTCGTTGTTTCTTTGTATAATCGTATGTCCTTTTTCATTCCGAGTCATTATCCTGTCCATTATTATCTCCTGTGAATCTATTTACAACTATTTATCTATATTATATATTATTATTAAATATGCAAGCTCAACAATTAATAGTATATTACGTAACGTGTGTGGTAAGAAGCATTTTACGCACGAATGGAAAAGTTACGCACGATGCCACGTAGCGGCGAGTGCGTAATTCCGTGAGTGCGTGAAATGCTTTACAACACGAGTTATGTACTATACTTTACCTATGACCTACTTGTACTTGTATTTTTTATAAGAAGCATAAGAAATAGCAGTTACATAATTAGAGGTGCTTGGTAAACTCCATCTCTATTACTCCATTACCAATGAAAGAAGCACATTAAAGAACTAACGTTTAATCATTATTAATATATTGTTGATAATCGAAAGTCCATTTTTCAATTATAATCAATACATATACTTAGCCCTTTGGGCTTTCATAGTTAAACATGGCCGTATTGAATGATTTCAAATAGTAAATTTTGAATAAAATGGTGACGTCTATTGACAGTTGCTAAGATGTTGCTAGGGAAGCCGTCCGATTTACTTTACAGCTGTGCGTTAGTAAAAATATAGGACGTGTTCTATATTTTTATGACAATACACTAGAAAGTGCGCGAGAATCGACACAGAAGCCGAAAATAGAATAAATAAAAACAATAATTGCGTCATGTGCTGTATTTGTGTTTTATCGTTTGAATCATGGAAACTATTGAATATTATAGTCTCCATGGTTTAAGTTTTTAGAACAAAAATGCCAGCAAAGAACGGAACAAGTTGTTGGAATCCTCGACCATCAATTCCTTATTTAGGAGAGCCTAAGTCCAAACCACTCTGACCAAACTAAATTTTTTAATCTTAAATAGAAGGTGTAAAAGCAGGTGATTAGTAAAAACTGCTAATGATAAGGTGGATTCATGCAAGAAAAAACTAAAACTAAGAAGATAAAACCATGATATTTTTTAATTTAAATCCTAATTTCTTAGTTTCTTGCATGAACATCTTCATTACAGGTACATGCTCGTGCAATAAACTAAGAAATTGAGATTTAAATTGAAAAATAGCATGGTTTTATATTTTATCTTCTTATCATCTACATTACAGGTACATGCTCATGCATAAAACTAAGAAATTGAGATTTAAATTAAAAAAAAAGGTAGAACGTGTCGCGGGACACACGGTAGGAACTTTAGCTCCTTTTAAGCAAAAATTATGTAATATATCTGACGTTATAGATAAACAATTTGCATATTCCTCGGTGGTCGAGTAGTAAGCAAACCAAACTCTCACGCGGTAGACCCGGGTTCGATTCCCCGTGAAGAAGTTTTTTTATTGTTAATTTTATTTTTAAATGATTATTCTGCTTGATATTAATAACGACAACAGCTAGACGTTTGAAATATTTAGCAGAATATTCATTATTATAGATAATGGTACGGTACCGTTCATGAGAGAGTCTAACTGGCAACATCTACTTATAACAGCATCGTATATTTAAGAAGGGAAACCGTAGCATTATACAAATTGGACATTCAAGAACTGTACGTTTACCACACAAAAATTAGTGGAAACATAAAATTGAATTGTTGAATTTTCAATTTGAAGTTATATTACAGTTTATAGGAATTTTTATTTTCTAGATTTTTTCTTAAGTGGGTCGTAGGAAAAATATGCTGTTCGACTCGTGTGGATTGTCCATATCGCACTTCGTCCTCGTGCGATATGGCCATCATATCCACACTAGTTGCACTATTTCTAACAAAATATGCCCTTTTACATTTAAAAACAACCTGCCAAATGTCAAACCAATTTATCCATCCATTTTAAAGTTATCGAATTAAAACATTCAAGTTTTCAAAATTTCAACACCCTGTATTTCGAAAAGTAAATGTGCTCGACCCCTTAATGCTCATATCATTTTGTCCAATTTTACGAAAGGAATCTACATGCAAACGTTGTAATTTCACTTAACGTCGAGATGCTTATACCATTTTTTGCGCGATCGTATTGAAATAAATTCCGAATAAAATAATTTAAATTTCTTCGAAATGAACGAAATGTCAAAAGTGCCATTTATACTTCTCAATCAGATTAATAGTATATTAAGTATCAAGAACGGTAAGGGTTGTTGACCGGTCGACAGCAATGTTTGGAGGCTTCGCTATGCTCAGCCTCCAATTTTGCTGGAGACCGGTATTACCCTTAACGTTCGAAATGCTTATACCATTTTTTGCGCGATTGTATTGAAATATTCGAATTTCGAATAAAATAATTCAAAATTTCTTCGAAATGAATGAAATGTCAAAAGTGACATTTATACTTCTCGATCAGTTTTAACTGCATTTTGGTGAAATTGTTTTCATGCTATTTATACTTTTTATATTGTTCTGTTCGATTCTGTTCATTAAAAAAATATAAATCTTCTTATTTTTTTTGTTACTTTTGTGTAATGAATGAAGTAATATATTATTCAGGACCACTTAAATGTATGTAGGGCTAAGACGTCGGTAAGTAACTTACTTACCGACGTCTAAACGGTAAGTAAATCACTTACCGACGTGTTAAACTTAGAAACCAGTAAACACAACCAACCGTCCTGACAACCGATGCTGTAAATAAAAAAATTATGGAAATACTAATAAAAATTTATCCGAACAAATTCAAGTAGATCACCAGCACTGCGAATACCAGCTTTGCATAGAATTTCAATATAGCATCGGTGGTTCAGTGGTAGAATGCTCGCCTTCCACGCGGGTGGCCCGGGTTCGATTCCCGGCCGAAGCATATGAATCGCTGCTTCGTAAACGAGAGAGAGACTCAGGAGAGAGCACACGCACGCAAGCAAGGCACATAACGAAGCAACGTAACATAACGTAACGTAACGGTCAGATCGTCGCGACCCCCGGTCGCTCAAATATAACCTGACGTAAAGAACCAATAATATAATACTAATTTTTTCTTGCATGAATCCACCTTTAATCGTAAAACAACTTATCCCAAAAACAATCTCGCTGCGCAGGCGTATTACATAAATTGTTATGAAATTTTTAGCGATAAAAATATTATGTGTCAAACAGTCAAGCATAGGAATATTTTTAAAATTCATATCAAAATTATCAATATTATTTTCAGAGTAAATTTCGCAATAATTCTGGTACGTGTAAAACGGTTTTTAGTCGATATATTGGAATGACCGTTCGACCAGCATGTTTCACCTTGTAGATGAAAATGTAGTTGCTCCCAAAATATGTTTCATTTCCATTGTTGTTGGTTGTATTCAACTATGCAAATAATAATGAAGGCTACAGGTATACTGAGTTCAAACTTTAACAAGTAATCAAAACTATATTGCCGACGTATTTCAATCCAGTCTGCAGGATCCTGCGTCCAATGTGTTGTTTGATGAAGTATTTCTTTTGTTACGATTGTATACAGTTAGAAATTGTACTTCGTGGCGTTTATTTTCAAGAATATCCAATTGGCGATTGGACTCAATATAAATTAAAATTAGATGTTTGTTTTTTTGTTTAGAAAATACATTCAAAGGTTATCCGCTTTTAAAGCGACCGTAATTTCAATGAAGTACAAAGTAAAAGTTTCCTATTGAATACTAAAGTTTCTCTAAGACTTTATTATAACATCAAAATGATCACAAGTCGAATCCGCTTATTTCCAGTCATTCATTTACTTACGGAAACTTCTTAACAACATAAAACGTTCTGTCTCGCTATAATTTTCCGACTCTTAGCCGCATCTTCTTTTCTATATTTTCTTTTATTCCGCCAACAGTAATCTCCAGTTTTCACATCATCAGTTCGGGAATAGGCTTTATCTTTTCTGCGCAAAAGTTTCCGAAACTTTTCTTTACTCTGATAAATCTCCCAAAACGCTCTTAATAATTCCAACTTCCCATGTTAAGTCTGATATATTATCATTTGACTCGATAAAAGGATCATAAATCAACACTACAATTTACATTTACGAGGGTATTTGTTTTCATTCATTCATTCACACGTTTGGGTTGGGCTCAACAGCCCAGGCACTTGAACTGAATCTTTGTACCATCACCCATGTTATCTACCTACTTCAATTCCAGGAGCTTCGTGTCTTCTATATAGGTCACCAGTTTATCTGGAGGAATCTTCAGTAGTTGTGATGGTAGTGTTATTTCCACTCCAAATAGGCCAGACGATAGGGGTAACAACTACATGTAATTAGCAATACGGCTGATTTTTTTCTCATAAGTACCTTGAAGTATGTAAATTAATATAAAAAAAGTTTACCAGTCTATTGATTGATGTATTTGATTTTAATACATTAAAATAAATGCTCAAAATGTTCTCCACCTAGTTGTTGGCAATAGCACAGTCTCCTATAGAACTCCTCCTTAACTTTGTTTAAAGTTTGAGGTGGAATATTCCGTATTTCTGTAGTTATCCTGTCTTTGAGGTCTACAATGCTAGGTGGTTGTGTTGCATATACTTTGTTCTTGAGATAACCCCACCGAAAAAAATCTAACGACGTAAGGTCTAGCGATCTAGCTGGCCACTCAATAGTACCTCTTCGTCCAATCCATTTATTGGGGAAGATTTCATCTAAATAAGCTTTTATCATTAAAGCATAATGGGGTGTTGCCCCGTCTTGCTGGAACCAAACATTTTCATTCGGTAAGCTAGGATCTATTGCGTTGGAATATAAGTTTGCCAACGCAGGAATAACTTCATTTCTAAGCATATTTAAATATTTTTCAGCTGATAAATTTCCATCTATAAATATATATAGGACCAATAATATGGTCGCCTATGATACCGGCCCAAACGTTCACCTTTTGAGGGTACTGGGTATGTGTCTCACGCATCCAATTAGGATTCTCTGCTGACCAATATCTACAGTTCTGTCGGTTTACCTCTCCATTCAATGTGAATGTTGATTCGTCAGAAAAAAGAATGGTACCAAGAGCTATCTCATTTCTGTTCAGCTTATTCATCAATCTTTCGCAGTAATCCATTCTGGATCTGGATCGTCTTCTGTTAACTCCAGCACAAAAGTTAATTTGTAGGAATGAAGTTTTTCTTTATGAAGACATCTTAGAACAGTTCTATGACTAACATCATTTTCACGGGCTATTTGACGTATACTTGAAGTTAGATTCTCTTCGACAAAATATCCACTTTCACATCATCTTCAACGAAGTGTGGTTTTCTTTTCAATGGTTTGACATGTCCAAGTTCTCTGAATTGTGCATGAATTTTAGACACAGTACTTTGTGAAATATTAGGCAGTTCGGGATACCTGTGATTAAATAAGTTTGCCACTTCAACTTGATTTCTGCAGTTATCCCCGTACCCGATCATCATTAAAATCTCAATTCGGTGAGTCTTAGTTAAATATTTCATAGTTATCTCGACAAGGAAAGAGTGTTTGACAAAGATTTTACTTTTTCAGTATAAACTGTCAACACATCAACAACTGACGTAGAACGTAACGCCAGAGAATAGTTCGTTCATAGGGCCCCACCCTGTATTAATCTACACACTTTAAGGTACCCATGAGAAAAATCAGCCGTATTGCTAATTACTTGTACTTTTGGTCTAAAATGATCCATACCGACTGGCCTAAAAGTGCTTCCGTCTGAGTCCTTGTAAGTTCTCACAGAAGCAAAGTATGTGAGTAGGTGTTTCATCGTAGAGTTCACATTTTCTGCACATAAGTTCACTAACTTTGCCCAACCTGTGCAGATGATTCCAGCCTGGACGAGAGTTCCTTGTCTAACTTATTCAGTAGACTCATAGTATGGAGATGTCCTTGTGTCAGCATCTTCTGAACTATTCAAAAATGACAACATGGTATGAGATAACGTTACTTGGAAACGCTCTATTGAGGCGTTACATACTTAAAACACAAATTTGGAATGTACAGTCAAAGTCAAATGAAACGCACAACTACATTAGTTTGAGACCTCATTATTTGAACATCTGCTATCCCCATCAAACAGGTCTACGTTTTTCAGGTCACAACTGAAGTATTTCTAATACATTTTAGCGAAGGCTTACCATAAATCATTGAAACTAATTGAATTTTTATGAATTTTGGTGTTTGTCTTGTGAGTTTCATTTGACTTTGACTGTACCCATTTAAATTTTTTTTTTAATAATAAAATAGAGTGTTAATCAACCCATTCCTTCCATATTTATTGTTATTTCAGGCATTTAATCAATACAGACTAAGTTCCGATATCCCAAATAGAACCCCGTAATTATGCTTGAAGGTTTGATTGGTAGGTAACTCTCATAGAAACGTTTCTATTTACCGAAGCACGACAGTCAAAGATATACCTATATATTCATGCTAGTGTAACTGCAGACATACATGAATTATTGTTCGACAACTAATTTCTCTTTAGAGATGGTTGGTGCGGCTGCTTTAGTATCAGTGTCTTCAAAGCATGATCCAAACAGTTTAGTGAGTAATTTTCAAATACATCGAACTAAATTTGAACCGAATAGGATTCATGATAAATAAGAAGTTTTAATGAAAGCAATGCGGGAAGAGGGATTTGCTGTTTGGAACATTCTGTTAGGCCAGTCGGTAGGGGTCATTTTAGACCAAAAGTACAAGTAATTAGCAATACGGCTGATTTTTTTTATAAGTATGTAGATTTTTTCGAAATTTTTCAATATTTCACGCTGGGAGGAAGGTGGAGAAGAATAAAGAATACATACCACCGTGTAGGCGAAGTGATTTGCAATAAAAACGGTCTCCTGCTTTTTTTTCGTCCGATCAATGGTTTGTCCGTAAAAACTAGAATATTAATCTTTATATTACATGAGTAGCAAATTTTATTTCGAAAAAATAAAGAAGATTCCTACCCGAATCTATAAAAAGTGCTATTTCCGCTAACTATTCAAATAATCATTGAATCCAAAAATATATGTGATTTAATTAATTTTGTAATTATATATTCTTGATCTTAGAAGTTTCCACAACATTTCTACTCAAACCCTATTAAAATGGAGACTACCGAGTTGTACCACGCTTACCTGACATAATCTGGCAGCGTAAAAGGTTGCCCTTTTTTGACCACCGAGTTGTACCACGAAATTGAAATCAGGTAGTCTAACATATTTTACATTATTCTCAGTAATTCTCTAATGACCTTTTCTCAATAAGTGAAACTTTCTATAACACCACCACCAATGTCGAAGTTTGAATTTTTCTTAAGGGTTGGGGGTGATAATACCTTCTTACTGCTGCTTACTATTTATTTATAATCTTCATACTAAGCGATCAGTCGTGAGTCGTGAGTTTCTTAAGACAGCAATGGAAGTCCAATCGATCTTTAGTGAAAAAGGTGCAAAATTGTTAGTGCTAAATAACTTTAAATTTTCAAAAGCACACATTGCAAAGTGTGGTAAAATTAGATGGCGTTGCACTAACACCAAAAGTAGATGCAATGCCAAAATATATACAAGTGCAGATGAAAAAACTATTTTGGAATCTCAGCTTGATCATAATCATGAAGGTGAGAAGACGATTGCTAGGCAAGCTATTAGTAATAGCGTTAAAAGAAAAGCTGTTGAGGATAGCACAGAAAGGCCATCTAAACTAATTCATAAAGAATTAACTGTAAGTACTAAAATTTCTAGAAATTAAAGTATTATTAACAGTATGATTTTTCTAACATCTCGTAGAACAATGATTGGGCTTCAGACATTGGAAGCGATGATCTACTTCGTGTGAGAAG
Organism: Galerucella calmariensis; assembly: GCA_910591675.1. Classification (NCBI taxonomy): domain Eukaryota; kingdom Metazoa; phylum Arthropoda; class Insecta; order Coleoptera; family Chrysomelidae; genus Galerucella; species Galerucella calmariensis. Next base: position 589,125 of record CAJUYG010000083.1, on the reverse strand, counting down.
AAATCTGTACGAAGCACGGCGAGATGTTTTACCAGCATTACCTAAGGATATAAATCAGGTTTTTGATGCAGTTGTTAATTTAAATCTGAAAACTAAAATTAAAGATGAAAATTTCCTTTGCTGTTATTCTTTGGCCTACATTTTCTAGAACCTACCGAAGTAGGTGACTTTTTTTCTCTTGAAATATTTGACAAATCGCCCGATGATGAGAGAGTAATACAATTTTGTGATTACATAGTTGAAAATTATATATCAGAAGAAGCTAAATTTCCTCCAAAAGTTTGGGCATGTAACACAAATAGCATGTATCGGTCTACCAACGCTTGTGAATCATTTCATTCTTTATTAAAAAACAGTTTTTATTCTCCTCATCCAAATATATTTATTTTTGTGGACATGATAATAAATATACAAAATGAAACATTTGCAAAAATTAAGACTGCCAATGAATCAACAATTATAAAAAAATTTAAATCTGTTACTAGAAAGAAACATGAGTATATAACTTCTAAAATAAAAGAATTAAAAGAAAATAAGATCACCAAATTTGATTTTGTAAGATCTTTAAGCTATTATTATTTGCCGCAGTAGTACAAGAGATCTTAAATTGTAAAATTAATGTTAATTTGTCTGTATATTTCAAAACAAATTTTAAAAATATATCTTCTTTGTATTATATTATCGAATTGTATAAATAATTGTATAAATAAATGTAATAAAACTGTTTAGATTGTTATTTTAAACCGTTAATCCTCTCTAGAAATATGGTGGTACAACTAGACGGTAGGATTACATCTACCTGGTGTCCCGTGGTACAACTCGGCGGTCCCGATTAAAATTACTCCAGTTATATCAAAGTTACAGTATTTAATATATATATTTTCTTGTAAATTCAAGATTCCTTAAATTTACAAAATAATGAAAACTGCCGTAATTCGTAATTAGGAAACATTAATTATCCGTAAATTTTATCTATGGAACAGACATCCTGAATAACAGTTTCCATCCTTCAAAAAATTGTTTCAATGTCACCTTATTATAGAATATATTTTTTATTGAAATACTTGGTTTTTTATTAGAATATTATATTATATATGAGTAATTTACTGAAAATGATTATGTGCTATGACAAGAAAAAATTCCATCTTAAAGCCGACAATTTCGTCTTCAAAACGCCTTATTACAATTATTTATATCTACATTATAACTGTACAATAGTTTATAATGACTTCGCCGCGCTTCAGAAAATAGAGTCGCGCGGATGCGGAGCACATACTTAGTTCACCGAATTTTTTCCAGACAAACCATTGCTCGGACGAAAGAAACGCAAGAAACCTTTTTTGTTGCAAAACACTTCCCCTACACGGTGGTATTTTTTATTTTCCTCCACCATCCTTCCAGCGCGAAATATTGAAAAATTTCGAAAAAAAAAGTTTTTGGATTTTTTTTTCTAATTTGAGAAATCAATAGATTGGTAAACTTTTTTTATATTAATCTACACACTTTAAGGTACTTATGAAAAAAAATAAGCTGTATTGCTAATTACTTGTAGTTGCTACCCCTATCGTTCACTGTTTGGAACATTCTGTTTGTACCCAGTTCTAAAAGCTCCCAGGTAGTCATTATATTATTTTTTTGAGACACTTTCCTTCAGCTAAACGAGAAAATTAGGCGCTTTATTGATTATTATCGAGACGTATATTGTTCGTATATCATAATCCTATCAAAATTCAAATGACTTGCAAATCTTTGAGAATAGGGAACGGTTTTGGCTTTGTGAATAGAGTGAGTTAATTTGGGGTCTTTATTAGATACCTAGTGATTGATTGTCAGTGTTAATTTATTAGCGTTAACTCGATCCATCATTGGCTCTGACAATCTTATACAAAAAACAACAAGAGATCAATTCGCCTCGGAGAAACGAAAACAGCATGATAAAGCTGCCTATAATCAATATTAATGCTACCACCAACCATCTCGAGGTTAAAAAAGCAAATAAGATTGCCACTTTGAATATATTGACTTTATTTGGGAAACAGATTACGGAAGTAATAACTATTGATGTCATTGCTTTATTGTTAATTACTGCAATAATATCGTATTCCCAAGGTTTAAATGCTTTTCACACCTTTTTCATTTAGTCCAGTAAATGGAGGGACAAAGCTCCTGAAAAAACCCTGAAGACTTCACTTTGGGTTCAATTTGTATGTCGCGGCAGGTGTTTTTAAGCGAGAATAGTTATTTTCCCAACAAGTGCGGAAAGTGATATTTTCCCGCACGCGACTGCAGTTGACCGAACGACGCGAAGCGGAGTTCGGGAAAGCGGTCAAGGGCGGGAAAGACACTTCACGCATGAGTTAGGAACATTATTTTTTCTACGATCGTATATACTTACAAAAAAGTATACCAACCCATTTTTCGAAAGTTATTTTATTTCAACATACATATACAAAACTTTAACCAAAAACTATTATTATTATTATTATAAATTCATATTATAAAAATTAATATTACATTCACAATTTGTTGTATTCGGTAATTTACTCAAAATTGCCGATCCAGTGGAGCTATTTGGTGTTAACTGGTAAGTAGATGACGTTGTTGAGGATGGCATCGGCTGCAGGTCACATGAAGATGACGATGAAGGTGACGGCAACGGTCTTAAGTCATTTGTAGAGTAAAGAATTTTATTTGATATATTTTTCTTATACTAAACCCGAGTGGTTTGATAGCTGTTTTATGACACCACTTTAAAGAATGTACAGGGTTATATCAGGATATCTTCATTATTTTATATTTTCAAAAAATTAAAAATGCAACAAAAAGCTAGAAAATATGTAGATTTTATTTATGGACTCTTGCTCAAATCTGTCTGGTCTCGGTCTTGGTCTTGCTGTATTTTGTTTGGTCTTGGTTTTAGTCTTGGTCTCGCCATAAATTCTTAACGAACATCTTTCAAAACATTTTGTAAACATTTTATTTTTATGCAACAAACATTTTTAAACCTAAATTTACTATCTTTGAATTAAAAAAAGTGTGTGTGTGAAAAAGAATTTTTGGTTGAGTCCTGCGTATTTAGTCTTGGTCTTGCATAGTCGGTCTTGGTATTAGTCTTGTTCTTGTTCATTCTGTCTTGGTCTTGCGAGTCGAAGAATGGTTTTGGTCTCGGTTTGGTCTTGCTTTTTCGCAAGACCAAGACAGCAAGACCAAGACCAATACCAAGACAGCAAGACCAAGACCAATTCTGCTCATCACTAATCGCGTTAAGTTTTTTCTCGTTTAAAAACACCTGCCGTGACCTACAAATTGAGACCAAAGTGAAGACTTCAGGAACTTTCCAGGAGCTTTACTGGACTAATTGTCAACTGACTAAAAGCACATTCTAATATACAAATGCGTGGACAGCAGAATGTCTACAGGCAGAACATCAGCAGCTGATATGAGGAGACTTTTAGGTCTCATTATCTCGATAACTATCGAATTTTCGAAAAAAATGATAACAACCATTTTTGTAGATAATAAGACGATCTTCATTTTTTATTGGAAGAAAAATTCTCTAATTCGCATATTTAGCCAGATATTAGCGAGAAGCCCGTTTTCCAGAGTTTAGGGGGCCATTCCCCCCCCTTGCGTAAACTCAATCGCGTTAAGTTTTTTCTCGTTTAGAAACACTTGCCGTTCAGTTACTGGACTAATTGTTTTGATAAGATTTTAGAACTTCTCTTAATTTTCTCTGAAAATTCGGCCACATTAAAGTCAAGATCTAGTACACTATTCTAGAAATTAGTTAAAGATCTATTACTACAGTGGATATAAGTCTTTTCATGTCACAAACGTGTTTACTGTTTAGAGTTGGAAAGATATATCGGCTACCAAGAGAAGTTTTACTCTTAAATTCATAGGTATAGAGCAAGGACGTAATGAAATTCTTGTAGCTCCAGTTCATTTGAGTTTATTGATTAAATAAATTAAAGTAAAACGAAAACAAAAAAATACACTTCGTAGGTAATTCATCTAAAAAGTAAAAAATAGGTAATGATTTACGAGAAAATTAATGTCCTCCTCAGTTTTTTTATTCTTAAATCATTTTCACTTGTTAGATCCAACGTTAGATCAAATATAGTCCGCGCATTCACTTTAAACATAATCTAGTTAACGATTCTTTCCTCTGTACATTTATTTGTGAATACATCATTAGACATGTTCTGCTTTGTTTACTGCTTCAAGTATTCCACTTTCTCCCCATAATATTTCGGGAGCTATGGATATAATAAGACAATAGCTAGTGAATCTCCTTATCTCTGGTTCCGTTTAAAAAGGAATTCGCTTAAAACGATCTTTCATGAAACTTCTATTCTATTCTGCATAAAAGCCGATTAAATTTCCAGTGTAGATGAACCCTAAGAGACTTATAAATACATATTTCACGAGCTGTCTTTGTTTTAGCTCACTCACAAACACTTGTTGTTTCGTAGAGCTCTAATTTTACGGAAAATATTGTACTTCTATAAGCAATAAAAATACCAAAAGTGCTCTATACCTTGTTTTTAAACTAGGAGAAGCATTGTGGAAAACATCAAGCATACCATTAAAAGTTTCTGAATTTAGAGAGTGTGTTCAGGTTTTCTTACTCAAGATTTTACTTGGAAACTCATATTATTAACAAGAAAAAATAAGCATCTATATCTGTAGAGTAGGGGGGGTGAGTGAAGGCTCACGCAGCACTTAGGCCACATGTGACCCATTGTATATCCTCCCGAGGAGTTGCCCTCCTAGGTCATCGTCCATCCTGTCCTTCCAAGGAAGCCCCATAATATGGAGGTGTTTCCTTAGTTGATAATGGCCAGTCAGAAATTCTACTGTTAAACGTAGGTTTTTCCTGGTCATCGCCAAATATTTCTTCGGCGCCAGCTTACCAGGGTCGCCCAAGGTGACCCTAGCAAGACTGCATCCTTTGATTCCATCCCATCTCTTAAGGGATTGAGCATGGGCGTAACGTTTGGCTAGTTCCGCAATTGTCGAAGTCGTTAGGCCGTAGGTGTCACTGGGTCCTAAAATTTCCAGTCCAGCCGCTTCCCTGGCTAAAGAATCGGCAATGCGATTACCTTCACTCCTGTCGTGCCATTTAACCCACCTCAGGATAATATTGTTATCTGCCGAGGCGTTAGTTGAATCTCAGTGACACTCAAGTACTAGCCCCGATATAACACCTTGTCTGATCGAGGCTAATAGGGCTTGTCTACTGTCAGTGCAGATTGTTATGTTTTTGCCAGAAATAACTTTTCTGGTTAATTCTTTTTGTGACAATTGAGATACCTGTTAGTTCTCTTTGAGCCACGCTGGTATTGTTTCCCATTCCTCACTTGATTCTTAGGCTTAGTGCTCAGGAGTAAACTCCACATTCTGAGCAATAAGCATGTTATGGATTCTGTTTATCAAATTAAATACGTAATAAAAAATTACAATTAACTTGGTGGTAAGGAAGTTTGAGTTATGACTAAACAAAAAGCTGCAAAAAATGTTGTAAGTATCGAAAGAGCTGTGTAAATCCCACGGCACTCTGACCAATCACTATGCAGTAGACTCAAACTTTAATTCAAATCGCTCCTCTTAGTTTAAAAACAAAGTTTAGTACAAAAAAAATCTATTATAATAAGCTTAATACATCGGTTTTAGATTTAGAATCGATTAAAAACACTTTATGTTTTGTTAACAATGTTTCTCGCTTTCTAAAATCCATTGAAACTGCCGAACGCTCACTCGTCATATTTAATTAAATCCCGTTTCAAACATAACATGAAATGCAGAAAATTACGATTATTTTTGTTATTTCACCGACGGAACTTTTCCGCGCCGTTGGAGAAGTCGGGTTATTTATTGGAAAAGTTATAGATGATTTTTTTATATCTGCATAATATAATTTCTAGTTTTCCAGCAGTTAAATAAAAAAATTGAAAATAATGGCCCATCGTCAAATATAATTTTGTAGTTTGCTTTAAAATGCTCGTGGTTAAAAGCTTAACCAGCGCTCAAGGCCAAAAAATATACAGTGTCCACTTACGTTCGCACCATATGGGAAACTTTTTTATTATCAATTTTAGGAAAAAAACTTATTCTTCATAAAAAGTTCTGCATGTTCTAAAATCTCTAATACAATTATCAGATATCAATTATTTTTATTATTATACGAGGATTCTCGAAAAATATGGACTTTACTTAGGAGTAAAGTACCTTTAAATTTGACAATATCGAAAAATATTATTGTAAAAAGGTAATCAGAACTGGAAACTACGTTCAAATATGCAACTGTTTCTATATTCTTAATAACTCTACCATATTTGCGTGAAATTCTAACGCGTTCTGACAGTTACTGTCAAACATTTGTAGCTATCAAACATTCATTAGTTTGCCAGAGCTATATTACACGTAACTACAGTAAAATTTACATTATCTAGAAATACATTTCAAAAAATAATCCATTTTTTCCAGATAAATAGATAAAATCGTATCTTTGAACGTAGTTTTTAGTTCTAATCAACTTTTATTTATAATTTATAAGTTTTGATCAATTTTTTTAAACACTATTTTTCGATATTGTCAAATTTAAAGGTACTTTATTCTAGAGTAAAGTTCATATTTCTTGAGAAACCTCGTATAATACTAGAAAAAATTAATATCTGATAATTGTATTTTAAAAAATGCAGAACTTTTTGTGGGGAATAAGTTTTTTTCCTAAAATTGTTAATAAAAAAGTTTCCCATATGGTGCGAACTTAAGTGGGCACTTAAATCGTACTGAATCATTATTCGCCAGTAAATTTTATTCATTATAAATAAATGGCTCAACTGATTTTTCAAATTTTGTTGATACAGGGTGGGGCACTACGAACGAACTATTCTCTGGCGTCTTAACGGCAAATATAATTAGAAATAATAAGACGTAGGATTAAGTAGATTATTTAGAACTATAATTTAAAAATATTTTGGAATATACAGGGTGCTCCAAAAAAGCGTGCCGTATCAAAGTTAGGTTCCTTTAAATGGAACACCCTGTATTTTATCACATTTTTGAATTATACTATTAAAAATAATGTAAGTTCATTAACATTTCCCTATACCTATCTAGTTCAGTTTCCAGGATAAATCGATTTTACATAATTTGTATACCCTCCGAAAAAATACAATAACTTCAAAATAAAAACGAATAAACACATTTGCTTTACACCATCTCACTAGAAGCTTTTAACATACCGTTTCCAATATTTACTGGTATGCTATCATATACAGGGTGTTTTTAATATGACAGTAGGTATAACACTAACCATTTAATACATAAATTTCTGGCTTAATTTAAATGGAACACCCTGTATCTGTTGGGTCTGCTAAACGTAGGAATTTATTACCTTTCAGTTGCTATTAGGTTTGCCTATATCTAACTCTGATAGTTCTCGAGAAATTTTAAATTTGTTTTTTAATATTCAATTATTTGCTGACATCTAGTTACCTATGGCATGATACTCCGATGCAAAGTTTTTAAAAATTTAAAATTTGTTATTTTGACAGTAAGTGCTTTGTTGTATGATTTATTATTGATAAATTAAAGGTCTCTTAAATCAGAATTTTATTGAGGGTACTCAATCATTAACTTTGCAATAAGATTGGTAAAAAAACTTAACGCTAAGTGGAAGAAAATTTCGTAAATTTTTACGTAACAAACTACCCGAACTTTTAAAGGACGTTCCAATAGCTATACAGGACAAAAAATGTGGCTGCAGTTAGATGGTGCGTCTGTTGATTACAGTATAATTGTCCGGCGTTACCTGAACAATATTTTTCCACAAAAATGGATTGGGTGAGGGGCTCCTTATCTTTGGCCTCCAAGGTTTCCATGCTTGACGCTATTAGACTATTTTCTTTGGGGTTACATAAAAAGTATTGTCTACAATACAGACCCAACCACTCCTGAGAACATGAAAGATAGGACAAGGAGAGCGTTTCAAACAGTAACACCAGAAATGTTAAATAAAGTGAACAATAAATTTTTTTAAAAAAGGTTAAAATTTGTATCCAACAAAATGGGCGTCACTTTTGAACACCTTCTTTTAATTTTTTGTACCTAGTTATTTTTTTATAACTTTAAAGCTTATTGTATCTGTATGCCCAAAAATAGTGTACTTACCCTTAATAAAATTATTATTTAAGAGCCCTTTAATTTATCAATAATAAATCATACAACAAAGCACTTACTGTCGAAATTACAAATAATAAATTTTTAAAAACTTTCCATCGGAAAATCATGTCATAGGTAACTAGATGTCAGCAAATAATTGAATATTAAAAAACAAATTCAAAATTTCTCGAGAACTATCAGAGTTAGATATAGGCAACCCTAATACCAACTGAAAGGTAATAAATTCCCACGTTTAACAGGCCCAACAGATACAGGGTGTTCCATTTAAATTAAGCCAGAAATTTATGTATTAAATGGTTAGTTTTATACTGTCATATTAAAAACACCCTGTATATGATAGCATACCAGTAAATATTGGAAACGGTATGTTAAAAGCTTCTAGTGAGATGGTGTAAAGCAAATGTGGTTATTCGTTTTTATTTTGAAGTTATTGTATTTTTCGGAGGGTCTACAAATTATGTAAAATCGATTTATCCTGGAAACTCAACTAGATAGGTATAGAAAAATGTTAATGAACTTACATTATTTTCAATAGTACAATTCAAAAATGTGATTAAATACAGGATGTTCCATTTAAAGGAACCTTACTTTGATACGGCACGCTTTTTTGGAGCACCCTGTATATTCCAAAATATTTTTAAATTATAGTACTAAGTAATCTACTTAATTCTTGGTCTTATTATTTCTAATTATATTTGCCGTTAAGACCCCAGAGAATAGTTCGTTCATAGTGCCCTACCCTGTATATTTTTCCACTTGAAAGTGAAATATTTGATTAATTTTTTATCCCTTAATGCAAATAAAGATGGCAATAAGAAGTAACATATTTAACTGAAAACTTTCACTGATGATCCGAAGAAACATCAACTTCTTAGAAGGTATATAAATTTCGGCAGCAAACACTGTAACACCCCCACTTGGAAACTCTTAGTCTAATCTGCGTTGTAAAGCAAACAAATAAAAGAGTCAACAAAAAGTTATGAATATTAAAAGGCAGCCGTACTTCCATACGAATCTTGAAAAAATTATTTGCATATTTTTATGTAATTACATGAGTAACATTTTGGGGCACCTTGAGAACTTTGCTAGCAAAGAAAATTCAGAGATTTTGCTCCCTTGTTTATTATTCTTTGAAAATATTTTGAGAAATGGATTGAATATAAATGAAACAAAATATTGTAACATATTCATAAGTGATATTTCATTACAAACCTAGCCCTGCCCTTCCTCACTCAGATACCATCTTGGTATAGTACATTCAATAGCCTTCTAGGTGTGCGTCATCGCTTGTGACGTTTAGGAAGTCGTTTCTTTTATTTGCCATTTCGACATATATAGCTAAACTTAAATTTAATAAATAAAATAATCAGGATAGTATTCAGCTAAATTCGAAAAGGCTATGAAATTAATAATTACTAGCTTCTTCTTCTAACTGAAAATACATGAGAAAATATTTTAATAAATATAACAATAAGATTAATACTCACTTTTCATAAATAATAATTGACCGTAAACAACAAAGTACAGACCTGAGGAGAACTGTCGGTGGAACGTTAGAAAAAGGCGTAAGACACATTGTCGATACGAAAGGTAGGTCAGCATCCTATTTTGAATGTTGTTAAAAGTGATTTTCCAGAAAAATCAATTTCTTAACCATTTAATTCGTTCCATACTCCCATAAATTTATAATTATCCAAAAGTTCCGACTTCATGAAAGTTTCCGTTCTATATATACCCCAGTAATTAAAATCCTCGATTACGGTGGCTAATAAAATATAATGAATGACCAAATAGCTGAAGTGATTGTCCGAACAATTAAATCAGAATCACATTTTTAGACGATGACGGCACAAACGAGCCAGAAAATTGATTTTCATTGGGTCGACACAACGGGCTTCGGTGGAAAAGCATGTGGTTCCGTGAATAGCAGAATCCAGAAACTATAAGGACCGATTTAATTATAAATTTAAATGCTATTTAGACGTTAACAAGTCGAGTAAAATCTAATTCGGCGTATAAATAAAATATAAATGTCAATTACATAGCCTACGTAGTAGAATTGAAAATAATTTATGTGATGTATTATTATATGAATGGAAATACATACTATATACAGCATAGTATTTCAGTCCGGCTTTTGTGCAGGCCGAGGATGTATCGACAATGATTTCACTTTGAGCTCTATTATTAATCTACATATTAGACATAAAAGCCGAAAAGTGTTTGCAATTTTTGTCGATTTGACTCAGTCCAGCACAATTTATTATGGCTGAAACTATTCAATCTTGGAGTCTCGTCAAAAATTATTGGCTTAATAAGAACACTTTATTCACAAGCAACTGTTCAAATAAAAGGTTCTGACGGCTTGACAAAATTATATGATCTAACTTTAGGTGTTCTACAAGGATAACCCTTGAGTCCCCTTTTATTTGCTCTGTTTATCGCCGATTTGAAAGACTACGTGTATGCTCAAGGAGCTCAAGGTGTGAATATCGATAATAAAAATGATGTTCTAACACTCCTGTATGCTGATGATCTCGTTATCCTGGCTCATTCTGAAATTGATGTTGCAAGGAAACTGAACATTTTGGAAAAATATACTGACACTAATCGTTTTACTGTTAATCTTAAGAAAACAAAAATTGTTAGGTTTTCTAAAGGTGGATTCCAAAAACCGAACTACAAATTTTATTTTAAGAACGAGATCATAGAATTGAGTAATACACATACATATTTAGGTGTAACGTTTTCTTCCTCTGGCTTATTCAGTGAAATGTCAACTGCAACTGTAAAAAAAGGTAAACCTTCCTGTGATGTGTAAGCAAAAATTGACATGTGGTACCCTAGAATCAAACTATTTGAATCTTTAGCGTTAAACGCTATGTTTAACAGTGTCTCTGTTTGGGGTCCTCGTTATTTGGATGCACTAGAAAGGGTGCAAATACATTTCCTAAAACGAATCCTTTTATTAGCGGTTAATACTCCGGACTCTGTTATTCGTATAGAAACAGGAAGAGTTAAGTTGTCGTACAATGTTTTTAAAATGACAATAAATTGGTTGCTAAAGATTCTTCAAATGGAAAAATTTCGCTATCCCAGACTTTTTTTTGAGCAACAGCTACGTATTATGAATTCCGCTACCACAAAGTATAATTGGGCATCCCAAATCAAACAATTTTTTGTTGACGTTGAATCACTGCAGTTATGGAATCAATTAACTTATGGTCATCTAACAGCACAAAAAAAACTACTGTTTTCCAAATATTGTACCTTCCTGCACCAATCCGATATTGCTACATCGTCAGCGTACGTGAACCAAGCAATTATTTACTGTTGAAGTCTCCAATTCAGATCACTCGTACTTTGGCTCAACTCCGTACGGTTAATCAATTTAAAATGAAGTTCACATTAAACGGCATAACCTATAGTATAGATCCTACTTTAACATGTACTGTTTGTAACCTGGACGAGAAAGAAACTATTTTTCATATTTTGTTTGAGTGTCCGATATATACAGTTATGAAACAAAACATATCCTGTCTGCAAAATTTGGAAACATTAGTAAATGCTCTACAAAATATAAACCTATCTGAGGGAAAAACTATATGCTGCTACCTTTGGAATATTCTCAAATTTATATTTATACTCGATTTATACTCGATGAATAATGTATTTATTTTATTTTTTATTACAAACTGTCTTGTAAACTTAAAAAAAAATTTTTTGTATATTATCACACACTAACCTTGCTGTAAACATTGTTTTCTATAAGCAATAAAGTTATTATTATTATTATAGTATTTCATACAATGCCATAATATATGTTGGGATTTTTTGATCTGCTGCAATTTCACTCGCTCTTGGAACTGGGAGTTATGTTTTCAAATTAAACTGGAATAATATGTGAAATTTCCTTCTGGATCGATTGCCGCAGACTAGAACGTTCTATGTTCTATTTTTCCAATTAGTCGAGCTATGAGTATTTTTTGTTTTGAAAATTGGATTTTCGATAATTTCATCCATTTGGAGGGGAAAATATGATTTTTCAAAAAAACAGACTGTGGCAGTCAATTTCTCGTACCGAAAAACCCCTCTAGACGAATTTTGAGCATTTTCCATGTTGAACATTTTGTAGGTAGGTGGGTTTGTAAAAGCACTTTCGGGTAATCTCACAAGAATTGACGTAAG
>CAJUYG010000083.1:536564-571747 GCA_910591675.1 Galerucella calmariensis | reverse complement strand
AATTTTTTATACGTTTTTGTATGTTTAAAAAATAAATATTAAAATGGTAATTCAAAAATAAAGATGAAGTAATATTTTGTAAATTTTAAATCTTTTGAATTGGTGGTTCAGCGCACGAGTGCACTTAAGGTACAGCCGCCACTGGATACCAGTAAAAGTAATGCAATAGTTAAAGAGAAAATTGAAGCTGAAATTGAACTTTTTAACCATCGAAATAATGATAAAATTTTAAACTGTATAGAAAATTTAAGGAGAAAGTATGGACTTTGTATTTAAACTAACGGCGGTCATTTTGAGCACTTACTTTAGTTTGCTTAAAATTTATGAAAATATCAAATCGGTTTCTATTTCGTAATAAACACTGTATTGTTTTTTGTGTTCTTGGTTAATGAACGGAAGAGGCTATAAAGAAACTTAAAATAGGAAAAGCCAGTGGGGAGGATGAAGTAGCGCCAGAGATGATAAAATGGTTAGGATAAAAAGGAAAAGAATGGCTGCTCCTTATATGCAGGGAAGCATGGAACACTCAAAAAATCCCCAAAGAATGGGAAAATAATATTATATTGCCAATACATGCAAAGGGGATCAAACACTGTGCAATAATTATAGACCAATATGTTTAGGCTAAACCAGATTTAAAATATATACGAGAATAATATATAGAGATCCGATTAAGAAGTCATATAGAAGCAAAATTAGAAGAGGAACAAGCAGCTTTCAGACCAAAAAGGCAAGCAAATGATAATATATACATTTTAAGAAGATTAATTGATAATACAATTGAAGTGGGAGAAGAAATGTATTTAGCATTATTTATAGACTTGAAAGCAGCTTTTGATACAGTAGAAAGAGAAAAAATTTGGGAGAGTGCAGATAGGAGGTCGCAGATCGGAAGAGTTTTCAATGAAAAAAGTCCACTGTTGTTTGTTATTATTATGGACAAAATAGTGGAGGAAATAAAAAGACAAGGAGGAAATCTAGACACGATAATAGGGTACAGGAACATGGTACCGGTCAGACTAAGTAACCTACTATACTTGAATAGATGAGGCTTTTACTTGATGTAGATCCATAGTAAGTTATGAAATCAAACAATTTTATTTTGTTAAATCTACATTGTATTTAAACATAAAGTGACGCGTTTCGCTAACACAATGAAATGTAATCACAAAACATTAGAAAGAGTAACAACCTATAACTACCTAGGAAGTATTTTAACAGAAGATGGAAAAATAGACGCAGAACTTAATAACAGAGCAAATAAATCAACAAGATTATATTATTCCTTAAATCGAACATTACTAAGCCATAAATACATTGATATGAATACAAAGATGGAAATATACAACAAAATTACAGTACCAACTATAACTTATGCCAGTGAGAACTGGGTACTGCAGAAAAAGCATGAAACAAAAATAAATGCAATGAAAATGAAATATTTGAGGAGAATAGCTGGAAAAACGAAATGAGACAAAGTAAGGAACGAAGAAATCAAAAGCATAACTAATCAAGACCCAATAATATCAAATATTAAAAAGAAACAATTGAACTGGTTTGGCCACCTAGTAAGAATGAAGGCAAGATAGAATAGCGAGAAATGTAATGGAAATGGGAATATCAAGAAAAAGACAAAGAGGAAGACCCAGGAGAAAATGTATAGACCAGATTGAAGAAATTGGAAAGAACAAAGGAAAGCCATTAGGAGAGATGAAGGCATTAGCCAGGGACAGAAAAGAATGGAAAACATGGGTTCAGGAAGAACTCCAATCCGACGCCTGAGAAGGCATAAGGATAAGAGAAAGAAATGTTAATGAACATCCAGTCGCCTATTTTTCAAACATTTACTGTCTATCACTTTAGAAGTTACTTAGTTTTGACAGATAATATCAACAAGTGCAGTAAGCCATGAATAGCCAACTACTTTTTTTAGCTAAATACTGACTTAAATACTTTGGGAGTTTACTGTACATTATTTTGGAAAGTATAAGTGCTAGATCTATGAAAGTATATATTTTTTTTATGAGAAAAAAAGGCCCTATCCAAATATGTCATAATATGCAGGGCGTTCTATTTAAAAAAATGTATTTTTTCATTATACCCCCTAAGGCATAAACGCTACTGGTGTACAAAGTATATTTTATTAAAATTCATTTATACTCCCACAACTTTTATTTGAAACTTTTTTTTGTATTTGTATGCATAAGAGAAATAAATGGGTGGTCAAATTATAACCAATAACTCTGTACATCAAGTTATTCCAAAAGGGGAAGGGTGAGTCAATTCCAGTCATTTCTATTATTTAATATTATCACTTTTTAGGAGCTTGCGCTTCCTCAATATTACTTATCGATACTACATGCCAGTGGTAAAGAACGATATATAAAAATATTGAGCTGTTTTAACGTGGAAATAATTGTCATTTATTAACATTTGCTTATCTATCACTTATTCCCGAATACCTCAGAAAAGTTTGTGAACTTTCTAAACTTTCATATTGGTTATCTTCGTCAGACAGCCATGTTTTTTTTATCGAAATTTCCCAGCATTTTGAAAAAACCTTGGGATAAAAAATAGTAAAAATATTTAGAGACGTTCCACAAATAACCTAATGATATTTTATTATGGATAGTGCATTGTTAGCACTAACTTTGCGTTTGATTTCATTTAACTTGTTTTTCATCTAAAGTATGGCTTGGGAAACGAGACGTGGCGCGAAAAACCAACAAAAGATCCTAAATGGAGAAAAAGAGGAAACAATGGGATTTTAAGAGACTCGAAAACGATCGTAGAAGTTTCTACGAGCAATTTAAGCTTTATTTGATTATGGAATACAATAAAATATTCGTAAATTTGTTCTTTAGTATAAAGATTGTTTCATTGTCTATCAGTAGTGAAAACAATACAATTCAAAAATCGGAAAATATAAGAAATTATTGTCAAATTAAAGGTCTTCCTAATATCTTCTTTTCCCTCTTAATTTCTCCTTTGTTTCGCTTATTTTTAACAGAGACTTTGCATGAGAAGCTTCCAGAGAAACAATTTTTGATGAGAAATTTTAATCATTTGTATGTATTCTTTCTAAATATATTATTACAGTATTATCAAATATTTTCCTCAAGATAATCTGACGCAAGGGAAGTGGATATAAAACGCTACAATGTATATATTATGAAACTCATGTAATCTTTCCAGCAAGCAAGCGGTAGGCAGGTTTATATATAGGAACTCGGAAGCTTGAATGAAAAGAATTTCATATTTATAAGATGATGAGAAATATCCTTTACTAATATTTGAAGTTTGCACTTTAACATTAATATGAGTTGATAATACGAGAAAAAGAAGATTGGTCGTCCCTGTCAGGTCAGCCATATTATGCTGTTTACTAATACATTCAAATTATATAGAGTGTCATCGTTTTGTAGTGCAGATATAGTTAACTGACTACTTTCACATTCATTCCAGTAACTAAACACCTGAAAATATCGAAAGCTACTGAAAAGTCGCTGAAGACTTCACTTTGGGCTTAATTTGTAGATCACAGTAGGTGTTTTTAAACGAGGAAAAACTTGGCGCGATTGAGTTTACGGAAGGGGGGAAAATGGCCCCCTAAACCCTGGAAAATGGGTTTCTCGCTAATATCTGGCTAGATATGCGAATTAGAGAATTTTTCTTTTAATAAAAAATTAAGATCGTCTTATTATCTACAGAAATGATCCCCATCATTTTTTTCGAAAATTCGATAGTTATCGAGATAATGAGACCTAAAAGTCTCCTCATTTCAGCTGCTGCTCTGTCTGTAGGAATTCAGCTGTCTGTGCATTAACTTGTATGCGGGCGGACGAATTGTTCCATAACTCGGCAAAAAATTGACATTTTCTGATGATTCAAAGATCATCACAATGGGAAGACTCGTAACTATCATTCCTTGTTACTTGCAGTTCGTTCGTACTAGACAAAAATATTTAAAAAAGCGGTCAAAGTTTTTTTTCCACAAGATTTTGAGACTATTTCATTAATTTGTTCATTTTTTTTAAATAGTCTTTTATCCTGATTTTTATTACGGAAGATTAGGAGGTCTTGAATGATCTCAGATATATCTTTCTTGCGTTTTGATAAAAAATTGATTTGTTGATTTATTCATTTAAGAAAAAGTCCGGTTTTCAACAGTGTGATCAATTTCCCTAATTTCTGGAAAATGATTGGATTTTATTAGAAATCAAAAAGTACATTTGAAAACTAAGCTTTCAAATGATGTGCATTGAAAAGCAATTTATGGGATGATAAATTTTTAAATCGCGCTTGTTCCACAGATTGTACACAACTCCGAAAACGGCTGAAAAATATAAATAAACAAATCAATTTTTTATCAAAACGCAAGAAAGATATTAAAAAAAACTGAGATCATTCGAGACCTCCTAAGGTTCCATTATTAAAAAAAATTACGATGATAAAAGACGATTTTTTAAAAATATGAACAAATTAATGAAATAGTCTCAAAGTTTTGTGGCAAAAAATTTGACCGCTTTTTAAAATATTTTTGTCGAGTACGCAAGTCACATGGAATGATAGTTACGAGTCTTCCCATTGTCAACTGCACATTCCAAAATACAAAAGCTTCAACTCCAACCGATCTGATCTGAACTGATCTCTTTCACGGAAGCTTTGAGACCACTCAGTGCTAACAAACATCAATGAAAACTTTCACAATGAATCTCCTACAATTTAATATCTAAGCCAACGTTGGGAATCTATATTTAATAGAAGTTCTCACCAACTTTTGTGACTAGTTCGATTACCAGGACAGATTTACCGTCCGCAATAGAGCATGTAAGTTAACCTTTCGTCGACTCGTAAACTTGTTGCATTATTAAATCCGACCGAACAACAAGAAAATAGCTACAAAAGTTTTAGTAAGAGTCCTCGAATTCCAGCCCTGACTTGCGTAGAAATCGGGAATTTTATTTCATAATCATGTCCAGGCTAGGTGTTGATATTTGTTGTAAGTGAATTTTATTGTTAACGAATTTATAGAGCCTGTGAATCCTATTTTGAGTACCACAGGATCAAACTGAACAGAATTGAAAAGCTTTAATCCCCAATAATCCCACAACGTCCTTACTAAGAATAACGAAAACATGGAGAACATATCGATAAATCTAGTGTATGCTTTAGGGGAGGTTTTGATAATACTTTTTATGATTAAGTTCATCACCCGGCATATAGTTTCCATTGTTATCTTGTATAGTTTCGAAATGCTGCTAGCTGAAATGAGAATGCAGGTTTTGGAATAGTGGAGGTGTAAAAGGCTTTTAAATTGATTAAATCTGGAAAGCGTTATGTATAAATGAGATAATAATATAGGCTGTACCATAATTTTTGTAATATTCCATCAAGCGTTAAATAATGCAGCAGTGACTTTTGTTGGGAAGGAGGAATAGTATATTCTTCAACGAGTGCAGAATGATGGCTATTAATCACGCGGATGAAGTTTCCAAAACGAGCGAGCGCAGCGAGTGAGTTCTGGAATCATCCAAGTGAATTATAGCCATTCTACACAAGTAAAAGACTATACTTTCTCCACGACTAAAGAGAAAAAACTTCCAGTGAGGATCAAGCCTCGATCGTCCGCGCCATAGACAACCACCATTTATTTCACGTTTTAAAGAGACGATTTGATTTATTCAGTTTATTCCATTTTAGCGTGAATTCTGATAATAATAGAATGTGATTGGCTAACGAGAGTGAATTCTTTTTATTATTCACTGGTGTGAAGAATTTATATCATTATGCAGCTAAATATGTAAAAATAATTTGTGCGTTATTATTTAGTCGTGGAGAAAATACTTTATGTACACCCTTCGCTTGTTGTCCATAGCGTCAGGATAGTGTGGGAGTCTCCAGCAAGCTGGCATACCCACTATAAACCTCCTTGTCCAGTCACCACATCAAGAATCGACGAAAGGACATAACATCCAATGCGGCCGGCGACGTGCTCCGCAATCTGTGTCTCTTAAGACATTTGTTGTTCTTTGATTCTTACATTCTGTCCAGTCTTTCTTCCTCTTTCTGGAATTCTCTCTCTTCCAGCTCCTTCTGCCTCATCACACTTCGTATGTAGCTCCCTGCTCTTCTCCATGCATCCTCAGAGCTAAGCATGGACTTTAGGATCCCTTCCGGGGCTGCTGCTTTAAAACCTATGTCTGCCTCATAGTGCGATCTCTCTGTGTCCCATCTTTTGGCAGTTCGTCAGGGAATGTTTGACGTCATCTTATAGATGCAGAGATTATCCACGGCCTTACCAATTCTTTTAGTATAGGTCCTGAAGGAGCCGTGCCCGGTTATAAACTGGGTGATGTAATAATCCATCTGCCTGTGCCCGCATTCCATCCAGGCTTCTAGGTCAGGGATTAGCTGTTTCATCCATTGAGCGTTCAGCTTGTTGCTGCTCCATTGGATTAGCCACTCCTCCATTGTTTTTCTCCTTTCCCTTTCTCTTTCTATATCCGTCACTTCCTTCAACTCTTCCAGCCTTCCCATTTCCTTCACCAAAAGGTCTATTGGTGGCACCCCTGCTACCACGCAAATGGCCGCGGCTGAGACAGTTCGATATGCCGATGGTACCCTGAGAAGCATCTTTCTCTGAGGGGATCTGACCATGTCTCTGTATTTATTTTCCCCATAACCTCCTTCCAGACTGGTGCCGCATGAAGCAGCACCGACTGGATCACCCCGTATAACAGGCGCCTTATCTGCGTGACAGGTCCTCTCATATTCGGGAGGAGTTTGCAAAACAACCTTAGATCTTAGATCATTAAACATACTAGATGACTAATCCACTATACTAACAACTCATTTTGTTTGTAACCAACATCTAAACCGACTCTCTCATTCCAAAACAAGAACAGCAAAGTTCACAGATCCCAACAACAGTGTGTGAAAATTTTAATTTTCAAAATTTATCACACGAATAATGAATTTTAGATAATCAATATAAGCGGCTTTGTTACATTTTCTGAAAAATTCAGAATTGCAGAAACTTTCAAAATGTTTATAAACATCCAAATGAATAAATAAACGTTGACATTGTTTGTGTTGGCCTACGTCTGTTTACTCTTCTAGTATATATTCATTGTTCGTTGGGTACAACACTCTGTAGGGAAAAGGAAACTTCTGCTAACTTATATTGGCAAACCAAAATGCGGCTTTAGAAAATTGCGGCTGCTTGTTAAGATACTTGAAATAGTTCATTTTATAGGAAGCTTTCGGCTTTTCTTGTTAAAAGAAAGTAAGGGAGGGAACGTAGTAAAGGAATCTCGTTTTATCGAGATTGAAAAATTACGACTTTGAAATATATTTGATTAGTTATGGAGGCCGAAAAAATATGGAACATATGGAATATGGAACTTAAATAATTGAAGCAGACAAAACCACTTAGTATATTGCTCCTTCAATGTCAATATCATCAATTCTTCACTTTTCTGCGTATATTTCATCTCCTAAATGAGTTTTAAACCCTTCGCAGTTCTTGTAAATTATAGAGTTTTCCAAAACAATGTTATCAATTGTCTGCCGTACTTTGAAATTAAAGTTTTCACCATCCAGAACATGTATGGAGTGAGCACGTTCCGACGGCTTTATTTTACTCAAAGTTTATTACGTCAAAACCACCAAAATGTATACAAACCGCCTCAGCAGACAGTTTTCCTAGCAAAGAAAAATGACAAGCCACACGTTTTCCTCAAGGCAGACAGTGAACTTAAGATATTTCAACATATATACCATGAATTACTTAATGTTTCATGAAAAAGTACATATTTCTTTGCCTTGAGAAATAGTATACTGAATTTGAATATTTTATTTTACCACGTATAAGCCACTATTAATAATAACACTACTATAGTTCGGATTTAAGTCTGCTCAACCATCTACTTTGACTCCTGAGAGTCTATTATGAGTTAGCCATGAATAACCCCAAGTATCTTTCAAGCGGAAATCCACGCCATAAGAAAGTGCGCCCAGTTCAGTATTGACAAAGGATATAGAACACAAAGGATTATTATAATGTCGGATAGTCAAGCAGCCATTAAAGCACTGAGCTCTTGTGTGATCAGTTCCAAAATGGTGTGGGAATGCCTGGACAAACTCAATGAACTAGGCAAAAACACCTTACTATGGATTTCAGGACACACTGGAATAGAAGGAAATGAAATAGCAGATGAACTAGCAAAAAGGGGGACTGAAATACCTTTCTGGGGGCCTGAACCCTTTTGCGGAATCAGCCCCAATGTATTATTGGAAAAAATAGGTAAAGCCGAGAAAAAGATAAGAGATCTGGCCATTGGAAAGATCTAGAAGGGCTTAAACAATCAAAGACTCTTCTGGGTGACAACAACTTGTTGAGATCAAATAAATGAATAAGTCAAAGTAAAACTGCACTAAGAGTTTTAACAGGGATCCTAACGGGACATTGTCGCCTGAATGAGCACCTGAAAAAGCTTAAAATAGTGGAGGAAGAAAAATGCAGATTTTGTGGCATGAAAGAAGAAACCTCCATCCACATACTTTCCAACTGCACAGCACTTCAGAATCCTAGTGCGCAGCACCTGGGAGATTACTGGATAGAAGAGGAACATTTATCTAAGTTGAAGTCTGTAGACATCCTAAAATTCCTCCGGGAAATAGGACTAAAGGAGCTACTAGTTTCTGAGACTCTCCTCTCTCCTCAGAATCTAAGTAGAAGTAAGGGGGCACAATAGATATTTTAGGTTTTAGTGAATGTCACCATTAGAACATAAAGTAGTAAGGAAGGAGCGTGTGCTACATCTTCCATAATAAATAAAAGAGACAAAGTCGGCCATTTTGGTTATACAGTGATGGGCAAATGTGTGGAACCAAGTAAATATCTCTGGAATTATTAGAGATATCAAAATGAAATTTGGAAGGTGGATACTACAGTAGATTGCCCATTTGTTTTCATATTTCTTAACAATTTTGAACTTCCGGTTTTACCGGAAGTAATGTCGATTTTGAAATTCGCAATGGAACACCCTGTATATTATTTTAGTTTCTGATGAAACATTTTATTAAGAATACAAAAATATCAGATTCGATATTTTTTATTCCAATACCTACCGACATTTCATCACAGATGGATTGGAAGAAGGGGTACTTATGAATGGCCTGCACGAAGTCCCGACCTTAATCCACTACACTATTTTCTGTGGGATTATTTAAAGTCTAAGGTTTATGTTGATAGACCAAATAATTTGCAAAAATTAGCTGCAACAACAACTCAAAAGATCCAGAGAATTCCATCAGAAGTAATAGCTAATGCTACTAGAGAATTCATAAACCGACCTGCCTATTGTCAAGAAGTAAACGGTCCTCAGTTTGAACATCTAATACATTAATTTTAGTTTAGTTAAGTTTCAATGTTTTGAAAATCACTTAGTTTCAGTTTATAATTATGATTATTTCTTTAATGGATATTAGATTTTTCCTTTCCTCAGTTACTTTTCTGTTAATATCTCGGTAGGTATTGAAATAAAAAATATCGAACCCCATATTTTTGTATTCGTAATAAAATGTTTTATCAGAAACTAAAATAATATACAGGGTGTTCCATTGCAAATTTTAAAATCGACATTACTTCCGGTAAAACCGGAAGTTCAAAATTGTTAAAAAATATAAAAACAAATAGGCAATCTACTGTAGTATCCACCTTCCAAATTTCATTTTGATATCTCCAATAATTCCAGAGATATTTACTTGGTTCCACACATTTGCCCATCACTGTATAATACTCTCAGTGATATAAATATAGTTTTTAAGACAATGGTTAGTTGTAGTGCTTGTGGACGTTCAAAGACTGCTAAAAACGACGCTTTGAAAATTATTTTCATTGGTCTTTATGTTAAAAATTTCAATAACATAAATAAACATAGTTGTTCCTAACCTAAATTTTCACTTGACATGATATGACATGACATGGGCGTATCATTTTGATGTTATTGTGAAAAAAATTAAATTTAGTGTGAATAAAAATTTCAATGTACCTATGATTGTTTTTTACTTCCATTTTACCAACTTTAATGTCTATAATGCCTTTAAAATATTGTTTTGATAAACTATTCACTCGTAAAAATTTTCAATTAACTTATTGAAAATATTAACTCCATTTTATAGAAATAGTTTTATCCTAATTAAAATTGGGAACGGCGCCACTGATATATTCTATTCTGCGGCGGCCATTTTGGATAACCATCCCGGTTAACTGTCCTTGACGTAATGATCCTTCCTTACTACTCTATGTTCTAAGATGTCACCCTAAAATACATACATATATATATTTCACCTAATAAACACATCTTCGCAGGTCCAATGGCTATAAATCGTCAACATGATCCAGGTCGCGATAGAGCTCAGTCGTTTTATCTCCTCCAAGGAGGAAATTAAAAATATACCCTCCGAACAAAGTTCGTTGTTTCATTGAAGTGAACCATCTGCTGTAATCGCTTTTTCTGTATAAAATCACACACCAAAATCTTGAAAAAATCCTGCGATCCGTTCTCGAAATAATTGATGCGTTCCATATTTAAACCTCACTCTTTATATTAAGTCCAGGACAAACATTTTATGAAAAAAATAACAAATTTTTCACTTAACGAAGAGACATAAATAATCTTTCCAAATTAAACATGGCACTCTTGTTAAAATAAGAGATGTCACGTCTCTACACAAAGCATTGATTTTGGAATTTTGTCTGGATATTATCAGAAGCCGGAGTTATTAATTAGACTGTTCGGTGACTGAACAATCCATTAGTGTGGAAGAGGAAGAAGAATAAAATTTATGCAGCTGAAAAAACTTAAAGTGGAATGGCAAGTACAGAACTTATCAAGAAGGATGGGCTTTTTCGGAAACTCCTAACCATTTGTCATCTCAAAACAACGTGCTGTTGCCATATCTTTCACTGGAGCTTCCTAAAGCGAGTTTCCAAAATAGCCCTTTGCCTATAGACAATTCTAGCATTGAATTGTTTGCCAAGAAGCAACCACTTTATACAGTAACACGGCTTTTCATTAAATTCTAACTTGTAGCACATCTAACGCAAACATAATTTTCAATTGTTTACAACTTGCTAGCTTCCAACATTCGATTACGCTGTGTACTGATACCCTTTGGAACGAAACATGTATTTGGCGCACTTGCATCAAAAACAAACATTCAACATTCTAACCTTGTTTATAATACACGGTGATAAATTGGGACGCTGACATGCGTTCATTTCATATGAAGTGTCATTGATGTTAGTCTTAGATATTTTGTAAATATAAAGTTCATAAATTGAGATGTTCGTTGAAGTAAGTAAGATAGTCCAGTAAATGAAGGGACAAAGCTCCTGAAAAGTCACTGAAGACTTCACTTTGGGCTCAATTTGTAGGTCACGGCAGGTGTTTTTGAACGAGAAAAAACTTAACGCGATTGAGTTTACGGAAGGGGGGTAAAATAGCCTCCTAAACCCTGGAAAACGGGTTTCTCGCTAATATCTGGCTAAATATGCGGATTAAAGAATTTTTTAATATGAGTTTCCAAGTAAAATCTTGAGTAAATAAACTTGAACACACTCTCTAAATCCAGAAACTTTTGATGGTATGCTTGATGTTTTCCACAATGCTTCTCCTAGTTTAAAAACCAGGTATAGAGCACTTTCGGCATTTTTATTGCTTATAGAAGTACAATATTTTTCGTAAAATTAGAGCTCTACGAAACAACAAGTGTTTGTGAGTGAGCTAAAACAAAGACAGCTCGTGAAATATGTATTTATAAGTCTCTTAGGGTTCATCTACACCGGAAATTTAATCGGCTTTTATGCAGAATAGAATAGAAGTTTCATGAAAGATCGTTTTAAGCGAATTCCTTTTTAAACGGAACCAGAGATAAGGAGATTCATTAGCTATTGTCTTATTATATCCATAGTTCCCGAAATGTTATGGGGAGAAAGTGGAGTACTTGAAGCGGTAAACAAAGCAGAACAGGTCTAATGATGTAGTCACAAATAAATGTACAGAAGAACAAATCATTGACTGGATTATGTTTGAAGTGGATGCACGGACGATATTTGAACTAATGTTGGATCTAACAAGTAAAAAATGATTTAAGAATAAAATAATTGAGGAGAAAATGAATGTAATAACGTAATCGATATCAATTGTTACCCCACCCCACGCTTTTACCACTAGGACTTTAATTTTCTCGTGATTGTTTTTTTACTTTTTAGATCGATTACCTGCAAAGTGTATTTTTTTGTTTTCGTTTTACTTTAATTTATTTAATCAATAAACTCAAATGAACTGGAGCTACAGGAATTTCATTACATACGTACACTATACCTATGAATTTTAGAGTAAGACGATATATCTTTCCAACTCTAAACAATAAACACGTTTGTGACATGTAAAGACTTACATCCACTGTAGTAATAGATCATTAACTTATTTCTAGAATAGTGTACTAGATCTTGACTTTAATGTGGCCGAATTCTCCGAGAAAATTAAGGGAAGATCTAAAATCTTATCAAAACAATTAGTCCAGTAACTGAACACCTGAAAATATCGAAAGCTCCTGAAAAGTCGCTGAAGACTTCACTTTGGGCTCAATTTGTAGGTCACAGCAGGTGTTTTTAAACAAGAAAAAACTTAACGCGATTGAGTTTACGGAAGGGAGGGAAAATGGCTCCCTAAACCCTGGAAAACGGGTTTCTCGCTAATATCTGGCTCAATATGCGAATTAGAGAATTTTTCTCCCGATAAAAAATGAAGATCGTTCTATTATCTACAGAAATGGTCTTCATTATTTTTCCCAATAATTCGATAGTTATCGAGATAATAAGACCTAAAAGTCTCCTCATTTCAGCTGCTGATGTTCTGCCTGTAGGAATTCTGCTGTCTATGTAGGGAGCGCACGAATTGTTCCATAACTCGACAAAAAATTGACATTATCCGATGATTTAAAGTTCATCACAATGGGAAGACCCATAGC
This sequence comes from Galerucella calmariensis, assembly GCA_910591675.1. Taxonomy (NCBI): domain Eukaryota; kingdom Metazoa; phylum Arthropoda; class Insecta; order Coleoptera; family Chrysomelidae; genus Galerucella; species Galerucella calmariensis. The sequence continues at coordinate 558,703 of CAJUYG010000083.1, read as the reverse complement.
TATCATTCTTCTTCAGTCTTTTATCCTAATTTCTTCTAAATCATTGAACCTTAGAAGGTCTTGAATGATTTCAGACATTTTTTTTTAATATATATCTTGCATTTTGATGAGTAATTGATTTGTTTAAATATTCACCTTTTTCAGACGTTTTTGGAGTTCTGTACAATCTGTGGAACAAGCGCGATTTAAAAATTTATCATCCTATATATTGCTTTCCAATGCACATCATTTTAAAGCTTAAAGTGTCTAGTTTTCAAATGTACTTTTTGATTTTTAATAACATCCAATCATTTTCCAGAAATTAGGGAAATTGATCAATACGGTGAAAACCGGACTTTTTTTAAAATAAATAAATAAACAAATCAATTTTTTATCAAAACGCAGGAGAGATATTGAAAAAGAATTTTGGGATCATTCAAGACCTCCTAAGGTTCCATCACATAAAAAAATTAGAATTAAAGACTATTTTAAAAAAATATATGAACACATTAATGAAATAGTCTCAAAATCTTGTGGAAAAAAACTTTGAAATTCAATTTTTAACAATTGCAGAGCGCTTTCGGCTATTAAGCCATCTTCAGTGCTATACCTGCAAGTTTATCACTTACAGAATACAAATATGTTTTCTTGACCTTCATTTTCTAGCCTATTAATGAAATATTAAATTTCAGACGGTTTTAGTTTCAGTATTTCGATCCTGTATAGAACTGGTCCGTCGACTGAAATTTGGGTTCTGCGCTATCAAATTGAAAATAACATAATTCAGTATTAGAGCGAGCTTCTGTCGAACAGTAATTTGTAAGCGGATACGTTTGAAATTGTTCAAAGTTGCCTCGACTTTAGTTAAATTTATTTTGGCGGGAAATTGCTTTCGATATTTGCCTATGCGCTCAGGAAATTACGCTTTTTACAGTGTATTCGCATTTTTAGTGGTCCAACAAAGGAAATTGAATTTCCATGTGGTATATTTACTGCATTCCCTTTCTGAAACAGTTCCCGAATAAAATTTTCGTGCAATCGATGTATTGCATTTTCATTGGAGGTTTTACGGTTGCAGTAATTGGTTTGTAAAAATTCAGGTTCCATTTACCACCATTAAAATTTCACACCACCGCAAATTACTCAAACTAATCCAAATTCTGTATAGTTCCTTCAGGTGTCTTTAAATAAAATTGACATGATTTCCAGTTAACACTATTTATATGTTGTTTTACGTATATAAATTCAAAAACACCCTCAGGCTCTGGTGCAGGTGTATACGGGCGCAGACCTAGGACAGAAATTTCAACCTCTCTAGGATCCTATGCAACCGTATTTCAGGCGGAAATTTACGCCACTGTTTCATGTGTGGAGAGAGTGGAGCAAGCCAATGTCATACATAGAACAATACAAATTTTCTCGGACAGCCAAGCGGCTTTGAAAGCACTTAGCTCTCACAGTGTAACGTTGAAATTGGTTTTAGACTACCAAAAAAGACCTCAACAAGAGAACTCAATAAAATATTGCTGGTCTGGATCCCTGGCCATTCTGGCATGGAAGGAAACGAGAAGGCAGACTCTCTTGCAAGGAAGGGAGCTGCACGTGTTTCTATCGGACCAGAACCTACAATTGGCATCTCAATAATGTATTCCAAACAAACACTAAATACCTGGACAGCAAGAAAAGCTTTAGACTTCTGGCATGATGTACCAGAATTGGTTGATTCAAAGGCTTTTATACATCCTTCAAAGAATGTTTTCAAACAAATGTTAGACTACAGCAAGCATGTCCTACGTTGTCTAACAGGCCACTGTCATCTTAATCATCGAATGCTAAATGCTCCTACTGATACTCGTAACATTTTTCTTGGAAATGCATATAAATCTTCTCCAAGGATTTGAGTGGAATTTAAAATATTTTTAATTCAATTGCTCATACTCCCATTTTACCAAATTGCCTCAGATGATAAGTGAGCATTTGTGCCATGGAAATCTACGAATTTCCTCTGGAGCGTTAACCAAGATTATCTCCGGTCGGTGTTTAATACATTCGTAGGTAAAATATTAAGCCGACACTCTCACAAAGCAGTGTCCGTAGTGTTAACCATAAATAATGACCAAGTGTGAGATTAGCAATATTCTCTCTGGTAAATTATTTTGGTTCTCTATCAAAATTCCTATTTTGCAGAGATAATCGTCTAAAGTAATGTGTTTACGTGGTAGTTGAGGTTGAAATCTTCCTATAACAAAGATAATTATCTCCAATGAAATATTTATCACATCCTTGTTAATTCAACAAAGTTAATATAAACCACTTTGGAGGGGTTGTCGTATAACGGCTAAGTTTTGATAGTGAATGAATTTTGTACATTTTGTTACGTTGAATTAAAATTATAAATAATAGATATAGAATTCCGGGAGTTGGAACATTTTTATTGGAGATTTCCTCATATTCAAGGATCCTTTTTAAAATTCCTTAAATATTAATAGTTTTTGAGTTATTAACATACTTCCGAACATTGTTTTAGATATCACTCCAAATCGCTCATATTTTTAGGAGCTTTATCAAGAGTATATATTTCGTTCACCTAATGGGGTTAACCAAGTGAATTTTTTGTTTTCCGGAACGCTCTACATTTCTTTCCCGTCTTTTTCTGTAGATACTCGTCTCAGATTTACATGAACAATTTATTTTCAACCTTAGTTTTCACAAAAACTACTCACATTTCTTCCGAGATCGATAAAGTCCTATAAAGTCTGTCCAACATCAATTGCAGAAGCTAAAACATGTGTTCGTCGCCCTTATCAGTGACGTAATTGATTTGTTTGGTTATAAAAAAATAAATGCAATTTTAAACACACATCCGGACATGTTTGAGATCCAAATTGTTTTCCAAGCCATTCACGAAGCATGGAATATTGAAAATAATAGCCAATTAATATTATTGCATTGAATGCTATTTATTTATTTCGAAAAATGGAATTCTATGAATGTTATTAATTACTGCGGATATAAATATGAACTACATATAATATATATCGAAAATTCAAACTGAGAGTAATATCAATAAAATTAGCTTTGTTTGAAAACATTTGGACTTTTGGCTGTTTTGAAAAAATTTAGAAGAAGAAAAAGAATAATGAATAAATGATTTACTGTCAAATTCGATTTTCTATCTCAAGAAATTGTTAATCATCCTAATTGAGGAATTAACCAGACATTACTTCCGGAAGATATCCGCTAAATTATTGATAAATGCTGAAGGCGATTAAACTTCCTTTAAACATGATGGAGAATGGCTGATATTTAATGTCGCTTAAGGAGTTTTCAACTATAACTAGAGAGACAATACCATATTCCACAGAATCATAAGAGAATTCTAAAGAGAGAAGAATGGGATGGGATGCCTAACTAATTTCTAATATTTTGGCTAGACCATATATTATGACCATATATGACTGAATAAAAAAAGGAAAATATATGATATGATCAGCTCTATGGGGATATTCTGCATATCTTTTTTCCAATCTAAGATCAGTATAACTGTGCAATGATATAGGAAAACTATATCTGCTGATCTTTACAATTGTTACAAGTAATTAGCAAAACGGCTGATTTTTTTTCATAAGTACCTTAACGTATGTAGATTAATGTAAAAAAAAGTTTACCAGTCTATCGTTTTCTCAAATTAGAAAAAAATCAGAAAACTTTATTTTTTTTCCGAAATTTTACAATAGTTCGCGCTGGGAGGAAGGTAGAGAAAAATAAAAAATACCACCGTGTAGGGGAAGTGTTTTGCAACGAAAAAGGTGTTTTTCGTTTCTTTCGTCCGAGCAATGGTTTGTCCGGAAAAAAATTGGTAAACTAAGTAAGTGTTCCGCATCCGCGCGACTCTATTTTCTGAAGGGCGGCGGAGTACATTAATAACTATTGTACAGTAATAATATAGATATAAATAATTGTAATACGGGGTTTTGAAGGGGAAAGTGTCGGCTTTAAGACGGCATTTTGTTTGTCATAGCACATAATCATTTTTGGCAAATAACTCATATATAATATAAATATTATATTCTAATAAAAAACCAAGTACCTATGTCAATAAAAAATACATTATATAATAAGGTGGCATTGAAACAATTTTTCGAAGGATGTAAACTGTTATTTAGGAGGTCTGTTCCATAGATAAAACTCACGGATACTACTACTACTACTACTACTACTACAGAATGTGCAGGCGAGCCTTGACCTAACCAAACCAAAGTCATGGTTCCGGCACTGAGGCCACTGGCGGGCCCATTGTGCCATTCCTGCTACCTAGACATCCATGAAGCCAAGCCCTTCAATAAAGGCCACAACCTTTTCCAGTGGATATCTGCTTGTGTCCAGGAGCCATGACAGGGACTCCGAAGATTCGCCTGCGTAATACAGCCCAGTGTGGACACTCTAAGAGAACATGTACTGACGTTTCATCAGTCATGCCGCAACCCCTACATAGGGAACTTTTCTCTATTCCTAGGTTGTAGAGGTGCTTACTCATACAGCAGGAGTCCTGCTATCTTTCTCAACCTACTCCTTGGTAGTTCAATAGCTGCCCCAGCGTGTCCATCAGTCCATCCCTTCAGTAGAAGTTTGGATTGTCTAGGACCCTGCAGAGCATTCCAATGAGCGAGGTGCTGGTTCCTCAGCACTTCCTCGTCTCCTTGCGTATTGTTCGTTTTGTTAGGCCGAGGGTCGGGCCTGGGCCGCAGAAAGGAGTTGCCACCCCTTCCGCAGCCAGTGCATCCGCCATTTCGTTGCCTTCAAAACCAGAGTGGGCCGGAATCCATTCTATCCACTCAGGGCTTTAATTGCTGCCTGACTGTCGGTGTATATGGTTATGCGTCGATCCACATAACCTCTGTCTAGGTTTATCTGCGCACATTCCAAGATAGCGTATATCTCGATCTGATATGCAGATTCACCATCACCCAATGGTATACAAATTTTTGTCCTTGGGTTCCTAGAGTAAATTCCAGCCCCTGCTCTGTCACCAGAGCATGAGCCATCTGTGAATCAGACAGTTCCATGAGGCTGTGTATTCGTCTCTTTATCCCATAATTCTCTGTCCCGGATCATAGCCCTGTATGGGGTTGCGAAGTAGTACTTGCGCAAGCATTCGTCAGATGCTCGAGCCAGAACTGGAATATCTTCCAGGAGCCGGAGCTTCTTGACGTGTCTGCACTCTTCCCCTCTTCGCACGTATCCCAGACGCTTCAAGCGCCTCAGCCTCGATCACATGGGGAAGAGGCCAAAGACCAAGGATAATTTTCATCGCAGCAGTTGGTGTAGTCCTCATGCAGCCAGTTGCCCCCAGACTGACCACCCTTTGAAGGCGTGCCAGTTGCGATCTAGCCGTGACCACCTTGGCCACCTCGGCCACCAGACCAGAGCCGCATATGTGAGCATAGGCAGCATGATCACTCTATAAAACCATATGATGGTTTTGGGGGTCAGTCCCCACCTCAGACCAACGGCTCTCCTACAGGCCCAATACGTGTTTGCCACCTTGCATAGGCGACTATCAAGATGAGCCTTCCATGTCAGTGATTTATCAAGGATCACTCCTAGATACTTCACCTGTTGAACCACCGGTAGTGGTACTCCACCAAGATGTAGACCCTCATGTCTTATACCTCTCTTCTTGGTGAAAGCAACTATCTCAGCCTTGGCAGGATTTACTGCAAGTCCGTGTTCGTTACACCACCCATGTACCCTATTCAGAGCCATTTGCATGAGGTCCCTGAGAACGGTAATGTGCATTCCAACAACAAGGACGACGATGTCATCCTCATACCCAATCGTTAGAAGGCCCTTATCGTTTAAAAGGGTTATTAGTTCGTCAATTACTAGGTTCCACAAAGTGGGCGATAGAACACCCCCTTGCGGAAAACCTCTAGCGACGATCACTTTCTCCACATGGTTTTTCCATGTGGCCTCTACTGTACGGTTGCACAACATGGCCCCAAGCCAGTGAGTGATCATTGGCTCTATTCCATGATTTGCCGCAGCCCTACACATAGATCCTACAGGGGTGCTGTCAAACGCCCCTTGTATATCCAAGAATGCTCTCAGGGCGACCATGCCATTTTCCAGCGACTTCTCCACCTGGGTTACCAGTTGGTGCAAGGCACTTTCGGTTGACTTGCCACACCTGAAAGCATGTTGTTGTGCAATGGACATATATATAAAATACTGTAACTTTGATAAAACTGGAGTAATTTTAATAGGGTTTGCGTAGAAATGTTGGGGAAACTTCTAATATTAAGAATATATAATTACAAAATTATAGTATATTAAGTATCAAGAACGGTAAGGGTTGTTTACCGGTCGACAGCAATGTTTTGCTGAGGCTGAGAAAATGGCAATTTTTATAGATTCGGGTAGGAATCTTCTTTATTTTTTTAAAATAAAATTTGATACCTATGTAATATAAAGATTAATATTCAACGAACGAAATTTATAATAATAATATATAATTTTAATATATAATTTTTTTCATACTCCATCACTTTTCATTTATTACTTACAACCTTAACTCTCACCAAAGATTGAAAAAAAATATTCTGATTGAATATTAATATTTTTCCGCCGTGCAGCAGTCGCGCAGATGCGGAACACATACTTAGTTTACCGAATTTTTTACGGACAAACCATTGATCGGACGAAAAAAACGCATAGGACCTTTTTTATTGCAAAACACTTCCCCTAAACGGTGGTATTTTTTATTTTTTCCACCTTCCTCCCAGCGCTAAATATTAAAAAATTTAGAAAAATAAAGTTTTTTGATTTTTTTTCTAATTTGGGAAATCGATAGACTGGCAAACTTTTTTTTTGTATTAATCTACATACTTGAAGGTACTTATAAAAAAAATCAGCCATATTGCTAATTACTTGTACTTTTGGTCCAAATTGACCCATACCGACTATTAATATTATGGGCCCCTTGATCTAATTTTTATATGATATCATTTATAAGGAAATCTCGTACTTGTTTCTCATCACAAATATGTAGTACCCACTTCTAGTTCTGTGACATTCTGGACATTCGAGTTGATATATCCCAGATTTTTTTTATTTTATTTTTTTTTTTTTTATTTAAAGAGAAAACCGCATCAACCATGTAGGCTATTAGCGGCCAATGTTAAACATTTACAAATTACAATTGATGAATAATTTTCAAACACTTCAAATAATTTAAAAAATTTCCTGTGGTGCACGTGCTAAACACTTCATTTAAATTGTACGGTATGTTGATCAATGTTCGTTCTTCACTATACATAGGGCACTCCACTAATATGTGCTTGACGGTTATCAACTTTCCACATAAGTCACATTCTGGTGGTGGATCCTTGGAGGTCAGATGTCCGTGGGTAAGTCTAGTGTGGCCTAGTCTTATTCTTGTTATGATCATTTGGGAGAAGCGACTGGGCGGGTTGTTATTCCATGGTGCATAATTTGGTTTAATTTCTTTCAACTTTGAATTTTGATTATTGTGCTTATCAATTTTTTGTTCTTTAAATGTTATGAAGATAATCGAAACAATTGATTAATAAATAAGAACCGTCAACAGATCTTTTGATATCAATTCAGTCTAATAATGATGAGTACATCTTAGAAAACAGCAAATTCAATTAGTAAAGCTGCAACTTTTCTAATCAAGAGTTCTTATTCCAGTCGTCTTTTCATCGTCTTACCCATAAAAGCTCATTTAATTTTGCCGTGAATTTTCTCTTCTCGAAACATGAACACTGTCAATTTACGTAGTCGGATCTTTCTACCTTCTTTCTACTGTCGAACGAGCGAGAGATTTCTGGCTTTGAAGGAAATGTGCTAGGTATATCTAAACGTATACACGAGGAAATCCACTTAACTTGCTGTATTTCCTTAAAAGTTTCTTATTTCGTTTTCAGTTGAACGAGTAATACCAAAAATACAAACTAATTACTTAGACTTATACAGTGTGACCCATTTTGTTTGGAAGCAGCCCTGTAAAATCCGCATTTCTCAACCGATTTTGATTCAATTTTTTTTGTTAGATTCAGTATCAAAAACAGTATTTTGGGACAAATTTTCATAGCTTAATTACTATTTCCAAGGCCCTCTATGTTAATTTTTCTTTACCAAAAAAGACAAAAGTACATTAGGAACTTTTTTTTCCTCAAATATAACTAACTATACCACTGGATTCAGATTCATCTAAAATGTAAACTACCGAAATTTTATAAACAAATTCTCATTGACGACAAAGTTATTACAACATGAATTTGGGAAAAGTGGTATTTTCATTATTTTTTTTACGTAGAATGTAAGCAAATTTTTGAAATGGCAACATGGTAAACAAAAACTAGGACTCGGTACAGTAAAAATTCGAAGCCGATAACTTAACCCGTTCTAGAGTTATAGCCTCTGTAAGTAATGTAAAATTGTGCTTAACAATTTGGACTGTTGTCAAAGTAGTCTATGACAATACGGTCATTAAAATTTCTTGCCTGCAATTTTTTTTTAAATAAATTTGGTCACTGCTCCAGTCTCAATAAATACTTTTTTAAATATTTTGCACTACAAAGCAGCCAATACGGCGATCTGGATGTCTCCGATTAACTATTTCTATTACTTCTCGTTCGTTGTAGTAATAGTATATCTTGTAGAGTCCGTCCTATACTGGCTAACCATAGCAGTAGTTTAGTATCTAAAACAGATGTTCATGTTCAGATTTAATAGTTATAAGTTAGATATAATTATATCAAGGTAGATATCACCTTCCAAACAATATATTAGAAGTATCATACAGTACTTACATGGAAATATATGTAATCCCAGAAGTATACTTTTACGGACCCTTTCCAGATATAGTTTTAAGTTTTCCATTTTAATATTATTAATATTCACTCGAGGTAAAAAGGCAAGCCAAGCGCTGTCATTAGTGTCAGTCAGTTATCTGTTCGTCCACATAGAACAGAACCATTTGATTTAGTTAGAAAATAGATCATCCAACCTATCGAGTAGTTCATTTGCTCCTTTACCCGAATCACAGCAGAGACCATCGAGTACCCCCTTGTTAGAGGTACGTTCGATTTTACCCAACCCCTCTCCGCACCGAGAAATCCCGATAAAACATTTTATTACCTTTAAGTTAGGCTAGCTTCCATTCTGTTGCCATTAAGAGGAACAGAAAGGGAGTTAACATTCTATCATCGTAACCACAAAAAAGTACAATTCCAACTTTGTCTTGAATAGTTAAATAGTTTTCATAGAAATGTTACTGACTGACATAAATAAAATTTCAAAATCAAAGCCTACTTGCGACTCGTTGATTTCATTTTGTTAATAAATGAAATTATTAAGCACAATTTTACATTACTTTCAGAAGCCATAACTCCAGAACGGGTTAAGTTATCGGCTTCGGATTTTTACTGTGCAATATGTTCGAGTCATAGCTTTTGTTTACCATGTTGCCATTTACAAAATTTGTCTACTTTCTACGTAAAAAACTAATGAAAATACCACTTATTCCACAACCATGTTGTAATAACTTTGTCGTTAATAAAATTTTCTTAATAAAATTTTGGTAGTTTACATTTGTGATGATTCTGAATCCAGTGGTATAGTCATATTTGAGAAAAAAAGATAGAACGTGTCGCGGGACACACGGTAGGAACTTTAGTTCCTTTTAAGCAAAAATTATGTAATACATCTGACGTTATAGATGAACAACTTGCATATTTCTTGGTGGTCGAGTTGTAAGCAAACCAGACTCACGCGGTAGACTCGGGTTCGATTCCCCGTGGAGAAGTTTTTTTTAATTGTTAATTTTATTTTTAAATAATTATTCTGCTTGATATTAATAACGACAACAGGTAGACGTTTGAAATTTTTAGCAGGATATTCATTATTATAGATAATGGTACGGTACCCTTCATATGGGAGTCCGACTGGCAATATTTACTTATAACAGCATCGTATATTTAAAAAGGGAAACCGTAGCATTATATAAATTGGACATTCAAGTACTGTACGTTTACCACAAAAAAATTAGTGGAAACATAAAATTTAGTTGTTAAATTTTCAATTTGAAGTTATATTACAGTTTATATAAATTTTTATTTTCTAGATTTTTTCTTAAGTCGGTCGTAAATAAAATATGCTGTTCGACACGTGTGGATTGTCCATATAGCACTCGAACGATAGAACTTCATCCTCGTGCGATATGGCCATCATATCCACACTAGTTGCACAAACTACTATTTCTATCAAAATATGCCCTTTCACATTTAAAAACAACCTGCCATATGTCAAATCAATTCATCCATCCATTTTAAAGTTATCGAATTAAAACATTCAAGTTTCCAAAATTTTAATACCCTGTATTTCGAAAAGTAAATGTGCTAGACCCCTTAATCCTCATATCATTCTGTCCAATTTTACGAGAAGAATCTACATGCAAACGTTGTAATTACCCTTAACGTTCAAGATGCTTATAATACCATTTTTTGCACGATCGTATTGAAATAAATTCCGAATAAAATAATAATTTCTTCGAAATGAACGGAATGTCAAAAGTGACATTTATACTTTTCGATCAGTTTAAAATATATTTTGCATTTTGTTGAAATTGTTTTTATGCTATTTATTACTTTTCGACGTCTGAACGGTAAGTAAATCACTTATCGACGTGTTAAACTTAGAAACCAGTAAACACAACCTACCGTCCTGACAACCGATGCTGTAAATGAACAAAAAAGATCAATCGCGCAAAAAAACGAGAGAGAGACTGAGGAGAGAACACAAGCACGCAAGCAAGGCACATAACGAAACAACGTAACGGTCAGACCTTTTGCGTCGCGACCCCGGTCGCTCAAACTTAACCTGACGTAAAGAACTATAGTTCCAAAAATGCCTAATGTACTTTTGTCTTTTTTGGCAAAGAACAATTAACATAGAGTGCCTTGAAAATAGTAATTAAACTATGAAAATTTGTGCCAAAATACCTACTGTTTTTGATACTGAATCTAACAAAAACAATTAAAACAAAATCGGTTGAAAAATGCGGATTTTATGGGGGTGCTTCCAGACAAAATGGGTCACACTGTATGTACAGGGTAACCAAATAAACATTATTTCAATCAGAAGTATCTAACGATAAAGAAGAAGAAACAAATAATAACATAATTTCTCATTTTCTGAATGACAAGAAAATGAATTAATTTCGGGGTGAGAGTAGCAGACAGAGAAGAGGAAGATCTATCCACGTATTCAGCGACTAATAAAGACACGTTTTTAGATCTATATTATAAACAGTCTAAGAGAGTGGATTGGATGCTTCCCGTTTAATATATGCTGATGCTTTTTGTTAAAACTGGCATTATTAATTATTGTAGGGAGTAAAAACAGCGGAAGTGACGTGTCATTTTTCAAACGTGATAGTTACAGTTGAAACTCAAAATTTATGAGAGAGAAAGTATTAAAATTGTGACTTGAGACGAGTATAAGTTGTGAATATACAGGGTGGTCCTTAAGTAATTGTACATAGAAGTACAGTACAATCTTTACCTCAATATATTGCGATTTAAACCAACTATATAGCCTTGATAAAATGTTGATATTAAGAGAGATACAGGGTGTTGAACATGAAATTTTAATTTTCGTTTTTTACTTTTTACAATAACTTTAACGCTTTTTGACGTATATGCACAAAAATTTGAGGTTGATAGTTTTTTAATATGAGAAATCAAAATTTTGTACCTTATTCGATTATTCGATTCGATTATAGGCCACGTATGCGGCATAAATGTACGTAAAACTTTTTCGCCTTTCACATTAGCGCTACTGAACAGTATTAGGGTATAGTGGCAGTTAACATGAAAAATATGTATGGTACTTTGTACTTTTAATATTTAAAAATAATAAATATCGTACACACAACTACATTTTTAAAACGTAATTTCATTAAATAATAATCATGTGGTTAATCACTAAAATGTGATTATCTCTAAAACCGTTAAGATTTGGGGATACTCACAAGTATACCTTTTTTTTGTTGTATTGATGTGGCTTTAATTATTTTTTACAAAAGTAGCGCTAATGTAAAAGGCAAAAAAGTTTTGCGTACATTTGTGCCGCATACGTGGCCTATGTGGCGCCCTCTACAAAATACATCGAAATAGGTACAAAATTATGATTTCTCATATTAAAAAACCCCTAACCTCAAATTTTTGTGCATATACGTAAAGAAGCGTTAAAGTTATTGTAAAAAACGAAAATTATCTGTATCTATATCTCTCTTAATATCAACATTTTAGGCTAGTTGATTTAAATCGCAATATTTTGAAGTGAAGATTATACTGTACTTCTATGTACAATTACTTGAGGACCACCCTGTATGATTAATTGATACTGGTAGGTACTTTTCTGAGTGTACTGAGATCTAATCGGGAATATACTACCACTTAATTCAAATACGGTATGCTATTGTACTCTCAAGCGGCCTCATTCCCATATTCCGATAGATGCATCTTGACTACGTATTGCTTCTTCATTCTTAACCTACTGATTGGATCGTTAATTCTTGTAACTGGAGAATTGATTAACGTTGAGGTACATACTTTAAGTTTTAAAATAATTAATTTTATTTTACTCAAATGTCAACCCTAAAAGTAAGTAAAAATTATAGAGATAATAAACAATCCCATTTATTACAGTTATGTGAAATTTCATTTTTATAACATTCAGATCCTATACCTACCTACACCCTATTTTGAAACCGTGCCAGAAAATATTACTGAAATACTGTAAACGTTAACTTCATAACTTTTTCTTTGTTGACAGCGTTCCAGAAAAAATGAAATATTATTTGATTCTAGGTATACTTTTTCTCGTTTTAACTTTAAACATAAAATATATCAACACATTACAGCGTCATAACATGAGTTATTTCTCAACTTCCTCCATTAAAACATGATAATTTCTTTAAGATAAGGCACGTTCTTTTATTCACCGGTAGATCCACCAATCGACCAACTGCTTTTTTATATTCATTGGTGGATTGTAGGTTGAAGAAATGACTCGTTCATTTATTACTGTTGCATCAACCAAAACTGCAAACCACTCCACAGTTGTATCGAGTTGGTGGATAAACTTGGTGGTTTACAAAATGACAGCTTAACCTCAAAAAACTAACGATTTTTTGAAGCGGTCAAAGAAATGGACGAATGAATAGAAATAAATTTAAAATGTGGTAACAAGGTATTGACGGCGCTATTAACAGCGTCAGAAATTGAAAAAATTTCAAGTGGAACTATCAGATGAACTGTTACTCCGAGATCAGGAGGCTAAAATAACTACAACACTTTTCAAAGTATCTTCATTCATTTCGTAAATTTTTGATAATAGCAACAATCCACTTAGAAATAGATTGTCAGTGGTCAGATAATTTAAACAGCATTAACTGAGTTTTTTTATGTGCCACTGATGACTCTAACATGTCGTTGCAGTGGAAACTGACGTCATTCAACCCATGGTGAAAAAATGATGTAAAAAAACGTGCATATACTCTTATTTTGAACCAGTTAAGGTGATAATAATAAAACTCGATAAATGTCAGCTAGTGCTGACCAAAGTTCACGACTCCAAGGCAAAGCAGGGCATGCTATTATTTGAATAATGTCGAATCATTAGCTCTAATCCCACCACTCGTTTTATAACACGACAAAAAAAACGAGGAAATTACGTCAGTATCTGTTCAAAATTGCAGTTACGTACAGTTTTAAGCGATATGACTTTATCGATATTATAGAAAGAAATAATGTTCCTCCAATCGGCAGAATAGATTTCGTTTGATTTCAATCCATTTATATATTGGATGTTCTAACGATAATCCAGATCGATATAAGATTTTATTTGTTTTCTTTCCGAAGTTTGCGTTTTAAAATGAAAATGGTTAAGAGGAGGAGATTGCTGCTTTTTTGAACGCAGATTGTTATAGAACATAATCGAGTTTCTATTTTTTTCCGCTCTGTACGGAAGCAAGAAACCGAAGTCATGGAAAACGACGTAAGGTATCTAAAAATTGTGAGATGCTGTAATATTCATAGCAGAGAGCAGTCTACAGATCTGTATCTGTCAAGTAGGGAGGGGAAGTGTAGGCTTACAGCACTTAGGCCACATGTGACCCATTGTACATTCCTCCCGAGGAGTTGCCCTCCTAGGTCATCGTCCATCCTGTCCTTCCCAGGAAGGTGGACAGATCACTAGGAGACATCTCCTTTATATCGGCAGGTGTAGGCCAAGACTCACCGACCACACACTCTCTTATTGACGATAACTCCGGACACTCGTATAAGACACACCTTACAGTTTCATCTTCCTGTTCACACATCCTGCATAGAGGTGTGTACACTAGCCCCATGGTATGGAGGTATTTCCTTAGTTGACAGTGGCCAATCAGAAATCCTACTGTTAAGCGTAGGCTTTCCTGGTCATCTCCAAATATTTCTTCGGCGCCAGCTTCCCAGGGTGATCCTGGCAAGACTGCATCCTTTGGTTCCATCCCATCTCTTAAGAGATTGAGCAAGGGTGTAACGTTTGGCTAGTTCCGCAATTGTCGAAGTCGTCAGGCCGTAGGTGTCACTGGGTCCCAAAATTTTTAGTCCAGCCGCTTCCTTGGCTAAAAAATCGGCAATGCGTTCTTCACTCCTGCCGTGCCCTTTAACCCACCTCAGAATAATATTGTTATCTGCCGAGGCGTTAGCTGAATCTTGGTGGCACTCGAGTACTAGCCCCCATATAACAAGATGTCTATTCAAGGCTAATAGGGCTTTTGTTTTTGCCAGAAATTCCTTTTCTGGTTAGTTTTTTTGTGGCGATTGAGATACCAGCCAGTTCTGTTTGAACCACGGTGGTATTTTTTTCCATACTCCACTTAATCCTTAGGCTTGCAGTCTACAAATAAAGTTGTAATTACATCTATAAGTCAAAAATAATTATCACTTTTTATCTCAACCCAAACTATTGTAACCTTTTGTTAGAATATAAACGGATCTGAGAATACGTAACAATGTTCTCGGCTTACCTTCAATTTTTAATTTTTCACGTTATCCTTGGCAATAGCGAATAGTAAGGACGTGTATACGTGTCTCCTTTATGAACCAGTCTCCATAGATAACGTACTTTGTGAGATGTAATGAGTGTTCTGGACGTACACTACCAGAAATAGTTGAACTGGTGTTGAATATTAATGATACCGTGTTGCGGAAAATTCTGCGCCTCAAGAACACAAGCTGTTAAATTATTTCTCAAATCTTCGTACAATATTAATATTCACAATGCACAAGAACAATTCTTAGGGCAGGTAAAATATTTCTTTAACTTAATTATGGCAAATATACCTAACAAAGATATTAACATTATGGATAATTATAGTAATTCCTACAAGTAGGTATTTGATGATGATACCTGCAACTGTTTAGTTATTTGTAAAAGCAATTAGGCCGTCTAATGATCCAATTAATCGAAGCTCAAGATATTCTACATGGTAGGTAATTCGACTGCTAATTACTACTATAATTATACCATAATCGATTATACTTGACACGGTATCGAATTTTATAAGATAAATCGTATTGTTGGGATCCCTGTCAAGCTGTAGTGAAATCTAAACTTTAAGGATTACTGGAATGGTCAATACTGATACTTATTTTCCATATATTCTATTCAAATACAGGATGATTAGGATATACTGGAATTAATATCAATTAGAGAGGATTTTGCTTTGAATTAACAAAACCGAAATTGTTATCAATACTTCAAACTACATCCACAAGACTCAAATTGACACAAAGTAATAGATAGAAAGGCAAGGTCGCTAAATGGCGACATTCTCGAGCGCCGTCGTGACCTATCAAAATCGAAAGATACAGTAATTTCGAAAAGAAGAGCTCGTATGGTGAAAACCATTTTAGCAGTGGGTATGGCGTGTACGGTTTTTTAAAAATGTTAAAAAAACAGTTACTTGGGCTTGGGCATTCTCGAGCGCCTCAGATATTCATACCACGTATGCCACAAGTGCCTCTGATAACAACGGTATACTCTGCCGGTTTGCGTGGTGGAAGTAGGCATATAAAGTAAGTCAAAAATCCGAAAAAAAAAATTCACTCGAGCGCGTCAGATTTTCGAAAGGGGTGTTAAGTAGGCCCCAAGGAAGCTCCCTTTAAAAAAAACCTGACGATTTCGGCGTAACGATAAGTTACGACAAATTTTTGAAAATGCAAAAAAAAGTTCTTTTGAAAAACTCGAGTTTGTCAGATTTTCATAGGGGAGGTTTATCTCGGTATTCTGAAAGCATATTTTCTTATTCTGACAAAAATGTTGGTGGGTTCTCTTAATCTGACCGAAAAAGGTCTGTATTACATGTTTATTGGACATTCCTCTTTTTTGCTTCAATTCTTCACTTCGTTTTGCTTACGGTACGTCCAAAAAATAATTTGAGGATCAACAGGCTATTGAATAATATAAATAAATGAAACTGTACATGTTAATAATACTTTTGTATACAGATACGCGTAACTTTTTCCGAGTCCACGAAAATCGTCGAGAAGCTTCAGGAAAAAAATTTGAGATAATATAATAAAAGTTACATAATTTAATCATCGTTGCTCCATATCAATTTTTTTTAACACCTTCCGTGTTCGAAAAACGGGAGTTTGAGTTTTCACGATGCTTTAAGTCCAAAAGTTTTAACTTCGGACAAAAATGCAAAGAAACCTTTTTTGTGGAAAATGAAACTACCTTTCTTTTCATTCAAACTTTTTTTTTATAAAATGTATCTTTCGCGACTTATATGCCTCAACGCGTTTTTCGGAAGACGAAATGGCTCCTCCACACTTCCGGTCATGCGAAAACCGGCAGATTTTGTATTTTTAGTAGTCTTAGATTATATTCTTCAAAATAAAAAAAAATAGAATCGCGCTCGAAAATGCCGGATTAACGTTTTTTTTACAAGTTCGTGACCCTATAACTCGGCGGCGTCAAGGACTTATCGTCAGATTGGTTAAATTTAGTCTTAATCTGACGCGCTCGAGTATTTCAGACTACCGATTTTTTTCTACTAATCTGATCGTCTATCCTAGGTGCGCGTCACTACATATAGAGCTAATACTTTCCAAAGTTGTTCTATTAGGTCTAAGGTATCTCTCATATCTTCAACTGCCACGCTCGAGTATTCCCGAAAAATCCTCTATTCGCCACCCTAACTATAAGAGTAGCACTTTAATATAATAAATAGAAATTCATGGTTCTCGTGAAAGGTAGCACAGAGAAAAAGGCTCTTTCTCATTAGACGTGCCAGGAACCGAATCGGCAACGGCAAGGCACATGCTCGGCGCGAGCAAGATTTTTTGAGGCAATTCACACTGCAATAGGCTTGCCGTGGGTCAGTAGTTTTCAGCTTTGTGAAAAGTGATGTTCCCGACTTCTACGTTAATAAAAATTGCTCTGATGTTAGATGAAGAAGAACTTGAAATGAACAATCCAAGAAAGAGTGTTCCATAATGTGTTTTTATACATACTGTCAGCGTATCTTTTATTAGAGAAATCATAAATAGCTTCATTTTCTCTAACATATTCGATAACGATTTCATCATCTTCCAATGAAAAAATGTCCTTCTGACGAGACGACATGCTGACCACTAAACTTCCAAAATCCTAGGAACGCAAATACTACCAAGCCGATAAAGTATTCACACTTGTCTGAACCTGCACGGAACATGCTCGGCAAATATTGTTTGAGAAGAACCCCGCGGGCAAAGGCCGTCGCTTGCCGAGACGTTGCCGGCATAATGTGAATTAACCACACAAAATCCATATGATCAATGGAAAAGATATTTTGCCGATTCGGTGCCTTGCCTGTGCCGAGCACGTGGCTTGCACGAAAGTGAGAATTGGCCTTTAACCTCGGTTAGCGGTAAACCACAGGTCAAAGTGTAGATAATCCTGCAGAGTGAACTGTATAATAAACGTAACATTCTCCTTATTCAAAAAGTTGGAATTCAACTGATTCTATTAAAAAAAATACTGTCCTGTCTACGCCCAGCTATATTAAATGACCATATTATACCACACGTCACTGGTGACAATTTTTAACCTGTCCTCTTTCATGACACATAACATGGCTTTTATTATGTAGTTACGTATTAGGATATTGTGGAAAAAGGAACCTGGAAAAATTCAACGTTCTCCAAAATATGCAAAAAAGTAATAAAAATACGAAGAGTAATATCATGCATGGAAATTTGGTGAATAATATCACTAGCTAATTTTTATTGGAATGGTTGCAATGAGGGCTTAATCGTCTTTGACTATTTTTTCGATGGAAAACAATAGATTGTTTAGTTACATGAATGGAAGGTTTTACCAAGTGAGAGACTTGTTAATACTGTTAGGCCAGACGATAGGGGTAACAACTACAAGTAATTAGCAATACGGCTGATTTTTTTTCCATAAGTACCTTAAAGTATGTACATTAATTTAAGAAAAAGTTTACCAATCTATCGATTTCCCAAATTTAAAAAAAAATCAAAAAACTTTTTTTTCGAAATTTTCCAATATTTCGCGCTGTGAGAAAGGTGAAGGAAAATAAAAAACACCACCGTGTAGGGGGAGTGTTTTGCAACAAAAAAGGTCTCTTGCGTTTCCTTCGTTCGAGCAATGGTTTGTCTGGAACAAATTCGTTAAGCTAAGTATGTGTTCCGCATCCGCGCGACTCTATTTTCTGAAGCGCGGCGGAGTACATTTTAAACTATTGTACAGTTATAATGTAGATATAAATAATTTTAATACGGCGTTTTGAAGAGGAAAGTGTCGGCTTTAAGACGGCAGATAGCACATAATCATTTTCAGCAAATTATTCATATATAATATAAATATTATATTCTAATAAAAAACCAAGTATCTCAATAAAAAATATATTATATAATAAGGTGGCATTGAAACAATTTTTCGAAGAATGGAAACTGTTATTTAGGAGGTCTGTTCCATAGATGAAATTTACAGATAGGTAATTAATTTTTCCTAATTACGAAATACGGCACTTTTCATTATTTTGTAAATTTTAGGAATCTTGAATTTACAAGAATATATATATATATATATATATATTAAATAATACTGTAACTTTGATAAAACTGGAGTAATTTTAATGGGGTTTGCGTAGGGGAGGGGGGGTTTGGGAAATTTCTAAGATCAAAAATATATGATCACAAAATCACACACATTTTTGGATTCAATGATTTTTTGTATTATTAGCGAAAATAGCAATTTTTATAGATTCGGGTAGGAATCTTATTTATTTTCCCAAAATGAAATTTGATATTTCTGTAAGATTAATTAAAGATTAATATTCAAAGGACAAAATGTATATAGTGAAAATGTATAAAAGATGATTGATATATAATTTTCAGATATAATATTTTCCATACCTTTTTCCAATAATAGCTATTTATGCCATCAGTTACGAAATGCCTAATTGTGTGTAACGCGTGACGTGACTCACAAGTTACACAAAATTTCATTTCGTATCGTATTGCATACAAGATTTTTTCTAATTTTGAAGAAAGTAATAATAAAATAAAATTTAATATAATTGATAAAAATTTGGAAAACATAAATTTAGTTTGTTGCTGTTACTTCATGTTAGTTGTCAGTTTGACATTTTGTAAAAAAGTCTAGACGGAAGGTTTTTAGCGTTATTGATATATTTTTAGTTTTATTTTTGAAAAATGAGTGATTCAAGTTCTGAAGAACTACCAAGCGATATTGAAGTGGCAGCAGGTAACGCTCTATTATCAGTAATTCCCAAAAAGTCAAAGGCAGTTTATGATTTGGCATACGAAAAATTTGTTACGTGGTGTGATGAGAAGAAAATTAAACATGTTAATGAGAAAGTTTTACTTGCATATTTTGAGGGTAAGAAAGATCTAAAAGTTTCCACATTATGGACACTTTACTCAATGTTAAGGTATGAACTAAATCTGAAAAGGAATATTGATATTGGGAAATATACAAATTTGGTAGCATAATATTAAAAGGCAAGCGGACGAGTACAGTGCTAAAAAGTCGAAAGTTTTAATTAAAGAAGATTTTGCCAAATTTTTAGTGGAAGCTGATGACAAAGAATACTTAATGGCTAAGGTTGCAATGATAATTGGAATGGCAGGAGCATGCAGAAAAGCAGAATTAACATTTCTTCCAGTTAAAAATGTTATAGACGAAAGAAGCCGTTTTCGTGTTGATATCCCACCTTCAAAAACAAAAGTTATACGGCATTTTGCAATTACCACTGGATACATTGAAAATACGAATCTTGTTGAAATATTAAGAAAATATATTAAGCTGCGTCCCCAGATTCTTAAACACAACAGAATTTTTGTAAAATATGCGAATGGAAAATGTACCAGAAATCCTGTGGGAATTAACACATTTAGCAGTCTGCCAAAAGTTATTGCACAATTTATTGGTCTTTCAAATCCTGTTCTATATACTGGCCACTGCTTCAGAAGAAGCTCTGTGCTGATATTTTAAAATTAAAGAGGCATGGAGGTTGGAAATCTACCTCTGTTGCGGAGGGATATGTTGAAAATTCCATGAATAATAAAAAACTTATAGCGCAAGACATATTTGGTGAAACATCTAATGCAATGTGCGCCGCTTCCCAAATAACAACAAGTTCGAGCAATGAAAAAAATATGTCGTCGGGAATTAACTTGAATAATTGCAATAATTGTGTTATCAATATTTATAATAATTAATTAATTTATAATTTATGTTTTTAACTTGTATTATAACAGTTTAATAAATAGAATAATTTTTTTTGTCACTAATTTTGAAATACGTCACCAATTGCATAACATTTTACTTTATGCTTCTAGTTACAAAAAGTAAGACGTTTCATAATGTCAATCAGTTTTAAAAAGTGTCACTTTATATGTCAAAATTAGAAAAAAATTTGTAAAAATTAATTTATCACCTTTTATTTATTATTTACAACCTTAACTTTCACCAAAGATTGAAAAAAAATTCTGATTGAGTATTTATATTTTTTTCCGCCGTGCAGCAGTGGCGCGGATGCGGAACACATACTTAGCTTACCGAATTTTTTACGGACAAACCATTGATCGGACGAAAAAAAACTCAGGAGACCTTTTTTATTGCAAAACATACCCTACTAGGTGGTATTTTTCATTCTTCTCCACCTTCCTCCCAGCGCGAAATATTAGAAAATTTCGAAAAAAAAAGTTTTTTGATTTTTTTTTCTAATTTGGGAAATCGATAGACGTAAATTTTTTTTTTATATTAATCTACATACTTTAGGGTACTTATGAAAAAAAATCAGCCGTATTGCTAATTACTTGTACTTTTGGTCTAAAATGACCCATACCGACTGGCCTATGTTGAAATTATCCTTAGATATGGTCGGAAATAATCAAATATACTCCTCATAGTAACGCATACATTTATAATTAGTTAATCATAATTAGGGTCAGTTTCTGCTTACCAAATTTTATTGTTCATAACAATGTACGTGTATATTTCCCAGCAAATACCTAATTCACTTCGGGATATACATTATCTCTAAGATAAAATTCTGTTGTCATCAAAAAATAAAATACTAGAGCGTTCTTAATTTGAACTTGTACACAATAGTTAGAGGCGTTGGCGTTTCAAACGAGATTAGCTCCAGATGTTTTGTTCTTTAGCACGGAATTTTGCAAGTTTTCTTTAAACTTTCATAATGAAAACTGTACAGAAGTCTTTCAAGTGAATAAAGTTTTGATACTGAAGCACACTCTATTAAATTACGTAGTTCATTAAGTTAATCTCTGGTCTGAGTATAACTCACTGAGAACAAACAAAAAACACAAGTAATTCCGCATTTTATAATGGGAGAACAATAGCAACTATCCATCCTTGCTTCAGAGTGAGATGATAAATAAATAGTTTGACAAGATTGACAGTTATACTTCTGACCTTATTAAAGAATAAAGTCCATTTTCCACGGTGTGAGTTGACGCAGCAACTCGAAAAAGTTTTTTGCAACTGGAAGTTTTTATTCGTTGGGCGCGTCGGTCGCA
>CAJUYG010000083.1:504192-531564 GCA_910591675.1 Galerucella calmariensis | reverse complement strand
CGATAGCGCACTAATAATATAATACCATTATTGTGGAACACTATTTTATCTAGCATACACTTTGCTAATTATTCCGGATTATTCAAATCGGACGTTGTTCCAAATGTACCCTCCGTAATGCCTGTAAATGGATGGCATCAGTTAATACAATTCCTATTGTGGGTCAAATGAGGTGGTTTTACCAGTCATGTCAAATATCACCTTAATTAAATATATTTATGTATTATTGAAACTCTTTTATTAAATGTTTACTTTTCACGAAAATATATAAATTTGAGCCAGATACTTATATGGAGAAATTGAATGTAGTTTGCCAAGCTTTGGTGATTTTGTGAGAATTCTACATTACGTAATCGTTGCAACAAAGTGGGGTTTAGTTTTAGTTTTAGTCACGAGCTGCATGTAAGGCTTAACGTCAAATCCTACATATTCCAGCCGAAGAATTAGCTCTTCATAGTTAAACATGGCCGTATTGAATGTTTTCAAATAGTAAATTTTGAATAAAATGGTGACGTCTATTGACAGTTGCTAAGATGTTGCTAGGGAAGCCGTGCGATTTACTTTACAGCTGTGCGTTTTTTTTACAGTGCGTAATAGACGTCATTACATTGATACCGACTGTGTGTTATTGACTGATTACAGGGGGGGTCGTAGGTAAAGCATTTTACGCACTCTCTTTTCCATTCGTGTGTAAACTGCTTCTTACCACACACGTTACGTAATATACTATTATCTAATTCCGCTATCAAATGTGACACTTTAGGTCACTCCTTGACGTTAGGTAACGTCACATTTTTCATAACCTTCATATATTAGTTATGAAAAGTAGTTATGTAAAAACTTTACGTAACTGTTTGAGTTTCAAAGAATAATTTATCAATTAGGTATTGTCAAAACTGACAATTATTTCATTATTTAAACTGACAACTACCCCATTATTTTAATTCAATAGTATTTTAAGATTTATAAACATTGAAAACAACATTATTAAGGACACAGTTATTAAGTCAATTTTCTGGGTGAATACTTCATAGTAACAATACTTGTAACACCATTTGTATCCACTTTAATATTACCATTGTAAAGGATTTTATTAAAAATTATAAAAGCGCGGAATTAGATAAAACGTTGTACGTAAACACGTTATGAAGAGAGCGACATTGTTCAACTCGCTGGCGCTCGTTTTAGCAAATATTAGGCTTGTTTAACAATATCGCTCTTTTCGTAACTAGTTACGTAAATACTATTACAACCGCATCATAACGATAAAAATAATGTACAAACGTTCAAGTATCACAACCCTAAATTTTATATAAATAAATAAGCTATTTTTTTGCTTATGCTCTATTGTTAAATAAAAGTTTATTGGTTTTTTTTGTGAAATAGTGAAAAGTAAAATTGTTCTAAAACTTTTATTGTGCTTTTCGGCAGTTTCGCTCATGAAATTTTCAATAAAATCATTCGCCTCACGGCTCGTAATTTTGTCAAAAATGTCACTCGCGAAATTGCCAAGCAACAAACTTTTTCTCTTGTGATATTTTATATGAAAATTATCCATGATATTAAATTCTCTCTTGTAATCTCCCTAGTAGTTGAAATATTTCCGGGAATTTTCTTTAAAATTTCCCTTTTTTGAATCAAGCATTAGAGGTAATAACATTTTTTACCAGTTTTTGGAGATTTGCAGTATCAGGGAAATAACAATATTGACAAAAAATCAAATCGCATTCAGATAATTTGCTGGTTACCCTCCACATTTTGTATTTTTTTATTCAAAAAACGATTGTGGACAACATGTATACTTTTTCCTCAATTAATCGGTTTTGTTATTGATTTGATAGTACCAATATTTCACTTTATCTTGCGTCTACTGAAATCTGTTCATCTTTCCAGGTTATTTTTACCTTCCTCGACGAGATATATCTTCTAACATTACATCCTTCCTCTTAGTTGATGAAGGTTACAAATATCTTCCCCAATTCGTCCGAAGATTTCCTTATTTATCACTCTATCCATCATCTCTAGTGTGCGCTTGAGCCAGTTTGAACACCTCGATATTCCTTCTTTTCCGTTAGCTCATTGTCGTATCTCTAAAAGTTTATTTCAATTGAATCATCAGGCACATTTTTCAATAGAACGTCTTTTATTTGTGTGTTGATCAAGATTAGATGCAATTATTAACTTAGGAATCCCAAATTGGTCTTCAAACTGTTAAGTGGTTTTCACTAATAATAACTTTTTCATTAAATGTTTAGTGGTAGAAATGTATTCGTGTTTTACCTTCACCAATTTGATATTGAAATTAGACTTCAACTACCTTCAAAGGTAATCAATCGCATTGCCGATTCTTTAGCCAATGAAGCGGCTGGACTAAAAATTCTTGGACCCAGTGACACCTACGGCATAACGACTTCGACAATTGCGAAACTAGCCAAACGTTACACCCATGCTCAATCCCATAAGAGATGGGATGGAATCAAGTGATGCAGTCTTGTCATGATCACCCTGGGCGAACCTGGTAAGCTGGCGCCGAAGAAATATTTGGCGATGACCAGGAAAAACCTACATTTAACAGTAGGATTTTTGACGGGCTACTGTCAACTAAGGAAACACCTCCATACCACAGATTATAAAGAGAACAGATACGAAAGCTTGACAGAGAACAGTAAAAAGAGAGACAGATGGGTGGACATACCCATTTAAATTTTACGATCATAGGTCAAATATTTTACAAGCATTATTTTCGAGTGTGATAGTGATACAGATACAAATATTTGATAATCACTTGTTTTAAATCAATTTTATTAACATTAAAAGAATTATACAATAAAAAAGATTATAATGTATAAAAATCATACCATAAATATATACTTTTGTCCACGACCACCTAATAATAAGTCAATATTTTACCTCCTAACTAAAGGTATATGGTACCCATATATCAACTGTCGTGAATTATGGTTCATAATACACTATAGTGTATTATGGTTCATAATTCACGACTAGAGATGGGGGTACAATATGGAATAAACTATTAAATCTGTGTATTTTGTTCAGGAAATTTGTTTCTGACATATATCGTATCTATAACATATTGTAATTTTTAGTATTGATACTTTTCATAACGATATTTTCTAATATTAAGTATTTTAAAACAATATATTTATAACGGTACGTTGTATTGATACTTTCTACAGTATCGCCCATCTCTATATATGTCAAATTATTTGAAGTAGCTGCCACAACATTTTGAGGTTAGTAATATGCCCAATCGGCTACTGACTTTTATTTATTAATAAATAAATTAAGTGTCGTGGACAAAGTATAGTATTCTACTCGCAATTTATGGCCATAATTCACTTGGGTGACTTGCGCCCCTCGCCTGCGGCTCGTGACGCAAACGTCACCCATCGTGAATTATGGCTATCATAAATTGCTCGTTTAATAATATACTATTTTTCACTAACCACATCCTTGACAACCATGCACAATAACGGTGACGGCTTGGTTCAAAACGTCAAAACATGTTCAAAATCACTTGTAATCTGTGCTCAAGATTCATAACGCCATTTTTGTTTGCTCCATTGTTTGAAGGTGTTCAATCGGCGATATTAATTGTGTTATTTGACTAATCGATTGTGCGTTGTGGTAATATTAACTATAAAAATATAGTGGTAGAGACTATTATTCTTATAAAATGAATAAACATCACGGCGGAGTGTATTGTTCATACAGAGACTGTAAATAAAATTTATTCGGAAAGAAAAATAAAGTTCTTTCGATTTCCAAAGGATGATAGTACCTATATAATTTAATATCCCGGCCTATAATATAAGAAATTTTAAAGTTTTTGATATTAACTCTGGTGCTACAAATTATTATCAAAATGCATAGGTGTATATTGTATTCCCTTTGATAATAAATAAATTAAGAATTATTTGTACTTTAAAATTTGGTTGATTTTTGTGATTATTTGTGTTATCTAAAAATGTATTTATTAATTAATCTCCCAAGATTAATGTCTATTTATAACAAATCATAAGAATGTACATATAGGTAATCAATAAATACATAAAGATATATTCGATTATGATTATTGTTTTAATTCATGGCGCAGTTTTGAAGATTTAGTGGAAACTTCCAACAAAACTAGATACGGCACTAGAAATTGTTATTGTTCCCGAGTCAACACTGCAATTTGGTAAGAAATTCAGAAAAATTTTTAAACTGGCAGCCTCGCGGCCATACCGAGTTAAAGGTCCAAGGTCATTGACGACGGAGCTGAAAATCGTTTGATGTTTTACCGGGATTCGTATCTGTTCTCTATATAATCTGTGTCCATACTATGGGGCTAGTGGACACACCTCCATGCAGGATGTGTGAAGATGGAAGATGAAACTGTCTTATGCGAGTGTCCGGAGTTATCGTCAATAAGAGAGTGTGTGCTCGGTGAGTCTTGGCCTACACCTGCCGATATAAAGAAGATGTCTCCTAGTGATCTGTCCACCTTCCTGAGAAGGACAGGATGGACGATGACCTAGGAGGACAACTTCTCTGGAGGATGTACAATGGGTCATATGTCTCCTAAGTGCAGTGAGCCTACACTCACCCTCTTTACTCTACAGATATAGAAATAGGCATCACATGTCCATTCTATTTTTGGATCTCCACTAAAAACTAAAAAATCATCATTATCTAATATTTTGATCTTTGAGCATTAAAAATGCAGAGACTTCAAGGATGGTGTCAACACTATGTATGTCAGAGTGTTGTTAATCCAGAATATAAGATGCTTGAGTGCCACTAACTTTTCAGTCGATGAACAATTCCTCAAATTAGAGGCTCCAAAAAATTGCTTATAATGGAAATTCATCATTCATATGTCTTCCGGGAATATTAAGTGGATGGAGATCAGTCTCAAGGAAAGAATTGGCCCTGCTCTATAGTTAGACTCAAGATTTTCCCTTAAAAGGTGCCTCAAAGTTGTACCGAGGTTCAAATAAAATGTCTTTATACTAAAGAAAAAAATAAAAGATGAGTAACAAATATCCAGTAACACTCTTAAGCCTGAGTCGTATTACGGACAATATTTGTTTTTTTTAAATCATTTTTAAGCATCGTCAGCTCTATGACAGTTTCAGATAATAATATATGCGACACAAGCACGTATTCTTTCGCTTCCAATTAGAGAGGTTTTCCCTTCCCATATTCCCCTTTTTCGCAGACACCGGCCCAGATAACAAAGTGAAACAAATGTAATCACGTTTCTTAGATATATACCGTTTTCAATTTTACAGAGGATGAAATCTTTTTTCATTCGCGCTGAAAACATCTCATCTTAAAAGCAAAAACAGAAATTGTAAAGAATGAGAGAATTTTTGGGATATAAATCAAAATGCTCACGTAAATATAAAAAATGATTAATTCTAATATAATTTGGATGACAAAAACTGTGCGGAAATCCATTAGAAATTATAGAAAACATTTATATACACTTTGTCCACTTAAGTTCGCACCATATGGGAAACTTTTTTATTATCAATCTTAGGAATTATTGTTCGAACGCAAGTGTTAGCTCGCAATACATATAACATTTTTCCTACAATCACTTGAATATATATTATAACAAATAAAATTGATAAATTCATACTTCTTATTTCAAGTACCTATCTGTCAAATATTTTATAGAATTTTAAATGTATAATTATTATTGTCAATACTGTCAATGCACTTCTTCTTATTCTACAATTAGAAAGGCCTCAGCTAGCAGGGCTATCCAGCCAGTATATGCAAAATATTCAGAACGTGGCACAACAATTAAGCACAAAAACACCAAAAAATTCAATACGATAACATCGCAATCACACTAATTAATTATTTAAAACATTGAGAACTTAACAAAACAGCGAAAAATAGGTTTTATGCTTGTTCAATATTGTTTCTATCTTCTTAATAACGCTACCATATATGCGTGAAATTAAACGCGTTCACAGCACACCCTCTAGCAGGCTAACTCCTTTACTAATTCTCAGATCTAATATATTAGTATTGAGCCCACCCGCCGCGCGCTGCGATAGTATCATAGAGATAGTAATAAGGGAGGAGACGAAGTCACGTGATCTAAAGCGTACTCGGTCAGCCATTTTCGTGCCACGCTAATGTCAAAGTTATTTTTAAGTGTCATTGGTGTTGTAAATTACATTTTTGAAGATACTTTTGTTTCAATTGATTGACTAAAATGGTTTCTTGTGCTGTTAGAAGTTGTACCAGTCGAGACGGCGTGGATACTAAGAAATCTTCGGGAATAACGTACCACAGGTAAGATAAATAATATGCAGTGGTGTATTACAAATATTTCAAACATGAGTCTGTTACACAGTAATAGTTTTAGACTATTATAATTTTGGTGCTAATTAAAACGTTGCATTTGGTATATGACAAAATCACGTCGCCATGAGGCTTGAAAACTTACGTTATAACTGAACCAATCAATATTAAAAAGGAATTACATTGATTATCAATACTAAAAATTCATATATCGAAAAATATCAAATCCGGTTCTGTGCAGAAATAAGTTGCGTACCATACTTAGCCACGCCCACTGATTCCACATGTACATATGGAACCTAACACTGGATGTCGTCTCCTTTCTTACTACTATCTCTATGGATAGTATACATGGAGCACAGAAAAGGGTAAATTATCCCTCAGGATATAGCCCAAAAAAGGAGCAAGAAGAAGAATAACTAAAAGAGCGGGAAATATGAAATAACTAATGCTCGATTTTACCAACCGTCTCGTGAAGTTAGGTAATATCAAAGTCGAATTTAGGAATTTCTAAACGCAATTTACGTTTCACCACGCGCATTTAGAAATTCCCAAATCCAATTTAGGTATTACCTAACTTTACGAAACGGTAAGTAAAATCGGGCATAAAAATTTCAATGATATTTTTGGAAACTTGGATTTTAAAGAAAACTTCGGAGTTGTTCATCAATTTTATATTAAATATATATACATAAAATATATAATACATAAATATAATATAGTATAAATGTTTTTGACGTGTGACTTTAAAGTCTTTTAATATACATCTTTTTGAAGAAACTGGAACATTATAAAAATATAAATAACTTAATAGAATTATTGTGTCTTTCTACCTTCAGCCACTTAGTAACAATTTAATATTTTCAAGTGATAAGTAAAGAAGAACAAGAAATTACTGATAACTAATTGAATGAGAAACTTTCATGCAAATTCTGGTTTTGAATCATTAACTTACTTCTGGTCAATTTTTTTTCTATATCTACAGATGTAGATGGAACTTCTACATAATATGTAGGTGTATCTTCTACATATGTAGATGGAGTTTCCAAAGCCACTATTGTGGATGATGGTATCGTAACGGTGTCTGAAATCAAATAATTTTATCCACATATAACAACTCAATTATCGAGGAGAAAATTGTAAAGGAACATTTAAAGCAAAACAGTTATTAACATTTCCATCATTAAATGTGTTACATATACGTCAGAGCTAACTATAACATTTTCTTGAAACAAACAGTTCACGAAATAGTGATCTTGTGCCTTTGCATAGGTCATCTACACGTAATAAGTCTACATATTACAATATAGCATTACACTATATAACTTCTTGCCATGTTACAATAAAAAAATTGTTTCCAACGATAAGTTTAAAAACGAAGTTAATAAGTTTCTTGTTAATAGCTGTTTTTATAATGTAAATTGTTTTCGTTCTGATTAATTTATTGCAATTCTTATATTCTATATATATATCATAGTTGTAGATTTTATTTATATTTTTTAATGCAGGTACCTAATTTGAACATGTACAAATTTAAAGGTAAATAAAGCTATATATAACTCGAATTATTATCTACTTACCAGAAAGAAGTAGAGTTGGATATGCACATGGTTTCAACTCTCTCTGAAATCCTGTGTTATGAAACTCCTGGTCAAAATGTTCATGACACACTCTATAATTGTCATAAAGTTGCTTTGGAGTTTTCTCCTTTAAAACAGGATTGTTTATATTCTCCATCCAAATATTTAATAAGTTGGGATCCTTGGTGAAATGATGCCTTTTACTTGTTTTATCGGTACAACCAGGAACACAACAAGTTTTTTCACGAGATGCTATAGGTCTTGCTTATATTATATATTATACCAAGTACCTACCAGGTATCTACTTTTCAAAAATATCAATTGTCTTATAATACAACAAACAATTAAATGTTCATAAACTCAAATACTGAACTAAATCACATGTTAACTAATAAAAATTAAAACGTTTGTAACTTTCAATAATTGACAGTTCACGTGACGTTCTGACAGTTACTGTCAAACTTTTGTAGCTATCAAACATTCATTAGTTTGTCTGAGCATTCCATATTACACGTAACTACAGTAAAATTTGCATTGATATTGTATATCTAGAAATACATTTCGAAAAATAATACATTTTTCTCATATAAATAGATAAAATCATATATTTAAACGTAGTTTTCAATTCTGATCAACTTCTATTTATAACATATTTTGATATTGTCAAATTTAAAGGTACTTTATTCTAGAGTAAAGCTCATATTTTTTTAGAAAACTCGTATAATACTGAAAAAAATTGATATCTGATAATTGTATTTTAGATTTTAGAGCATGCAGAACTTTTTATAAAGAATAAGTTTTTCTCCTTGATAATAAAAGTTTCCCATATGGTGCGAACTTAAGTGGACACAGTGTATATAATAAAACTTGATTTACATCTATAATTCAATGTTCATGAGATAACCAGAAACCACCTGTTTCTGATCTGTCAGACCTTCATTCACTCCGAAAAGGTCTTGTGCCTCCTTAGCCCCAGTACATAAAACTAAACCAGCAAAGGGTGGTAATCTCAAGGAACAGGAAATAACAACGTGAGAAGGGTAGCAGGACTGAACCGCATAAAAGGGATAAAGTAACACGTTCCCCAGTTTATACCATCAGTCACAGTCTCTACCGAAACAATATATTCTAACTCGGTTGACCCATGTCGAATTTTCGTCTAATTTAAATCAAAATTTATGATGACACCCCAACAATGTTGGGTGTGACTGGAATTCTCTTAATTTTATAATATTAAAAAAGTTTAAAAAAAATGAGTATAAGCTCGTGGAAAAAAAAGTTCCGTTGAGCAAACACTCTCCGATCAACAATGTTTGAGCTGTAGAGATGGAAAGGTGAATGTTAATAATAAATCTTCTCTTTTAATTGAATTTTTACTTCATCATCATAAAGCCTTTAAATCTAATAGATTGTGGCTAACGCTAATGCGCTTTTAAATCCATTTATCATTGTGGGTTACTCCCTTTTCACTCCTTATTGTTACAATTTCTTGTGTGTCCTGGCTTCAGATGTTATTTTCTTCCATTCTGCTCTATTTCTGCATATTTCTCTCCACTCTTTGATTCCCATTCTTTTTGTATCCTCTTCTATCTGACTCCTCCAACTTTCTCTGGGTCTTCCCCTTCTTATCGGCAATAAAGGAGCCAATGGTGTTATTCTTCTTATCATTTCTACAGGCTTTCGTCTCATAATATGTCCTGCCCATGTTAGGTGTTGTTTTTTATATACAGGGTGTCCCACTATAAAGTAACACATTTTGACGGCTTATTGCTCGAGAACGGAAAAAGATATCGACGTGCAATTTTCGCTAAACTTCTCATATTTCCTTCAAATTTTTATTGACAAAGTTGCCGAAAAAAAAAATAACCATTTTTGAAACTAAATTATCGGCTTTCACTGGAATTATTAGAAATGTTAGAATTTTATCATGACACCGTTCGCATGTCTCAAAAGTTGTCTAAAATTTTATTAAGAAATTCACTTTTGTTAATTGATAGAAGTGACCAGGATAATATTAAGAGCCATTTTTGACAGAAACGAAAATTGATATTAACTTGGGTACAACAATTTACAGAATCGGGAAAACTAGAAAGAAAGAAAAAATTTAAAACAAACATTTTCATTTACATATAAGAGCAAGGAACCAAACATAACTAAAAAAAATCTTCTGTAAGTTCCTTGTGACATTACTTATTCTTTTTTTTCTTATTCTTTTGGGAATCAAACCACAATAATGTTTTTTATTTTTTATTTCGACGTTTCGGTAGCGTTCCAGCTACCGTTGTCAAGATTAACTAGTAATAAAATTAATAAAATAATTTTTGGTCCCTATCTGACACAGCGAAAAAATATGAAATTGTGAAATAAAATATTTTATTTTATGACATTCTAACGATATGATAGTATACTAGAAATGGAATCCAGTGAAGTGCACGTTCCAGGAACGGTTTTTATTGGGATAGCGCTTTTTTTTAGCTTATTTTGGAAATGTTGTTAATAAAACGCGTTTGTTGTTACTTTTTTGTGTATGATCATTTTTGTTTTCAAAACATGTATAACTCAGTTTGGTGATTTTGTGTATTGAAGTGTGTATCGATTAACAACTATTCCAATGATAAATCATAAGAAAACCTGGATAAAAACTTATGATGCTATCCTGATAACGCAGGTAATTGATTATTGAAAATTTCTCTTTCTAACATTGGTAACCAAATTTGACTACATTCGGCTGAAATACTAGCTACACATTTATCTGCATTTAGTTGTATTAAAGCACTTTCTTTTTTTTTTTCGTCTTTTATTATTGGGCTCTTTCAATATTATTTTTGTCGAACCCCATTGAATTTTATGCCCCTCTTCTCAAGCATGTATACAAATACCTGACTTGAAGAACTCCCCATCTTTGATGTATTTTTTATGTTCACTTATTCGGACTTTCAATGGTCTGGATGTTTCACCTAAATAGAATTTGTCGCATTCACAAGATATCTGATATATGCAATTTTTTGAAGATTGTTCTCCATTTTTTGTTTTGTTAAGATAGATCTCAAAGTATTTCTAACAATACTTGTTCTTCATTTTTTGGTTTCGTTTTTGTTAAGATAGATCTCAAAACGAAACCAAAAAATGAAGAGCAATCTTCAAAAAATTGCATATATCAGATATCTTGTGAATGCGACAAATTCTATTTAGGTGAAACATCTAGACCATTGAAAGTCCGAATAAGTGAACATAAAAAATACATCAAAGATAGGGAGTTCTTTAAGTCAGGTATTTGTAAACATGCTTGGGAAGAGGGGCATAAAATTCAATGGGATTCGACAAAAATAATATTGAAAGAGCCCAATAATAAAAGACGAAAAATCAAAGAAAGTGCTTTAATACAACTAAATGCAGACAAATGTGTAGCTAGTATTTCAGCCGAATGTAGTCAAATTTGGTTACCAATGTTAGAAAGAGAAATTTCCAATAATCAATTACCTGCGTTATCAGGATAGCATCAAAAGTTTTTATCCAGGTTTTCCTATGATATATCATTGGAATAGTTGTTAATCGATACACACTTCAATACACAAAATCACCAAACTGAGCTATACCTACATGTTTTGAAAACAAAAATGATCATACACAAAAAAGTAACAACAATTAACATTTCCAAAATAAGCTAAAAAAAGCGCTATCCCAATAAAAACCGTTCCTGGAACGTGCACTTCACTGGATTCAATTTCTAGTAGACTATCATATCGTTAGAATGTCATAAAATAAAATATTTTATTTCACATTTCACCAGAGGTGTGATCTACTATGAATGGACCTTAATAAAATTTGACCACAAAGTTTTGTGGTCTTAAACTTCAAAATATTATTGATTGTCTAGTTGTCATATTTTTTCGTTGTGTCAGATAGGGACCAAAAACTATTTTATTAATTTTATTACTAGTTAATCTTGACAACGGTAGCTGGAACACTACCGAAACGTCGAAATAAAAAATAAGAAACATTATTGTGGTTTGATTCCCAAAAGAATAAGAGAAAAAAGAATAACTAAAAAAACTATATTTAATAAATAAGTTGTTGTATGTGACCTCCATCTGCATCTCTACATAATCCTAATCTCATCTAAAAATTAATGAACGCATTAATCCCTTGTCTCATTTTCAAGTTATAACGTTTCCAAGCTGTTAAAAAGTGATAATTTACGTTTGGAAGTTACATTGACATGGTTTCATAAAAAATTCAATCTTTCCCTAAAAACTTAGTATAATATGCCGATAATGTATACATTTTTGGAGAGGGGAATACTCAGATGGTATTAAAAAATATAGGGTGTTGTATTTAAAATAAACCGATAATTTCGTTTCAAAAATGATCATTTTTCGGCGCCTTCGGGAAAAGATATACATTTGGCAACTATGTCAATAAAATTTTGAAGGAAATATAAGAAGTTTAGTGAAAACTAGACGTCGATATCTTTTTGCATTCTCGAGTAATAAGCCGTCAAAATGTGCTACTTTATAGTGGGACACCCTGTATTTCACGATTGTCTGATTGCTTAACTTGCTTTCTATTTCTTTGTTAGTTTTGAGTCTCCTTTCCCCATTTCTTGTTATGTTCGGCCGCAGTATCGTTCTAAGAATATTTCTTTCTATGATTTTTAAGTCTTCTGCTTCTTTTTTGTTTATCGCCGTTGTTTCTAAGCCATACACGATCACTGGTCTTATTAGTGTTTTGTATATTTTTATTTTGGTGTTATTTATTTTATTTTTACCTACTCACATTTAATTTCTGAGGTTCTAATGATTTATACATTGAGTTTTAAATTTATTTCCATAAAATATAATATACAGTTCGTTCGGTGAATCTTTTCCCAAGTATGAAATTATTCACATACTACTTTTTGTAGTACGTCTCTTTCCTACTCACAGAATCTAAACCCCCGAAATGAAACCGTTTGTTCCATTACAACATAATATAACAAACAGAGATAGCCATATGATGGATGTCGGCGATAAGTTTAACGCGAATTTGTACGTTGACAGACCAAAGACTTTGTTCACATTTTTATTTCACATTTTTACTCATTTTTTTGCCCCTTGCATATAAATTTATTTGAAAAACAGTTGTTATAACGACTTACTTACACCCGAGTGTTCGAATTATTGTGGTAAGTAAAGATTATTTATCTACTTATTATTTATTTACTTCGCAATTAGGCAATCCAGACCACGTGATCTTTTCAATATGGCGGCGACGGTCAAACATTGGAATCAGTAACGTGTCAGACCTATGCGTGTCAGTTTTGTCCTTTTATCTCTGCGATTCTTTCTCTCAACATCAGCAGCAGCAGCAGGTTTGCCTAAAATAAGTTAATACCTACTTGAGTACAAATTACGTATAGGTACTAGGAGCTAGAAGAGTTGATATGCTATTCAAGATAATATTTGATAAGAAGCCTACCACAAACAAACACTCAAACACAACTTTGTTATTTGTTTGACCGTCGCCGCCATATTGAATTTATTTTGACAGATCGATGGATTGCCTAATGAAAACTAACCTTAAATTGATATATCATCATGGTTATGGATAGGATTCCATCAAACTGAATTGTATGAAACATATTTTGCTGGGACTACCGCCATATCAATGTGAATTCAACGCCATTGAATTAATTTGGGCAAATTGCAAGTCATATAAATATATTGGTAAAGATAAGTATTCAGATAGCTCTGTTATAAATATGTAGAAATAGGCACTGCAACAATGTCATCAACAAATTTAGGTTAGGTGTTAGGCATACTCATGAAATTATAGAAAAGTGGTATACCCCAGAGCAAAATATAGTTGATATTAGCATTCAACCAATTACCTTAGATATAAATACTGTTGATAGCTCTGATTCTATGAGGAAAATTAAATGAAATTTATTGTATATATTTATGAGTCTTGAATATACATATTTAAAATATTTATTATTTATTTTCACAACCCAAAAGATTTCTATTTTTCATTGTTGAACCGTATGGGTGGGACGGTCCAATAGTAATGGCTGCTAGCCATAACACTAAAAAGGCAATTCTGATTTGCAAAGTTTCTACTAAGAAAATTGTTATTAATACTAACTCTTATGCAAGTAAATTTGCGGAATAACCCTATAAAACTCTGGAATACTAACAGTTTTTTCAAACTAAAGGTTTAGGTAGCATATCGCTATATGGCTGTGAAATATTTACAAATATATAGCTTCAATAATAAATAACGCACACCGTCATTTTAGCCACGTCCTAATTGAAACATCAATCTACGACCTACGTGTAATTTCATGTATTGATGTATTGCGTTTGTATATGAATGATGACGCATGGGAAAAGATTCACCGAACCAACTGTATATTGTCTCTTTTCTAAATATTTATATACGCATTGACCACAAAATATACCGAATGACATATTGGCCACTATTTTGAAGAATATAGCGTCGTTTTTTGATTTATGTTATCCCGAACTAGTAAATCAAACATTACTTAGTGCAAGTTCATATAAATAACTTTTCTAACCTCGATTCTACTTTTATATTTGACGTTCATGGTAAAACTTTCAAAGTTTCGAATATATTCTTAAGTTATGCAGGAGATGACCAAATAAAAATTATTGCTCCAACTTTAATACAATTGGAATATTCGAATAGCTCGAAGCTATATTATATTAGAAGGATATCTAAGTATGAAGAATATCATTTGTTAGTAAAGCTACAGACTTGAAGATAACAAGAGAATATTCTTTTTCTTATTTTTATTAAAATTGTTTGTCGCTTATCCATGATACTATACTTTGGCAAGTTTATCTGAAGCCGTGAAAGGAATGCAGTTGAAAACTTTCGATAGTGCCACGTTCAACTATGAAAAAGCTAAAGTGCTAAGTATGTAGTAATAATAGTTAGAAAATGGACTTTTATTATTAACAATATCAACAATATGATGAAACGTTAATTCTTTAATGTGCTTGTTTCCTTGGATTTTTCTATTAACAATATTATTCAATTTATGAATATTAAAAGAGCATTTTTCCAAATTTGTTACGGACTTCTTCAAGCTCTGGCCGCGTTGTACGAAAACCATAATTACCACACCCTCCGAATTAAATAATTGGTGATTTTTATCGAAAGCTGACTTCTTATTGGCAAGCGCGTGCGTGTGTTCTTCTCTCTCACTGGGTCAATTGATTGATGTTGATTTATGCAGTGGCGTTGGTATTGTCAGTGACATTTGTATTTTCAGTTTTATTTAGTAAAATAGGTACCGTACACCATTTGTACGTTTATGACAGATGTTTCCTCGCCTCTTACCGATTCCCCGTAGCTTCAGATAAACTTGACAAACTTTATGTTTTCAATTCGTTATTCAACTTTTAACAGAGCTCTCAAAAGAAATATCAATACCACCTCTATTCAGTCATATAACTGTGACTGAAAATTTCAATAAATCTGAATCATCATGAAATGTATTGTTGAATATTTCGTTATCCAGAATCTCATTGAATTATTTTAAAAAGAACTGACCTTGGCTGTTTTCCAAATTTCAAGCACTCGACTACGAAGCATGTCTTTCGCAACTTGATATAAATTTCTTTTGAACCGTTAAAATCACAATAAAAGATTCTGCATTATGTAGTAGGTCTTATTGAATTCTGAAATATTGGGATTGCTCTCAACATAAAGAATATGTTAATGAAGCTTAGATTTTTCATACAACACGGTAATATTTATGATTGGCATTGATATCATGAATTTGGCTTTGATACGTTCCATAATTCTCTAATTTTCTTCATTGAAACATTTTTTTATGACCGATATAAATATATATTGTTCCTCGATGTTGTGTTCTTTCGAACTCGTTCCCCATTACTCATACATTTTCACACTATATTGAATTTTCCGGTTTTCTCCGACTCTGACCCCGCTGTGTCGTCATCTCTTCCTTCTCTTTAGTGCCTATTTTCTTTCGTGTCTGGCAATATCAATGAGATATAGGGGATTGAAAGCCTCTTTTCTTATAGTAGGTCTTATAACAGGCGCCTGCTGTTATTGAAAAATTACACACACACCCGCGATTGCCGCGGCACCAGAATCCTTTCCTCCAACGCCTAAGTAGACTGCTTATTCAGAGCCGTACTAATGTATAATGAAAATTTTAAGTTATTGTCAAATCTGTGATGAGCATTTTTGCTTAAGATTTTTTTTAGCAACAATGTGTTCAGTGCTTAGTCAGCATTGTATGCTGAATTTCCATAAATGCATCATTTCATCCTACGAAAAAATGTCCCGCCTCCATGAATCCATACCTGCAACAACATAACTGTCTAAGAGGTCATGCTAGATATGTTTTTTTTTCTACAAACGTCAAAAAATGACAAGGTTCGCGCATTGACAACAATATGCGCAGTGACCCTTTTTTTCATTTTCCTTCGTTACCATGACACCGTGCGCGAAGTAGTGTGCGAAATACTTACTTCGCACACTGCATGTAAACTATATGGGATTTTTTTATTTTAACCTTTATGTTCCTCAATCAAGCAAAAATACAAGAAATCAATTATTTATTAATGTATAACAATAATTAAGGCTTTCTAATTGTGAGAAAATTTAACACTACCTAATTTTACTTATTATTTACTATGTTAATATTAATGGTGCAGCCAGTGCACGAACTAATATTTATTCCTAAACCAGATAACTCAGATTCAGCTCGTGATATCGTAGTTTTGGGAGTTGGAAGAGTATCCATTTTTGATTTGCAAGCTACTGCCGTAGAGGTGACAGCACTTGATCCTTAAATTTTATTTGATATTTGAATTTTATTGTTGATAGAATCTTCCACGTATCCTTCGGCCACAGTCGAAGATTTCCATCCCCCATGTCGCTTCAAAACACATATATCGGCCCCCTTATTAGCAAGGAGTGTGGCTGATGTTCTCCGAAAACAATCGCCCGTGTAGGCATCAGGATTTGGTAATTTTAGGTGTTTTGCTATTAAGCCAGACATCTTTCCAATACTATTCATTCCAACAACTTGGTTAAAACATCTCTTATTTTGATACTTCAAAAAAAATCGGCGACTGGTAGCATAACTTGGACGAAGAGCCGCATATTTTCAGTAAATGTCAGTATAATCTAAATTTGAAACTGTAAAAATTCGTTGTATATTCGTTTTTGTATCGGGTACTTTAACAATCAAAATGGAATTTTTATCTTCTATTCTATGTCATCGACCGTCGTTTTAGTGAGTTCCTCAGTTCCTCACAACATAAACGAAAATAACTGATAGTGATAAGTGATTAAAAAGCACATAAAACAATCATCAAAATTCTACCTCAACCAACAAATAGGTTTCATCATCTGCCTCTCGTATGAATTGTTTAACTTCCTCTCTAGTCAATACCTTAGATTTCTTAGGATGGTTTCCAATTGACAATCTTTTCAAATATGGAACCAACTTGGTGAATTTCTTAAAATCCACGTTTTCTTTAACATTGAGTGCTGCTTTCAACATAGAATATATTGCCCATAACGTGGAAAACTTCAGCTCCTTAGACTTCTCTGCAAAATATGCCAACAGCACATTTTCGGATATTTTTCTAGCTCTATTTGCTTCACACCACTCTTTAAATTGCTGATATGCATTTTCATACTGGCGCCTCGGTTTCTCCGGTAAAAGATTTGAAGTTACTGAATTGGCCGCATCTGTCAAGTTAGGTGGGGTACTGCTTACTTCATCGTCGCTCGACATTTCCATTATTTTACAGTTATAAATACGAGTATCACTCACGAAATTGACGCGAATAAAAAGTCACTCCAAAATAATGATCAAGAACTGTCACTTTGAAATAATTGTCAACAAATGCCATTTTATTTCCATAGTTACAGTAATATCTTGATTTGGAAAAACACTTTAAGCCAGTTCAAAACTATTTTTTTCTACGACCGTGCCTTTTAACCCAATTTCCCGCACGCATTTTAGTTTTGAAAGTGTCACTTTCCCGCACTAGTGCGGGAAAGTAAAATTATGCAAATTTTGACCTTATTTGACAGTTTTTTACTTCGGAAGTTATAACTATTGTTACAACAGGTGAATAAATAGTCCATCAAATAAAATCTACATCTTTTCTAGCTTTTTGTTGCATTTTTAATTTTTTAAAAATATAAAATAATTAAGATATTTTGATATAAC
The DNA here is from genome assembly GCA_910591675.1 of Galerucella calmariensis. Lineage (NCBI taxonomy): Eukaryota > Metazoa > Arthropoda > Insecta > Coleoptera > Chrysomelidae > Galerucella > Galerucella calmariensis. The sequence continues at coordinate 513,432 of CAJUYG010000083.1, read as the reverse complement.
CCTGTACATTCCTCAAATTAGTGTCATAAAACAACTATCAAACCACCCGGGTTTGATATAAGAAAAATATATTAAATTAAATTATTTCATCTACAAATGACTTAAAACCGTTGCCTCACCTTCATCGTCATCTTTATATGGCCTGCAACCGATGCCATCCTCATCAACGTCATCTACTTACCAAATAACTCCACTGGACCGGCAATTTTAAGTAATTTACAGAATTCAACAAATTGTGCTTGTAATATTAATATTTATAATAATAATAATAGTTTTTGGTTAAAGTTTTGTATATGTATGTTGAAATAAAATAACTTTTGAAAAATGGGTTGGTTTACTTTTTTGTATATAAGGTCGTAGACAAAATAATGTTCCTAACTCATGCGTGAAGTGTCTTTCCGCACTTGTTAGGAAAATAACTATTCATATTAAGCTAAGCATGCTACTTATTTTAGAACAATATTTTTGACGTTTGTAGAAAAAATTTTGTTCGCATCTCATGCGCGAAATACTTTGGTGATCTCGACTATTTTTTTAACTCGGTTGCGCCTTGTTAAAAAAAATCAGTTATCGATTACCAAAGTAGCATTCAGCGCACTTGATACAAAAATAACTATTCCTTTTAATTCCTTTCAACGATAGTCGGGACTCACTCAGTTAACAGAATGTACTGATATATTTGAGTTTACCAATAATATATTTTCCTACGACCACATAGGAAAGTGACATATATCGCACTGACTAGTTCTATGGAAAGTGACCTTTATTCATACGCGTACGGAAAAAAATCTTATCCGTACGTGTGCGGATAAAAAAGCTGTCAAATTGAATGATGAAATGCTAGTCTTTTTACTCCGCAAATTAATATGTATATGTGAAATGCTTATTTCCTAAGTTGATTTGTCCATATAATAATATAATATAATCTATTTATTTCATTTAAAATTAAAAAAAAAAATAACAAGCCCGGACTCGAACCACTGCTACTGCTTGTCAAAAATCGAGCCCACGGATGCCTAGACCGCTCGGCCATCCCACTGTTGTGACTTATGGTTCTTGTCCAAGATACTAATAAGCGCTAAGGAAATATACACAACAGTTTATTTATTCTCCAAAATAAAATGTGTTTATATCGACATTTATTGGACTTTCATGTTATTAAAACATAAAAATCACAATTTTCTGGGCCAATTTCAAAGGTAAGTAATCAAAACCATATAAAGTATTTACAAATACACATATGTAAAACCTCTCACATCTACATAAAAAAGCAAGATTATACATGCCTAATTTGGTAAAAGTATATCGCGTGGTCGTAGGAAAAATAGTGTACATAACTTGTGCGAAAGTGATTTTTCACACTCGTGGGATTGTCTCACTCGGCTGCGCTCGTGAGACAATACTTCCCACTCGTGTGAAAAATGTCACTTTCCGCACACGTTACGTAATATACTATTTTCATCCTACCTATCTTTTACCGATTCCAACGATTCTAACCTCCTTACTGTTTTCATGTCTTTAGAATACAGACCCCTTTACCTCCATCTCAATCTCCTCTCTCCAGTATATCCACATAAATGGTTGGCATCCAAAAAACTGTGTTGAACTAACCATGTAGTATACACTATGGCAGTAATTCTGTAAGCATTGTTGAATATCAGGCAATCTTCTAACTCCATTTACTATTTTAAAGCTTATTCTTATACACTTTATTAACTTCATTACCACACTTTAACAAATAGAGAGTGAAAATTATTAGGGATAATTTAATGTTTTGATCTTCACTGCCTTTAGAATGTTATTCTTCGGAAACTCCGATTCTGTGAGACTAGCTTGGCATTCTATAGACTCTAGGAAAGACTATGTAATTTATGGGTGTTTTCATTGTTTCTGGTTTGCTATCTCATGCAGGAATCTTGCGGCTTTGGTTTTTTTCTCATCATATTTTCTCTTTTTTTCTGTCGGAAAGCAGATGTAATATATATGATGTTGAGGTTTTTTTTCTTATATTTTTGTAGAAATCTCATTTTTAGAACACACATTGGAATATGCAGCCGAGTCTTATCATATATAATATCACGAGAGTGAAAATTTTTCGATTGTCATGAAAGTTTGTTGCTTGGCAATTTTGCGAATGACATTTTTAACAAAACCACGAGCCGTCAGGCGAGTGGTTTTGGATTAAATGTCATGAGCAAAATTACCTAAAAGCAACAGAATACGACAAGAGAAAAATTTCACCTTACACAATTTTTAATTGAGTGGTATTCGACATGACTATTTCACGAGAGAAAACCTAAAAAATCATATGTTTAAACGTTTTATTTATTGCAAACTTCGATGATACAAAGCCAAAAAAATAAAAACATTATGAAAAAAATTACTTATTTATGTAAAAAGTACAATTATTATAATTGAACGTTGTAGCGTTATTTTGGGGATTGTTTTGCATCATAACCTGTGATGAATTTAAGTTAGAAACTGAGGATTCCTTTTCTTTATTTTTATTTTCTCGAAGGTTCTCTATAAGTTGTAAATGGTGTTCTTCATTTAATTGTAAATATGGTTTCAAAGAATGGGCAGAAGAATGTCCTGTAAGCTTAATTACTTCTTGTTCACCAACTCCTTCTTTTGCTAATGAAGATATTGCAGAAGCTCTATGTAAATGATTGGTTATTTTTATTTTTTTTGTGTCTATACCAATCGATTCTGCCGATATTTTCGTCCACTTTGAAATTGGATTAATTCCCAATGGTGAATTTTTGTACCATATTCCTTTCTCCCAATTTGGATGTACTGTTAAAAATAATCTTGTTGTTGTTAGATAAGGATTGGATTCTCTTTTTTCAATAATTTTTAAAAATAAACGAACGGGACACAAATTGTTGTTAGCATTATTTCTTACCAGCCACTTACTGCCACATAAAGCTTTTGATCGTTATTGTGTCGTTTTGGAAAATATTGGATTATATTCTACCCTGCCAGTAAAATTACCTTTATTATCATATTCTTTTTTAAAAGTAATTAATATCACAATTAGCAGCTTCATTTCCACGCCATGCTAATTCGAACGAGCATAAATGAAAAAAAATTTTTTGTAACCCATCAGAATTATCTTCAGAATAGCGTTCTACCATTTCCATTAATTCTGCTTTGTTAAGCGCGCTAGAACTTCTTTTTCTGGTTTCAGGTTCAGCCTGAAGCTTTTTTCGTTTTGTATCCCTGGCCAATCTAGCAAATTTAAAGGTAATATATTTAAATGGATCAATTTTGATGTTAAATTCTAGAAAATATTTTTCCTGAACCATTTAACAGTCGTATTCCAAAGTGTTTTCACACTAGCTTCAGTATAATCAGTTCCATCTCTTTTTTTCATGTTATAACCATAATCTTAAAGAATTTTTGCTATAACTTGTTCAGAAGTATCCTTTTCTAACGTATAATTACGTGCGTCCAGAAACATTCTAAACTGTTCTCACGTAGACTTTTTTGTCTTCATTGTATTTCGAGGTATATTTTGCTTAATTGTACTCTCTATTTCATTTATTGAATTATTTCCAAATCTTGAATTATTCATGTTAATAATACTTATTTAAATTTTTGAAACAGTTTTAATAATTTTTTAGACAGTTAAATAAATAAATGAACAACTTAGTTTCCTTAGAAACCACTAACAAAGATTTTATATTGAATTTCATCACAGAGTGATAGAATTTTATACACATAGATTTGATAAATTAAACGTCAAAAAATTACCGCGACAAGACAAAAAATTGCCAGTTCAAAACCTTCAAATTTTGTCAGTTATCAATTTACTCAGTGAAATAGTCTTTGTTATACCATAAATACTTCAAAATTTACGCTACTTAAATGACAATTGTCACGGGAAACTGCAATGAAGCAAATATTGCTTACAGTTAATAAACCTTAGCAATAAATAATATATTTGTTGAAATACTTTATTTTTAAATTCACTCCTTGTGTAAAATATAGAACTATTAATTTTTATCGAATTGTTCTGTAAATGTTGATTAAAATATTTTGCTACTATATACATAAGCAATTAAATTTCACATCATTCACTTCGTTTTCAATAAAATGATTTGTTGATTTTGCTATAATGAGTTACAGTGCGGTGATGTGTGGTTGGAATAAAATTAAATGAAAATACTTATAGAAAGTTTTTGCGATAGTTTTAAGTTGGGTTATGAGTGCCTGGAGGGCAATTATGATACCTTGAGTTGGCTTTTTTTCATCTTGTTTTGAGACACTTCCAGTATCTAGCAAAGCTCGTTATCCTATCAATACCAAGTAAGCAGCTTCTTGAAAAATCTCTATAAAATTCTAAACATCATATAGTACTCGATATCTTCTCAATATCTTCCTCTTTGTCTTCACAATCTTCAAACCAATTATTATACTTATTACGGGTTTTTTATCTTCAGCAGCTTCTCTAATAAGTCAACATTTTTTCCAGTGACCCAATCAGGATTAGTGTTGATGTTACCACATATCTGTGACTTGCTTCCCAGCGTAGTTCCACTGTACAGTTACATCAATCTCAATTTCTTTGTCCTCTGGATTTTTAATATTTTGGATTAGATTACTCTTACATACAAGTATTTGGTTTCCAGTTGGAACTGGATGATTTATAGACCTAACCTCAATGTCTTCCGCATTATATTATTTTTCCGCCATCAATCTTGTTTGTTTATTTACAGCATCGGTTGTCAGGACGGTAGGTTGTGTTTACTGGTTTCTAAGTCTTACACGTCGGTAACTGATTCACTTACCGCTCATCATAAGTGGTCCTAAATAATATATTACTTCATTCATTACACAAATGGAACAAAAAAAAATAAGAAGATTGATATTTTTTTAAGGAACAGAACCGAACAGAACAATATAAAAAGAAATAAATACAATTTTGACCAAAATGCAAATTATATTTTAAACTGATCGAGAAGTATAAATGTCACTTTTGATATTTCGTTCATTTCGAAGAAATTTAAATTATTTCATTCGAAACTTATTTCAATAGGTACGATCGCGCAAAAAATGGTATAAGTATCTCGAACGTTAAGGGTAATACCGGTCTTCAGCAAAATTGCTGTCGACCGGTAAACAACCCTTACCGTTCTTAATACTTAATATACTATACTCGTCTGCTTTTAAAAGAAACTGACTTTTTTTATAGAATTTGATGTAGATATGAACCTCTCTGTAATTTATAGAAGCTTTAAGCGAGCTGACGTATAGGCTTCTCAATATTGGCATATAAAAAATAAGTTTCAGCACATTAGAAAAGTTTTTTTCATAACAATTGTTGGTTTGACTCAAAAATAATAGTGTAATGAAACCGGATCTCATACACATATGGAAAGTAATTTAATAATTTCGGTTTTCCATTCGATTTGCCTGTTCAATGAAAACAAATCTATTTTAGCATCATAAATAATTTGATATTCCATTTCAATATCAACGCTAGAAAATTCATGTGAAACATTTTATTGGAAAATTCATCTACATACTATTACTATTTTGGAATCTATATTATCACGAATTACTGCTAGTTCCAGTTCATGAGCGCCGGTTGAAAATTTATATAATATAGTTATTCTCTTCCATTTAAATGATTTGGAAGCACACATAGATATTAATATTCAATATTCTCTATGTATAAGTATTTAAACAAACTATCCAATCATATTCGAGTGTTAGTATCGTAGAAAATGTATCGAAAGCAATTAAATGAGTTCATGCTTTTTTGTTCCGTTAAAAATAAAAGTAGATGGGCTATGAGAGTTCAACGACAAGTATAGGGAAAACAGTATGTTAGAGAGTGAGTCATGGAAACATGTGTGGGATTCTTTTTTTGTGTGTTCTGGAAGCCGTTCTGATGCCGAGAGTACTGCAGCCTATTAGCTTATTGTACTCTACTCCCACATTTAGTCCACTCATCCAGCTATCCCCGTACCTTCGAGTAGACGATATAGGTCCATTGGATGTGTGACACATACTTCAAGTGACACATTGGCTTCTCCGAAGATTGTTTGTCTTCTCGAGTCCAGTGCCTCACAGTCAGATAAAATATGGGTTACGGTATCGGTCTCCATGCCACAAAGTCTGCAGCTGAGGTCCCCGTTATCCCTATTTTATGCAGGTGATCTTTTACCGTGGTATGACCTGTTAGATAACCTGTAATAATTCTTAGCTTATCCCTACTGATATTCAGTAGTTCTTCGGCTTGTTTTACACATGTGTCACATATGAAGGTTTTACTGTTTACCTGCTTTGGAGTGTTCCTCCACTGAAGTTTGTGTTGGTTTTGTACTTATTTTTGTATTTGCCCTCGGACTACCTTCTTTGTGGTCCCAAGAGCTGGTTCTGGTCCAACATATGCTGTTGCTGAACCTCTTCTTGCGAGTTCATCAACTTGTTCATTTCCAGAAATACCGTTATGTACTTGCACTCACATTAATCTTACTTTAATGTGGTCTGCTAGTTAATTTAGTTCTTTCTGGCATTTTTCTACCAGTCTGGATGTTACCTTGCGGCTGTAAAAAGCTGCAAGGGCTGCCTGGCTGTCAGTTAGTATGTTTATCCTATGAGTGTCAGTCCTATGCATGTTAATTCTGACCCATTTTAAGATAGCATAAATCTCTGCCTGAAATACTGAGACGTGTGGGATGTACGTGAGACGTGACGTTTCACGTGACAACTGACGTAATACGTGACGTTTAATGTGACGTTTGACGTGATACGTGACGTTTAATGCGACGTTTGACGTGACGTTTTATGTGACGTTTCACGTGACACGTGGTGTTCGACGTGATACGTCACTCTTCACGTACGTCCCACACATGTCTCCATGACTCTATACTTGTCGTTGAATTCTCATAGCCCATCTACTACTTTTCCCTATACTTGTCGTTGAACTCTCATAGCCCATCTACTAATAAGAATAAACTAGGTTTATCAGTAGGTTTTTTTGGGCAAACAACGGTGCTGACGACGACGACGACTTTGAATACCGAACTAGGTTGTAGGTAAATAAGAGTTGGATTTATTTATAATAAGAATAGTATACCGGATGGCTTTCTACCATTCGCAATTTATTTGATGCACAACAAAAAAATTACTACAAATTTTTTCAAACGCTTTTAATATATTTAATTTCTTATGTGCTCCGATATATAACGAATGAAAAGTGAAAATATATCAATATTACAGTCGTTAAGATAAGAAAACTATAGTCAATTTTCTTATCGGACTTTGTTAATTCACCTGCAAACTTTTTGATAGCAGCACCACCAAAAAAACTGGGTGAAAAAGACTCTAGCACTCTACTGTAACTCTCCTTATCTACTAACTTCCGTTCAAAACGGAAAATTGGAATTTAAAGTACCATTCGCAGAATGTATATATAGAATGTTCTAGATTTTTATTTTTATAGGAGATATAAAGTATATCTGAATACGTGCTATTTTCAATACTGAAGTTAAATTTGCGTTACCTCGGGGCTATAACTTTTCTCACCTGTTCCCAATATTCCTTTCCACCCGTACTATTGTATACCTATACGGAGGGGAAATAAAAATCTTCAATTAGGGTGAATGGTTAAATTTTAAGGGGTATCGGATTTGAAAAAATAAAATTTTTATGTTGGAGCGCAGACAAGCTTGTTAAATTTTAGTAGTTGGTATACGTCAAAATTTTATATCTTCTAGTTATGTTTACGAAAAACAGTAAAACTGTGTACAAATAATTTGAATAATAGAAATTTAACGGCCCGTTAATCGTAACTACATATTGGCATTGACGTCGTATTAATCCAATCGGATTTTTGAAGCTAAACAGAGAATACGCTCATAGTAAAACGACCGGTAGTGTAAACTAGACTTACTAAAATTGTATTTCCCTTGTTCGCTCTTGAGTGGCTTACTGTATTTAATTAAGTGAGTTAAACTGTTGACTAACTAACTCTAGATACAATATATATTAGCTGACCTGAATCCTGCGAAGTCCTTTGATGGTTAAAGACCCCAGCATAAATCAATGCTTGCAATAATGGTTGAAAGGATTTCAGACAAACTATTTTATATCAGCAATCTGTTCTTGATTTCCATGTGAAACACTACTAAGAAAACTCACTTCTGTTATACGAGGATGTATTGATATCTAGTTAGCCTAGACCAGTTCCATTCATAAACAAAATATTGCGTTACCATAGCAACGAACAATAACTCATTAGAAGTGTCAGATTGAAGTTGGACGTCCAAAAAGTAAACCAGAGTTACGCAATAAATTAAAAGGAAAAAGATGTTCACCAAAATTGTGAAAATCGAAAAGCTGGAGTATCGAGCCATCATCAAGTACCTGTATTTAAAAGGGTTAAGTATGTAGTATATACCCTTGGTGATTAATGTCCTGAGTCCTCTCCAAGGCCTAAGAAGTTTCGTGTCCAAAAATCTGCTGGAAAAGTTCTTGCCTCAGTTTTTTGGGATTGCCATGGAGTTATCATGATTGATTTTTTGGATAAGGGTAGAACAATAACCGGAGATTACTATTCGACATTACTGACCACTCTACGGGAAAAAATTGAAGAGAAAGACGCGGAAAGCTATCCAAAGGTGTTTTGTTTTTGCAGGACAACGCCCATGCACACAAATCTCATGTTGCCTTGTAAAAAATTCGTGATTTAGGGTTTGAATTACTGGAACATCCCCCTTATTCACCAGATTTAGCTCTGTCCGACTATCACCTCTTTCCTCAACTGAAAAAAAGTTTAAAAGGTCGTAAATTTTTTTCCAACGAGGAGGTAATGAAAGCTGTGGAGGTCTGGTTTACAGAGCAAGAAGAAACATTTTTTTTGAAAGGCTTAGAGACTGTAATAAATGTATCCAATTAAGAGGAGAATATGTTAAGTGATAAAATATTTTGACATTGAAATTTTGTTTAGTTCTATAGTAGGCTGAGAATTTTTCAATACACATATGTACATATTGGATTTTTTGTTGTGAGGTCTTGAATTATTCAAAGTAAAACATCTTAAAACTTGTTCAACGCTTCACTTTTGTTCAAGTATATACTATGAATCAAGCTCAATAATATTTGTCTTCTGAATTTCAAGTATTTTATTGCCAAAGTTGTCTTTAATATTCAATCGATTATGACAAACTGGATGTTACAGCACTATTGAATATTTGGCAGCCTTTTGCACTCCCGTTTGTCGATGCT
>CAJUYG010000083.1:469580-489192 GCA_910591675.1 Galerucella calmariensis | reverse complement strand
AAAGGGTTTTTGGAGGAGCCAATAAAAAATTTAAAACATGTGACCAATGGATCTATATCCTTTACTCGATGGTAGGGGATGTGTGGATGGATGGACTGCAACAACAGTCTGCATAGTGCTCCAAGAAGGCTGCAACCTTTCTTTGTAATGGGGGGGTTAGGTTAGGTTCTATGTGAGTGGGGCCTTCTCGCCACCTCCACTGCGACCTTGTGTGTCCACCGACCTTTAGTTGAGCCATCCCATCCCTCTTGCCAGAGACGGAGACTCTCGGGTCTCTCCTCTTCACAGAGGACCCTTCGCTGCTCTTCCTTCTTCTTGAGGTGTTGGCGTTGTCGTTCTCCTGCCAGGATGTCAATGGGCAGGCATGATGCCACGACGTTGACTGCATCGTATGATACCGTTCGGTATGCTGACGCCACTCTGATCGCTGAGAGCCGCTGAACTGATGACATTGTCTTGCGGTAAGTTGTTAACTGCAGCGAATGTGCCAGTAGTCGTCTCCGGATTTGCCTGGGGCCTCCGATGTCGGGCATTATTCGTGAAAGCGGCCCTTGAACTGCTGATGCCTTCCTGCTCACGCTTTCGATGTGCTCCTTATAGTTGAGCCTCGCATCCAGGACCACTCCTAGGTACCGAATGTGAGGTTGCGGCTGGATGTCGTGGTCGTCTACCCTGTGGTGATGGTCTCCATTTTCTTCCGGCTACTCACTAGGAGTGCCTCGGTCTTGTGCTCCGCCAAAGACAGGTCTGCCGATCGCATCCACTGTCTTATCTCCCTGATGGTGGTGGAGAATGCGGCTTCCAGCTCCTCCAGATGTTTCGCAACCAGGAGCAGGAGTGTTGTGTTCGTCGGTAATTCCAGATGGAGTAGACCGTCGTACATCACGTTCCACAAGAGTGGCCCCAGGACAGAGCCCTGAGGTACCCCTCCCGTGACCCTATGCACCGCTGGCCCCTGCTCTGTCTCGTAGTGTAGGAGTCGATCGCTGAAGTACGATCTGACCATTCTTCGTAGGTAGTAGGGCACACCCATTTTCTCAAGAGCCTCCAAGACTCGATCCCAGCGGGCCGAGTTGAACGCGTTCTTGATGTCCAGGGTGACGATAAGGCAATACTTTTTGGAACCGCCTTTCCATCTCTTTCCTGAGAAAAGAGCAGCCTTGCTTTCTGACAGGATGTGTATCAGTCATATTTCTGGCAGTGGAAGTATTACCATACATACTTTGAAACAATTCTATAATCGTGATCGTACTGAAACTTTGGCTAAAAATGCTAATCATAAAGACAAATACTAATTAAAAATTTTTGCAATTATAACGAAGTTTATCTAGCTTTCGATTCAAGTCTCTCGGTTCCAAAAGCGTGTCTATATTCGATGAAGAACGTAGTCTGCGAGATGAATACAAATTCTAAGTTTTACTAGAACAGATTCATTTGCAATTCTACTAGTACAAGTGCTGGATATCGCTGAAAGTATACAGATTGAAATTGTTACAGACTGTTGGAATATATCTAATCAGATTCCGCTAATTACTTCCGTACTGCCATCACTAATCAATTTGCTACAATTTATATATTCCCTATCTCGTTTGTACGAGAAAATGGAAGCGTAGTAGTGGAAATATTTGAAATTTATTGTTTTAATACAGAAATAAGGAAGTGGATGCATATGAAACTGGGTGAAATGATGGACCAAAGATAAATAGAACGATGGATATTGGAGTAATAGTGGAAAGGGAGAGATATATGGATAGCCTAACGTCTTTGAAGGATTTTTCATTTTAATAATAAAACAGTATTGATAACAATTATTTGTTAAACAAGTGTCTTAATAAGGGAGATACTCTAAAGCTCTCGTTACGTTCGGGATTTAATTGTTAATCTTCATTTAATCCCCGAGCTGTTACAGAACTTTTCCCTCTGCTGTATTTGATTAAAATATTGACACTGGAAATTGTACAATCAACAAAATTAAGAGAAAGCCCCTTTAAATGGGTTTCTCTTGTTAGAGATTCTGATAAATTTATATTAAACCCTACTTGGATTTCTGGTTGAAGGTGTTCTAAGATTAGTAATAAAATCCTTTCTCAAAATGCGTTTTTGAAGTTTACTTAAGAGTAAAATATCATTACTTACATCAAACTTGAAATCTCAATTAAAACTTACTGTTATAAATGGCGGAACTTAAACTTAGAGTATCGGAAACTTATGAAATTAGTCCAGTAAATGAAGGGACAAAGCTCCTGAAAAGTCCCTGAAGACTTCACTTCGGGCTTAATTTGTGGGTCACGGCAGGCGTTTTTAAACGAGAAAAAACTTAACGCGATTGAGTTTACGGAAGGGGGGGGGAATGGGGAATGCGAATTAAAGAACTTTTCTTTTAATAAAAATGAAGATCGTCTTATTATCTACGGAAATGGTCCCTATCATTTTTTTCGAAAATTGGATAGTTATCGAGATAATAAGACCTAAAAGTCTCCTCATTTCAGCTGCTGATGCTCTGCCTGTAGGGATTCTGCAGTCTATGCAGGGAGCGGACGAATTGTTCCATAACTCGGAAAAAAATTGACATTTCCCGATAATTTAAAGTTCATCCCAATGGGAAGACCCGTAGTTATCATTACATGCGACTTGCAGCTCGTCCGTACTTGACAAAAATATTTTAAAAAGCGGTCAAAGTTTTTTCCACAAGATTTTGAGACTATTTCATTAATTTGTTCATATTTTTTAAAAAAATAGTCTTTTATTCTAATTTTTCTCAATAATGGAACCTCAGGAGGTCTTTAATGATCTCAGAGATTTTTTTCAATATCTTCCTTGCGTTTTGATAAAAAATTGATTTGTCTATTTACATTTTTCAGCCGTTTTCGGAGTTCTCTACACTCTGTGAAATAAGCGCGATTTGAAAATTTATCATCTTATATATTGCTTTTCAATGCACATCATTTTGAAGCTTAGCGTGTCTTATTTTTGAAAGGTACTTTTCGATTTTTAATAAAATCCAATCATTTTCCAGAAATCAGGGATTTTGATCACACCGTTAAAAACCGGACTTTTTTTTAAATAAATAAATAAACAATCCCCCAATTCATTCCCTCCCCTCCTCCATGGATCATAAAATTACCAATATGTGATACATCGTTAACAAGTTTTGATAAGAACGAAACAAACCATACCCTAATTAGAGGAAAATTCCATGAGAAAATATCTTATTTACAACAATATACTCCGTCCGAGACCATCTCTCTCACACACGCACAACAATATACTCACATCTACACAGATGCCTCCAAAACGGATACTGGAGTTGGAGCAGCACTTGTAACTCCAAATGTGATAATCAAATTTAGACTACCATATATTACAAGCATTCTAACTGGAGAACTTTATGCGATATTTCAAGCACTAGTCCATGCCAATAGAGAAAATGTAAAACACCTGCTCATAGTAACTGATTCATTGAACTCAATTGAAAGTTTACGCCAGACATATCCATCACACCCATTACTAAAACTTATTAAGCAGCAATTATCCCAGCTATAAAATTCAGGAGCAGTCATACAGTTACTATGGGTACCTTCACATACAGGAATAGAGGGAAATGAGCGAGCTGATGCAGCAGCCAAAACTGCAATTCAGAATCCTAGTGCCATCGAAGTCACGAGAGCTATGATGACAGACATGAAAATATTTATCAAGACATCGGTTAATAACGCTTGGCAACACCAGTGGTCCCAATCTAACGATAAACTTAGGGAAGTGAAAAGAACAGTTAAACCGTGGAAGGCCGTTCCAGAAACTAGGAAAAAACAAGTTATTCTGACCCGTCTAAGAATAGGTCACACCCGATTTTCCCATGAACACTTAATGACTAAATCTGAACAACCCCGCTGTACAGTGTGTCAATGCCCTTTAACAGTCAGGCATGTATTAATAGATTGTCTGCAGTATTCACAGCAGAGAATTGCATGTAACACTCCACCTACTATGTATCACTTGCTAGGAGAAGTGTACAATATGGAAAACTTGGTAGCTTATCTACGTGCTATTCAGTTTCTACACAAAGTTTAATTTATTACCAAAATTGTTTTTTTTTTATATATCTTTAGGAGACTTTTAGGTCTCATTAACTCGATAACTATCCAATTTAGAAAAAAATGATAGGAACCACTTTTGTAGATAATAAAACGATCTTCATTTTTTATCTAAAAGAAAATTCTCTAATTCGCATATTTAGCCAGATATTATTTAGCCTATTCCTAGTTCCCATTCAAAAAATTAAGCGGTTGTACATTTGACGTGTTTCGGTTTTTTTTTATAAATTTGTACAAGAACTGCTGGCTTTTACACACTGTATAAAAATAGATAAGGTATCTTTCCATTTCCAATATTCAATAAATATAAGTCTGTTCAATAATTCATCCATCTGAAATACCCCATCGCCTCGGGCTATCAAAAAAACCACCTCGTTATCCTTTAGAGATGATCCTTCAGCTTCAAGAAAATCCAATTGAGCTTGAAAATATGTTGCAAAAGACAGTGGGGAAGGTGCATGATAATTCCCAAGGACGAGGATTCCTAGTCCCATCTTTATTTCATGCCCAATTTGCGATTCGGAAACATGGCAACTGGTAACGATGTATCGGGGTGAATTTTCTGGTGATTCGAAACATCCTTTGGTTTTTTATAAGTTGTTACGATGCAAATGTTATTTATGAAACCGGATTTTTGTTGTGTTCATCTTCTTTCTTATCTTCCACATTATTTATCACAACTAATACAATGGTGTTATGTTTTCACGTCCTCTTTCGAAAAACAAATGAAAAATCACGAACATAACGCCCGGCTGTACAAACTAAATCAATTGTCTAAGTGTCTTGGTCGTTTCCACAACCGAACAAAATGACTTTCGAGTGTCGCAGCCGACGATATCGTTTGAATTATGCATCGGTCTAGAGAAGATAATGACTCTAGATAGTGCTAATGTCTCAAAGGGCCGTTTCAGTGGCTACAATGTACACAGAACAACTATGACGACGTTCAATTTATCCTTGGGTTTAAAAGGAAACCGCATTTGTTATTAAGGATTAACTCGTTATGCGGAACTGTTTCGGGTTGCTTTGTACAAGAACCACAAACTAACAATCAAACTGAAGTACATGGTAGATTTGTTGGTCTCTACTGAATATATCTCACGTTATGATGAAAACTGAATAATTTTCCATCTATGTTGTGTATTTTTCTTTGAAATATTCCATGCTTTTATCAATGTACTGATAAAGGTACTTTGAAGTTCAGTAGTGAAATTATACATAGCTATAATTTATATTGGACTCTCGTCAGCACCAGCTGGCGTTACTTAGGTTTATTATGATTAAATCAATTCCAAATAAGGATATATCATAATATAGAATGTATTTCAGGTGACGAGGCATATCAAAAGGCATAGGTTTTTTAGAAATATTCAATTAGCTAAAAACTGCAGCAAGAGCGATATTTCTTCACTAAACTTTTTTGAATTGTATGTATGTATGTATTTTGGGGTGACATTCACTGAGATCCAAGAGATCCATTGTGCCCCCTTACTTCTACTAAGTTTCTGGAGAGAGTCTCAAAAACTAGTAGTTCCTTTAGTCCTATTTCCCGGAGGAGTTTAAGGATGTCTGCAGGCTTCAACTTAGGTAAATGTTCCTCTTCTATCCAGTAATTTCCTAGGTGCTGTGCTCTAGGATTTCGAAGTGCTGTGCAGTTGGAAAGTTTGTGGATGGAGGTTTCTTCTTCCATGTCACAAAATCTACATTCTTCTTCCTCCACTATTTTGAGCTTTTTCAGGTGCCCATTCAGGCGACAATGTCCCGTTAGCATCCTTGTTGAAACTCTTAGCGCAGTTTTACTTTGACTTATGCATTCATTTGATCTCAACAGGTTCTAGTCACCTAGAAGAGTCTTTGATTGTATAAGCCCTACTAGATCTTTCCAATGGTCAGGTCTTCTCTTTTTCTCGGCTTCACCTATTTTTTCCAATATTACATTGGGGCTGATTCCGCAAAAGGGTTCAGGCCCCCAGAAAGGTATTTCAGTCTCCCTCTCTGCCAGTTCATTTGCTATCTCAATTCCTTCTATTCCAGTGTGTCCTGGAATCCATAGTAAGGTGACTATATTGTTCTTGCCTAGTTCATTGAGTTTGTCTAGGCATTCCCACACTATTTTGGAACTGATTACACAAGAGCTCAGTTCTTTAATGGTTGCTTGACTATCCGTCATTATGATAATCCTTTGTCTTCTATATCCTTTATCAATATTGAACTAGGCACACAATTGAATGGCAATCTTTTCAAGTCTGGTAATGGTATTTGGATCCCATTCCCTCCGTAACGAATTTATTTGAAAAGTTATACTTTTTAAACATACTTAACTCTGTTGAATAAGACAAAGTGGAAAAAATCTGCATCCACTCACGAAAAGTGATTTCCTGGCCCCAACCACTGCATTGGGGCCGAAATAAGGCAAACACTGACATAGTATCAGTATTAGGAATCGAGTGCAAGCTTTCCTGCAAAGAAAATATATTCCTAAGATTGTCTACCTACAGTTACGTTGACAATGTATAAATTCCTTAGTTGATATTCAACAGCGTTACAACTACGGTATTGTTAAATGAAGACAAACAACAGCTGTTTGCTTTTAAATTCGAAAACAATCGATAAAGGAGTATTCTAACTCACAAATTCTGTCTGAATTCATGGTTGCTCTGTATTTTTTCTTTGGGGAGTTTTTATAGTCAAATTTTTTTTCCAAGCTGCTAGAGGAGCATTAAGATAATTAAAAAAGATAACGAGTTTTTAGACATGGAAATTATTATGAATTTTAACATCCAGTGATATTGTTAACAAATTTTTCGAGGGACATTTTTTCACTGAGTTTGTTGAGTTTATGTTTCAGTTTCTCAATGGTTTTTAATAATATATTAGGAAACTAAAACTACCTGAAACTATATCTAAAAGTCAAACAGAATGTATATTAAATTTTAACTGTTTTTAACGTAAAATTCTTGAAGTAAACGTTGAAGAACGTATAAAGCATAATACTTAACACACAAATTTGTCGCGCCGACATGTGAACCAACAATGAAAATATATCCTTGAACTGAGTGTTTGATGTTCTTTTTTGGATTTCTCCCCCAAAAGTTTCAGCTACAACTGTGGTAGACGAACTGTGAATAGCCGTAACTGATATTTGTGGTTTTTAATATGCTATAAAATATCACAGAATTCGAGAACTAACGATTGATTTCCACAGCTCAATACCTTTGGAAATTTTAAGTTACATAATGTATATTAAAAATTTTTTAGCCTACTATAGAACCAAACAAAATTTCAATGTCAAAACATCTCATTACTCAACATATTCTCCTCTTGATTGGATACATTTATTACAGCGAACCTGCAACGTCTCTAGACCTTTCAAAAAAATGTTTCTTCTTGCTCTGCAAACCAGACCTCCACAGCTTTTATTACCTCCTCGTTGGAAAAAAATTTACGACCTTTTGAACTTTTTTCTGTTGAGGAATGAGATGATAGTCGGACGGAGCCAAATCTGGTAAATAAGGGGGGTGTTCTAGTAATTCAAACCCTAAATCACGAGTTTTTTGCATGTCAACATGAGTTTTGTGTGCAGGGGTGTTGTCCTGCAAAAACAAAACACCTTTGGATAGCTTTCCGCGTCTTTTATCTTCAATTTATCTTTAATTTCCCGTATAGTGGTTAGTAATGTCGAATAGTAATCTCCGGTTATTGTTCTACCCTTGTTCAAAAAATCAATAATGATTACTCCATGGCAATCCAAAAAAAACTGAAGCAAGAACTTTTCCAGCAGATTTTTCGACACGAAATTTCTTAGTTCTTGGAGAGGACGTAGGACATTGATAACCAAGGGTCTTCGTAAATCTGCTTACCTCTAACCCATTTAAATACAGGTATTTGATGATGGCCCCACATTTTCTTTTCCTCTTTAATTACATGATTCACAGCTTTTCTCCAAGAGGTAGATGGAAGATTTTCTGTTAATCGCAAATGATAAGTGGCATTGTTCATAACGATTACAGCATTATTTGGAATTAATTCGACCATTTGTGTAAAATACTCTTCAAAAACATCTGCAGTCGTTTCTTCATGATAGTCTTTGGTTGATGTTGACTGAATCTCCAGTAAACCACCTTCAACGAACCCTTGATTGCATCCAATATGCGTTATTATTAGTGGGCGACCTTTACCGATAGGAGTTTTCAGTCCAGTAGATAAACCTTCTATGAAAGCTTGGCGACTGGTTTTAATACTTTTGTCCTGCCATATTTTTTTCACTGAATGTCCTTCATTGAGTCATGTCTCATCTAGATAATAGATTTGTCTTACCTCCTGTCTGTATTTTCGGATAACTCGTAAATACTGTCGTCTCCAACATATTATTTGCTCGTTGTCGATTAGCACTGATTTGCGACTTTGCTTCTCCCAAGTAAAATTTAATTTGTGTAATATTTTCCACAAAGTTTTTCGCCCTATGTCAGGCAAATTCTCGTCCTCCTTTACCATTCTTGGAATTATGTCGAGGGTTGGGATCTCTATTTTAAAATATAATTCGTGTACTTTTCGTCTTATTGTATTTTGCATATGTTCATCAAGGTCAAGTGGTTTTCTTCCAGTTGACTTTTTAGGTGGATATATTTCTATTTTTCCTCTCCCTTAGAAGCCTGTAAATAGTAGATTCACTAACTCCTGTTATATTGGAACATGTCGAAACTATATTTCTAACAGTAGCAGCCGGCATTTGATGTACAACAGCATCATGCACATTTAACACTACAGTCTTCGTTTGTAAGCTAAGCACGCTCTTACACTTTACTGGGGTGAAACTTGAAGACATTTTTTACTCTGGGACTCTGAGCAAAACAAATTATACAAATTTGGGCGAGACCAAGTTTCACCGTATATACCTGCAAAATTTCTAAGTAGTCATTAGGATAATCTCTAGTAGGACCCTATTGTGATGTTTCTTGGAAATTATCAAGTTGTTTTAACTAACCGAATTTAGATTCATATTACCTTTATATATCAGATCGGGTATAAAATTAAATAGTAAATAAATTCCTTAGATGAACGGTGACGCTTATGGCTTACTACCTGACTAGCATCTGTGACCTTTTCGCGTGCTGTCAGACAATAAGAAACAGACTATAACTAGATATCAATACATCCTCGTATATAAAACATTAAGTAAAAAGTATGTCAAGATCTTTTTGTTTTTCTCCCGAGTAACTGCTTTTCCATTCGGAAACAAATGACCTACCATCTCCTTTTCTTCTTCGAATGCGTCTTCACAGTCGATTGGCATAGGAAAATTGATAGTTATGGTTTTCGTACGCCTTTCGGAATTTTATGCCACCCTTCACGACATTTATTAAGACAAAAACAACGCGATGCCTGCGGAAAGCTGGAGAACGGAAATTTAAGCAGTGGCGTACGAATGGTGAGAGTGTCAGGTTGTGGTAAACGAATAAGCTATTTTCTTTTAAGTGTTTAACAGTCTGACAACAAAATAAACTGACTTTACGCCTAAGTTTCAGACTGCTTCGATTAAAGCTGTTCCTAAACTAAGTTTTCAAGCTTGGCTAACTATATAAAACTGTTTGCAAACAAATAACTCGAAAAAACTTGATCCAAATATACAGTGTGACCCATTTTGATTGGAAGCACCCCCGTAAAATCCGCATTTTTCAACCGATATAGCTTTAATTTTTTTTGTTAGATTCAGTATCAAATTAGTATATTATGCAACGACCATGTAATGATGGTTAATGCGAGTGTATTAATAACCATTGCATGAGAGTTGCATAGTCTATTTTTCTACGAAGAAATTTGATTTGAAAAAATATAAAAAAATGTACTGCCCGTTACTCGAACCAGGCATGTACAGATCGATAACAATCCTTTGCGACGCCTTTCCTCATTCTGCTGGGGGACCACATACCACATGATTAATATGATAGCATGAAGTGTATATAGGTATATTACTGTTATACAAAATCAGTAATAAATTATTGTAAACAAAAATCAATTAGTTTAAATATGTATTTACCTTGAGTATTTTTGGTCTGGTGATCGACATTTCTTTTAAAAACTGACGAAAAAGATTTAAACTGTCAT
Organism: Galerucella calmariensis; assembly: GCA_910591675.1. Classification (NCBI taxonomy): domain Eukaryota; kingdom Metazoa; phylum Arthropoda; class Insecta; order Coleoptera; family Chrysomelidae; genus Galerucella; species Galerucella calmariensis. The sequence goes on along the minus strand of CAJUYG010000083.1, from coordinate 478,993 downwards.
AAAACACTGTCAAACTGTCAAACATTCTACAGAAAATAATGGGTCTGCCTACTTGGGTATTTGAATATCTAGATTTCTATTGGTCAATTTTTCAGTTTTATAAGGAAAACCAGTGTTATAATGAGTATCATTATTGAACTGAAAATTGGCATTTAATTAAAAACTCATAGTATAGGAGTAGAAAAAAAATATTTTAGCACAAACTTTCATAGCTTAATTACTATTTTCAAGGATCTCCATCTGGAGTTATAGCTTCTGAAAGTAATGTAAAATTGTGCTTAATATAATTTCATTTATGGAATCAACGAGTCGCAAGTAGGCTTTGATCTTGAAATTTCATTTATGTCATTCAGGAACATTTGTATGGAATTAGTAAGTACTGAATGTTCCAAATATTCAACTATTTAACTACTCAAGACTAAGTTGAAATTGTACTTTTTTGTGGTTATAATGACAGAAGTGAACGAGAAGTGTTTTCGGGAAAACGTTTTATGGTCTTTGCGCCGAATCCGGATTGTCAAAGACTGTCTGTGATGCTTAAGAGAACAGACCTATAGAAATTGATAATCGGAGACATCCAGATCGCCGTATTTGCTGCTTTGTAGTGCACAAATTTAAAAAAAAGTATTTATTGAGACTGGAGCAATAACCAAACGCATTTAAAAAAAATTGCGGGCAACAAATTTTAATGACCGTATTATCATAGACTACTCCGTCAACAATCCAAATTATTAAGCACAATTTTACATTACTTTCGGAAGCTACAACTCCAGAACTGGTTAAATTATCGGCCTAGAATTTTCACTGTGCAATATGTTTGAGTCCTAGTTTTTGTTTAACAAGGTTTCATTTCAAAAATTTGTCTACATTCTACGTAAAAAATTAATGAAAATACCACTTTTGTCTTTTTTGGAAAAGAAAAATTAACATAGATAGCCTTGAAAATAGTAATAAGGCTATGAAAAATCAGTGCCAAAATACTGTTTTTAATACTGAATCTAACAAAGAAAATTAAATTAAAATCGGCAGAGAAATGCAGAGGTGCTTCCAAACAAAATGGGTCACACTGTAGAAAAAAAACAGCCTTCAACGATATATAAACTCTATTTTTATTTATTATGCATTAAAACAAAAACAGAAAAAAAATTTCAATGAATATTTAATAAATTCCCTGTCAGTTCCTTGATATTTTCATAAGAATAATGCATTGAAATTATTTAGAGATCGTGCAGGTGTGTACGGAGCAATTACATTACATCGTTGTAATTTAGAACGTTTCAAAATTATTGAAAAAGCGACGAAGCTTCTGCTAACCGGGAGTGCTCTTTAATCGCCAGAGAACAAATGTTTCGGTTTAAATTAATATCAGATTTAAGTTATGCGAATATTAGAGAAGTTCGTGATGAAAATTGAGTACAAAACCGGCGAAAACGCAGCCACTCGACACTTTCTACCATACTCTATTCTGTTATATTCGCTCTCTCGCTAACGAAGGATGGCACATTTGGCGATTCAGCACATTTCCAATGGTTTTTAGTAAATTTTAAGGTCTATAAGATTATCTAGTTAAGACTAAGATTTAAGGTTGAACGTTCAATTTTACATATTTATAAATATCGGGGCTAGTACTAGAGTGCCACAAAGATTTAGCTAACGCCTCGGCAGATAACAATATTATCCTGAGGTGGGTTGAAGGGCACGACAGGAGTAAGGGTAATCGCATTGCCGATTCTTTAGCTAGGAAAGCGGCTGGACTAAAAATTTTAGGACCCGCAGTGACACCTACGGCCTAACGACTTCGACAATTGCGGAACTAGCCAAACGTTACAACCATGTTCAATCCTTTAAGGGATGGGATGGAATCAAAGGATGCAGTCTTGCCAGGATCATCCTGGGCGACCCTGAGAAGCTGGCACCGAAGAAATATTTGGCAATGACAGTAGGTAGTTTAACAGTAGGATTTCTGACTGGCCACTGTCAACAAAGAAAACACCTCTATACTATGGGGCTAGTGGACACACCTCTAAGCAGGATGTGTGAACAGGAACATGAAACTGTCTCATGCGAGGGTCCGGAGTTATCGTCAATAAGAAAGTGTGTATTCGGTGAGTCTTGGCATACACCTGCCGATATAAAGGAGATATCTTCTAGTGACCTGTTCACCTTCCTGAGAAGGACAAAATGGAAATGAGCTAGGAGGACAACCCCTCGGAAAGATGTACAATGTGTCACATGTGGTCTAAGTGCTGTGAGCCTACACTCACCCTCCCTACTCTACAGATACAGATTATATATTATGTTCCATGTTGCTATTCTGTGAGTGACAGTGAGAAAGCTGTAGAGACAATGTCGCATTCCCCTCTCCGGAGCGACCAATCGAATCCAGAGTGGCGAACTGTTGACTGACCAAAGTAAAATATAAATTAATTATGCAGATATAACATAACAATCCTTCCAATATTTCTTACAACACATCAATTTCCAATGATGATTTTATTTGTGTAAACCAACTTCCTAAACTGTTTCCTGACAATGTCAGGTATAACAATTGTCGTAACCATTTTAGCTCGGTGGTTTCAGATGTGACAAATGAAGTTGGTTTAATGGCAAATTCAAGCTCCTAAAAGTGAGACACGCTTTCAGCAGTTGTGAAGTTGCAATTATTTTAACGAGAGCAATGGAAGTTTGTCCGAAACTTTGAGTATTTAATGGATGGTACTGGCTGACGGAGTTTCGAAATTACTAAAAAGGAATATTGAAATATTATTTCAAAGCTATGATTAACTGAATTATATTTTGAGCTTCGGAATAAGCAAAGCTCGTATTCATAATCACTATAGAATAATAATAGTTTTTTGTATGCCAAGGTCTGAAAGTGCTACTTTGTTGGATGAGTCTGAAAATTGCAAGACGAGTGAAGCGAGGTGAGCAACAGACAAGGCCCAAACTAGTATTTCAGCCGCGGAGTACACAACATTTTTTAGACGACGCATAAGATCCAAAACTTTTTCAATTACACTGAGGAAAGAAAATAAATAATAGAGAATTATAAACATTTTATTTATTGAACAATATAATGTACTTAATGATATTTGAAATGTCAATATTAATTTATTAATTATTTGCACATTATCTTGTACTATCTTCTGTATCTGTATCTGTAGAGTAGGGAGGGTGAGTGTGTAGGCTCACAGCACTTAGGCCACATGTGACCCATTGTACATCCTCCCGAGGAGTTGTCCTCCCGAGGAGTTGTCCTCCTAGGTCATTGTCCATCCTGTCCTTCTCAGGAAGGTGGACAGATCACTGGGAGACATCTCCTTTATATCGGCAGGTGTAGGCCAAGACTCACCGAACACACACTCTCTTATTGACGATAACTCCGGACACTCGCATAAGACATGCCTGACAGTTTCATCTTCCTGTTCACACATCCTGCATAGAGGTGTGTCCACTAGCCCCATAGTATGGAGGTGTTTACTTAGTTGACAGTGACCAGTCAGAAATCCTACTGTTAAGCGTAGGTTTTTCCTGGTCATCGCCAAATATTTCTTCGGCGCCAGCTTCCGAGGGTCGCCCAGGGTGATCCTGGCAAAACTGCATCCTTTGATTCCATCCCATCTCTTAAGGGATTGAGCATGGGTGTAACGTTTGGCTAGTTCCGCAATTGTCGAAGTCGTTAGGCCGTAGGTGTCACTGGGTCCTAGAATTTTCAGTCCAGCGGCTTCCCTGGCTAAAGAATCAGCAATGCGATTTCCTTTACTCCTGTCGTTTCCTTTAACCCACCTCAGGATAATGTTGTTATCTGCCGAGACGTCAGCTAAATCTTGGTGGCACTCTAGTACTAGCCTCGATATAACACGTTGTCTGTTCAAGGCTGATAGGGCTTGTCTACTATCAGTGCAGATTATTATGGTTTTGCCAGAAATTCCTCTTCTGGTTAGTTCTTTTGTGGCAATTGAGATACCAGCCAGTTCTGTTTGAACCACGCTGGTATTGTTTCCCATTCCCCACTTAATCTTGAGGCTCAGTGCTCTCGAGTAAACTCCACAGCCTGAGCCTTCTGTCATTTTTGAACCATCTGTATATATGCGTATTGCATTTGCAGCATTTGGCTCTGTGTTCTGTTTTATTTGAATTTTGTAGGGTTTGTTAAACAAAAACCTGGGTTCAATTGCATCGTTGGCTGCCTGCAGGAGAGGTAGCGCAGTGAGCGCTTCCTTCCATAGGCTCAACCTCAATTGGCCCATTCCTACTTCGGGGTTTACACCAGCCGTACGCAATCGTACCATTGCCATTAACGCAACCTCCTTGACGTGTAGGTCCAGGGGGGTCAGACCAGTAATTAGTTCCATTGCTGCAGTTGGTGTTGTTCTCATGGCTCCTGTGATGTTCAAACAAGCCATTCGCTGTATTTGATATAATTTTTGGATGGCCGTTGCTTGTAGAACCTTCGGTCCCCATGCAATTGCTCCATACGTTAACATGGGTCTTATTATTGCAGTGTAGATCCAGGTGACCACACGGGGCGACAGACCCCATGTGCGTCCCACTGTCCTCCGACACTGCTCATATGCCACATATGCTCTTTTTGCTCTGCTGTGTAGATGAGAGTTCCATGTTAGTTTCCTGTCGAGGGTAATACCAAGGTATTTCACCTCTTCCGAAAAGTTTAGTTTGCTTTTGAAGATTTCGGGAGGTTTCAAACCCGATAAACTTCCTTTCCTGGTGAAAAGGACCATCTCAGTCTTTCTGGGATTGATCGACAATGAGTGTTCCTTACACCATTTGTACTATCTTATAAACTAAATAAAATAAGAATTAAAAAATAAAAATGAAACAACCACAGAATGAACATCTCCTGGATCGTTGATTAGATCGTCCCGAAAGTGTTTCACTACATGGAACACTCAAAACGCAACTTTCGGTATGTAAATGAAAACAGAACGAGCAACTTTCAGATGGCGTCGTCTAAAAATTATTTTTCTTACATCCACTGTCCAGCAAAATATTCTTTTTATAACGCCGGCATAATAGCTTTTTCTTTTTGTAAGAGCGGCATAGCAGCATTTTGTTTCATGTCATGTAGGTTTTCGAATAAACAAGGCAATATTCGATGTTATTGGCACCCTAATTTTGTTTTATTTTTAAATCTCAACGTAAGATATATGTGAGGGCAAACTGATATGAAATCATGCCCTACAATCCTAACCCAACTAGCTTAATTCTAGGCGACCAATCTTCCACAAAATCATTTTGTAATTCTGTGCTATAATGAAAATTTTGGGGGAGGAACAATATTGACGTTCTATATCGGTGTGCGGTTGGTTGAATTTAATAATCAATCCATATGAATGTCGTTCAATCAATCCAAATTTATAATGATTTAATGATACTCTAAGATTAAAGCTTTCGATACAATTGAAAATGTTAATGAAATAATTAAGATTAGAAGCACACATGCTTTTGTGAGAGTAGAAATTACAGAAGCTCAAAGTAAAAGAGGCCTCAGTATTATTATTCCTGAGGGAATAATAATAATAATAATAATAATAATAATAATAATAATAAATACGTTTATTACCCAATATTATACAGCAATAAATTGTGCAAGAAAAAGAAGAGAAAAAAAAAACATATAAAAAAAAAGAAACAAAACAAATTGAAACTGACAATAGTATCAGCATCACAGAGTAAATAGGTATTTTTTATAGTTCATTTTGAAGCTTTTTGGAGATATTAAGACATTGAAAAGTTTATTTTCTAATAAATTATTTGCAACTTTTGCCACATTGTATGAAAATGCTCGTTTGAATATTTCTTTGCGGTGAAGAGGTATGGTAAGCATTTGCTTTCGTCTCACATTTATATTATGGACATCAGTACGATATTTAATTTTTTTATGTAAGTATGGTGGGGTTTTGAACTTTATAATATTGAATATAAATGAAGCAAAATGCAATTTACGGCGATTATGCATATTAAGCCATTTCAGATCTTTGAGTTTATTGGATACCCTATACCCACGTCTAATGCCGTAAATAAGACGGATACACGAATTTTGGACTTTTTGAATCCGAGTTTTGTCAACAGCATCTAAACATGAACCATATACCGTGTCACAATGATCGAATAAGGAAAGTATAAGTGTTTCGCATAACTTTTTTTTTATGTCAACATCTAAAAAGTGTCTATGTGGGTAAATTGCTTTCAATCCACAGTATGAAAGTTTCAATTTAGATGTAATATGGTCTTTGAATCGTAGCTTATTATCAAAAACGAGTCCCAGACTTTTTCCTTTGCTGCTAAAAGGAATAATTTTAGATTCTATTTCTAATTGCATCTGGTTTTGAACAGCATCTCTCACAGAATCCTTACAGAATAGCAAAGCAGACGATTTAAGAGGATTTAGTTTCAGTAGGTGATCGGATGAGGTCTTAGCTAAATTTTTTAAATCATTATTGATTAAATTAGAAGAATCCGTTAAATTTTCATATTTAAAAGAACAGTATATTTGGGTATCGTCAGCATAAAAATGATAGTTACAGTGTTTTAGAGAGTTCTGAAAGTTACTGGTATACATAGTATATAATAGTGGACCAAGTATACTGCCTTGAGGCACCCCGAGTTTTAATTTGATTTTTTGAGACTTGTTTTCACCTACTTGTACTCTTTGGAATCGATCACTTAAAAAGGATTTTATAAATTTAGTAGCTTCATCAGAAAAGCCTAAATAGTGAGTGATTGACAACAATATTTGATGATTTAACATATCAAAAGCTTTGGAATAATCTAATAAAATTAATATACTTATTTGATTGGTATCTTCTGCCTGAATTAAATCATCAACTATATCATCAAGGGCAGTGGCGCAACTATGTCCACTGCGAAATCCAGATTGTTTTGTAGGTAATAATTTAAATTTATTAAGGTGTTCTCTAATTTGTATATCCAAAACCTTCTCCAATACTTTCGACAACACTGGTAAAATACTAATAGACCTTAAATGGCTCAAATCAGTTGGTGAGCTAATTTTAGGTATAGGTATAACATTTGCATATTTCCACTCCGCGGGAAAATTAGAGGTCAAAATGCATTGATTTATAATATTAGTAATATAAGGAATTATAAATGGACAAAAAAGTAATATTATATCGATATTCATATTATCGGTTCCGTAAGCTTTAGTTTTAATATTTAAAATTATATTTGAAACCACTCCTTCTGTCACAAGTGTGAACACAAGAGGATTATTTATATTATTTTTTATTTGAGAATTGTAATAATGAATTATATTGTGATTTGGCTGTTTATTTTCGATGCTAGTAAAGTGCTTGTTAATAGTTTCAACATCATTTAACTGAGTGGGAATATCGTTATATTTATTTTTTGAAATATTTAATTTTTTTATTTCTTGCCAAGTTTGTTTAGTATTAGTATTTGCAAATTTGTATCTGAGATATGCCCTTTTTTCATTATGTATTGCATTGGTTGTGAAGTTCCTAACTTGTTTGTAGTAAGACCAATTAGCAGGTGTACTATTATTTTTAAATTTTCTCAACGCTTTATCTCTTAGTTTTTGCATGAATTTTATATTTTCAGTTATCCAAGGTGCGTATGGTTTTTTTCCTATACGAATAGTTTTAATAGGAGCAAAAATATCAATTATTTCCAAAATATTTTTGTTTATTATTTCAACTTTTTTATCGATATCATTAGTGGCATATATATTATACCAGGGCATTCGATTTAAAATGTCTTGTAGTTGTTCTAAATTTATAGATTTTAGGTCTCTGTAGGAGATTTTATTATGAATTGGAATTTTAATTGCTGCAAAATCAAGTTTACAAGATATCAATGAATGATTCGTAAAATGAGTTTGAGTTACTTTTATGTGACACTTCTGCAAATCATAATTAGTTATAAACAAATCGAGAAGTGAGCTTCGGGTGGGTGAAAAGCAAGTAGGTTCATTTACAAGTTGATGGCAGTTAAAAATATCAAAAATTGTATTAAATCGGTTAAATTCTGGTAGCTCAATGTCTAAAAGGTCAAAATTAAAATCACCTACACATATAATTTGATTATATTGTGCATACATATCACACAAAATATCCTCAAAAATCTGAAAAAATGCGTCTTTATCTGCTTTAGGTGGTCTGTAAAAAGTACCAATAGCTAGCTGATGTCCACAAAAAGTGATTTCTATCCATATATATTCGACAAAATCCAGGCATCCACTCAGTAAAATTTTATATTTAAATTTATTTTAAATGTACATACCTACTCCTCCACCACGTTTCGAGTGACGGTCTCTCCGAACTAATGTGTATTCGCCTAACCTTACAATATCACTACTAATGTCCTTTCTCAACCATGTCTCGGTAACTCCAATAACCTCAAAACCTTCATTTTGTATTAAGTGCAAAAAATCATTGAAATGTAGAACTAGAGATCGTGTATTAAGATGAGCTACTTTAAGTGACATAAATACTAATTATTTTTGGCTAACAGAACCCGATCTTGTAGTTCTGTTTACAGTGTTGAGTATTTTATTTTTAACAAATTTATTTTCAATAGTCGAAGCCTTTTTGGTATTTACTGTTTTGAATTCCTTCCTCTCATCAGCCACAATGCTCTTCGTACTAGTTTCTGCTAATACTTCTTCACCTCCTCCGTATTCTGCTCTTTCTCCCTGTGTATCTTTCGTTTCAGTTAAGTTTGGCTGAGAAACTTCAGGATGTGAGATGACGTTTTTTCCAGCTGAAAGAGTTTGTGGTGCACTTAGATTAAATCTTGAATTATTTGAAGACTGATTTAGTTCTTCTGTAGCAAGCAGGTCTTCAACTGTATAAACTTGGTTATTTCTATATAACTTTTGTCCTTTTATGTAGCACTTGTCTGTTGAAAATTGTCTAATTTCTTTTAAATGTGTTCTTAAAACTTTATTTCTTTGTTGTTGGAGCTTCGTTAGGTCTGGTGATATTACAATGTTGGTGCCTTTGAGTTTTTTGCATCTACTGAGTATATTAACCTTGGTGAATCTGGAGAGCAGCTCAATTTTTAGTGGTTCCTTTCCAGTTTTACCTCCGATTAAATAAATGTCGCTAAAATCCCTTGAATTGAGGTTGATTTCCAGTAGTGTATTGAGTTTATGACATATATGTCCCACTGCAATTTCTTCTGGTTTCTTAACTAGTCCATATACCACCAAGTTATTTTTTTTTAAGACTATTCCTGCTGTTCTCGCCACATTTATACATGAGCAAAGGTTTATAAGCAGCATGGCAACTTAGAGTTTCTGGTGATAACAGCTGATAATTTTGTTATGAGATAGAATGCGGAAGATGATATATAATTTAGATTTTCTTCTTCTTCTTCTTCTTCTTCTTCTTCTTCTTCTTCTTCTTCTT
>CAJUYG010000083.1:450803-464885 GCA_910591675.1 Galerucella calmariensis | reverse complement strand
TTGTAAACTTTAACCCCACAACATCCCGAATATCGTGAGTGTTAAATTAAAGTTAAGTGAAAATAGGGTGTAGTGAAAAACATAACTTCTGCGTTGTATAATACGCTACAATTTCTGAATCTTCCTGTCGGGATCGTAAGTTAAAGTTGACCACAGTGTCCCAAAGCTTTACGAACTGAGCTAGGCAAAACAGAAGTTACGGGACACTCTAGGAATATCTTCTACTAACATTACTTTTCTCCTGTCAGAGAAGGAGAGATGATCCCCTAACTGAGTTTCGGGAGGGTGGGAATGTGTGTCAGGGACAGGTAGGAAAACGATTTAGACTGGGATATTAAAAATGTTAATAGTTATTAATGTATTAAGAGCGAAAAGTGAGGAATTAATGTTCGAAAGCAAGGGTTGAGAACAATAATTCCACTTTTAGCTCGCAATACATATAACATTTTTTCTACAATCACTTGAATATATATTGTAACTGATAAAATTGATAAATTCATACTTCTTATTTCAAGTACCTGTCAGATACTTTATAAAATTTTAAACGTATAATTATTATTGTCAATACTGTCAATGTACTTCTTCTTATTCTACAATTAGAAAGGCCTCAGCTAGCAAGGCCATCCGGCCAGTATATGCAAAATATTCAGAACGTGGCACAACAATTAAGCACAAAAAACACAAAAAAATAATACGGTAACATCGCAATCACACTAATTAATTATTTAAAACAATAAGAACTTGACAAAACAGCGATTTATTAGATTGTAAAAGATTTTCAGAAGACAATGATGTCACTGTCACTGCCACTGTCACTGTCAATACAATTCAGTGCCGTTCCTGGCGGTTATGCAGCGAATGCCCCGCACGCAAGCGCCCAATTTAAGGGGCGCCAAATTCAACTATTCACTACTCTTGCAAAAACGCAAAGGTACTTTTAAAAAAAATTAAAACGTTCAAATTTATTTGTTCCATCATTATTTGGTACGATGTATTGTCAAAGATCAATATAGTGAGTAAAATGATGCAGAATCCAAATACAGCTGTTAATGAATGACATAGAGAAATAAAAAGTCTCATCAACTACTTCACTGAAAAAAGGTCAGATGAAAATTTTGATGTTTTTGTGAATGAGGCTAAAGCCGAAGCTGGAAAAAATGATGTAGAGCAAACATGTCTTTCAATTAGGGAACGAAAGAGAAAGCATCAATTTCCATATGAAAGTACAGTAGATCCAAAGCGAAAATTTAAGATAAGTTTTTATTTTCAAATTGGATTTTTGAGTGATTTTCAAAACCTAAATTCTGATGAGATTAAACGATCGTGCATAGATTTGGCTTTGCAAATTCACCATGAAGAAAATGTTTGCAAGGATATTGATGGTCTTGATTTGTACAATGAAATTTCATCATATAAAATCCTTAACCCTGTCAAAGACTCTCGCAATACCTCAGACTCACCCATAGATATTCTGAATTATATAACCAAGAAAAATTTGCAGTCTTTGTTTCCAAACCTGTCCCTAGCATTAAGGATATTTTTGACGCTGCCGATTTCTGTTGCGTCTGGCGAAAGGAGTTTTTCAAAACTAAAACTTGTAAAATCTTATTTGAGAACTTCGATGTGCCAGGAAAGGCTTTCAGATTTAGCTGTTATTTCAATCGAAAATAAAATATGTGAATCCATCGATCACAATGAAATGAACAATGTGCTTGCATCTGCAAAAGCAAGACGTGTTATGTTCTAAAACTACCTAGTTAATTGATAATTAGGTACTTAGGTATTAGACAGATCTTGCACATTTTCAAGTTAACGGATTTGTTTGCGTTGAGGACCGCTTGAGAGTTTCAACTCAATTCACTCAACTGAGTGAATTGAGTTATATCAGATTTTTTGTTAATTTCTGAATGGACGTGGTTTTATTTATGACCTACAAGGTCTGTTCCAACCGCAATCAGAAACTGTCAGAGACGATAGGAGAATAACTGGTCATAACAAATAACCAGTTTACTTTCGCCTAATTCCTATCACTGATTGCAATGGTCGACTATTTTTTGATCGTTTCTGACAGTTTCTGATTGCGGTTGGAACAGACCTATATTGTACGTTAATAGTCTATTTTATTTGATGTCGAAATAAATTTTTTGTCATATTTTTTCGTTGTTTTACTGAAAATGATGATGAAAATTGGCCATATCATCAAAATTTAAGCATAGTATATAGGGGCGCACAAAATTATTCTTGCACGCAGGTGTTCGCCACCCCAGGAACGACACTGCAATTATGTTTGTAGTATCGGTTGTTATGGGCAACGAGCGTTTTGCCATTTCTTACGCTCGGCGAGCGTAAAGTGACTCTCCTCAAGAAACGTCAACTTTTCGTTGTAAATGGCAAGCGAAAAAGCCTACTTTTCAATGTGATTGTAGAAAAAGATAATTTTGGTACGAATATGTTTTTGTGAAATGCCATTTTTGTATTTCACGTCAAAATGAATGAAAATAATGACCTAATGTATATATTCAGGGGCTGAAAATTTTAATTGCAGTGAGTGTATTCATTTAACAAAATTGCGGACTTGTAAATAAAATACCTATTTCGGCAATTTTAACGAGCATAAATATACATTTTATGTGAGTTTACGATACAGTAGACAATTAGACCTTTTTTATGTTTTTTCCGCTCGCAGTTTTTTTCATTATTATAGATTTTCGTTCCAATTCTCTTCATCAAATCTTGGAAATAATGTAAACATCCCTTATTTGCAACTTATTTTGTTAGAAACCATTTTTTCGAACTTTCTAACAACATATCACGAGTATGGATTAGTTATTTAAATTTCTTTAGGTGGAGTTTCTACTTTAGAAGTTTTTAAATAAGTTCAAAGATACTTCATTGTGTGCAAAAAAATATGTTTGTACCAAAGTCCTCTTTACCAACTTCTCTGGAACATTTTTAATATCAACAATGGGCTCGTTTACTAAAATTTTTAAATCACTTTTAACTGTCGTAAAACAAAGTACTAAGGATAAAAATATGATTCTGAAAATTTCATGTCAACAGAATATGTCGTTCTCCTAATATAACCAATTAAACAAGCATACCGTAGCGGGGCGAAGACTATGACTGTGACGTCACCGCATATGAAAGCAAACATTACGCTTTTGACTGTAACGTGCCTCGCGTATAATTTATTTATTTCGAATTACTTACAAAATTTTGTGTGAATAAAATGAAATGTGTGGAGCTAATTTTAAAAAAGCAGACTCATTAAATCTTCCAGAAGTGGAATGATTATGGAGTTTTTTAATCAAAAACACGAGTTTATTAAATTATAATTTTATACTATGTGACAAATCGTTTTTGGATTTTTTCCGGCCAGAATGATTAAAGATGTCAATATTTTCATAAATACATGCTCTCTCAAATGATATACAAGGTGATTCCAGATGTTTTATTTTATTCCTGGTCTGGTGGACAAAGTTGCGCTATAGGTTACTCAGTAAAAAATTGCAATTTTTTTAACTGCAGACTGCCAAATTAAAGGAGCTTCTCCAAATGCTATTTATGATGAATGTGTAGTGGGAATTAAACCACCAATGTTGAAAAGAACAAGAAAAACTAATTTTGATGAAGCAGGTAATATTGGTTGCAAATGTTCACATCAGATTCAAATGCACATGCACCTTACTGGTAAAAAAAGAAATATTTGTTGGAGCTGAATCAAATAAAATAATTTCTTTTAAAACATAATATACGCCAGTTTTGTTGATGATCTTCTGAGAAAAATTATCTGTTTTTTGGAAAAAAAGCAGTACCTATTTAATAAAATTTAATTTGTGAAGAACTGATCCATTATTTTATTGAATGATATTGAACATTAATAACACCACAAGCTATAAGAACAATATCATCTACGTATTTAAAAAAATTTAGATCAATACATGCGTGTGGTTTTCAATAACCCTCTCAATATGGATTCACAACGTATTTTATAAGGTAATTTATAACGATTCTTATTGAAGAAAAATAAAATCCTAAAAATACACAAACAAAGTATGTTGACTTATCAGTGAATGCTTTGAGTCTTTTTATGCTTTTCTGCCATTCCATTTTTTTTGCATCCTTATTAATAGAAGTAAATGTTTTGTTAGATGTTTTAACCATAGTACCTACTTTTACATTCTGGAACCGCACAATAAAAATTATAGCTTTTTTTACTCTGGTTCTGATCCATTCTGTCGAATTGTTTAAATTATCTCTAAACGTTCTTATTTCGCAAACATAACACTGTTTTGAGTTTGCTAAAACGTATAATAAATAATAAGCATAAAAGCTAGCAAAATACTGTTACTAGCTAAGTAGTCATCTAACCGAGAACCGATCGGCGCGGTATCCGTTCTCTCAACGAGAGATTTCATATGAGATGATGTCACGCCTGAAATTCGGAGAGGATCGCTGTTTAATGTTTATAATTTTTTTTTAGGCGACTTAGGAGTCTCGCTGAAGTCTAATTTTTTGCACAGAGCCTCAAAATGATGTGCTCTTCCCAATGGTAAAATAAAAAAAATTATGTAAATGAGCCCATTCATAAATAAATTCAAAAACACAACAATTTGGAGCTTTACCTTAATATCGGATATTTTTTTTAAACGTTTAAACTCCACAAGAAGTTTCTATGAGTGAATCAATCATTAAGTAATGTTACAATTCTTAAACACAACTCCTGTAACTTCATATAGGGTGTCCGACCTAAGCTTGCCCTGCTATGAGGGATCGTCTACAATGAGGCGGCCAATTGGCATGGCTCTGTTCGGTATGGTGTGGTTATTGCGCGTGCGCAGTGAGATGAAAAGATGTGCAAAATGTCGTCGGGAAATGAGAGAAAAACAACTGGAACAACAACAAAGGACACCTGCATCGTGTTCTACTTTTTTCACCATAGACACACCTACCGTTCTACCTAGTACTGAAACTCTAACTCCAGACAGGCTAGGACCGACAACGTACTGTGAGGTGCATGGATTCAACCCTCCCAAAGAAGGTTAGTATGATTTTAGGAGTATAACCGGGAGTGCCAATCCTTTTATCTCTGTAGCACCAAATAATTCATTTATTAGATTTATTGAAAATACATAACCAGTAGTGACTGTTGAACAATAGAGGGAAATCCAGATGACTGTTTGTAATTAATGTACGATACCGTTAGACTATGGATGCTAATTATGGTTGTCAATTGTTAAATTTTGTCGGTATTCGTGGAATAAACATTTATACAATGACATACGAAGTATTCAGAAATTCCAGCAAACGCGAAAACAATTCTACAACCCCTCTTAAGTACGAATTTCGTTTTGATAGTGACAGCTTTTGTGTGGTATATTAATCAAAATTTACTTAAATGTGAATGGACCTATTTATGTCTAAGCCAAAAGGTTGATTGAAATTTTAATTATGGTATAAAGTTGTTCCAACAAAACAATGAATTTTCCAAGATTAAATAATTGGCCCCTAGGATATACAGAGCGGTTCTACAGAAAAAACCCTTACTGTTTGCACTGTTTATAGCAGATTTCTTAACGATAAAGTAGCTCAAGGTATAAATATTGATGACAAAAATGATATATTATTGACTCTAATGTATGCTAACGACCTTGTCATTTTGACACAATCTGAGATAAAAGTTGAAAAATTGAAAATTTTGAAAAAATATACCTAGCTTTGACTGTATTTTAATAATCAACAAATTAGTCCAGTAACTGAAGGGGGAAACCTATCAATATATTTGTCCAATACTTTTTATTGGCTTGATTTGTAGGTCTTGACAGGTACTTCGAAGGAAGAAAAAGTTCTCCAAGATTGCGTCTTGGCCCCCAAAAAACGGTTTCCCGCCATTATCTCCCGAAATATGCAATTTGGAAAATTTTTGTTCAGGTAAAAAGTGAAGGTCGTTAAATTTTCTACAAAAATGGTTCCTATCATTTTTTTTCCAAAATGCAATAGTTTTTGAGATAATCGCATCCAAAGGTCCCCTCGCTTACGCAGCTGCACTACCTCTATAAATGCTACCGTCTATAAAATTAACTTGTGAACCGGCGGACAAATTCTTCCAGAACTCGGTCAAAAATCAATATTTTTCTATGATTTAAAGTTCATTGTAATGGGGTCATTTTGAGCCCTTAGCTAAGGGGCAATCTTGGAGAACTTTTTCTCCCTTTGAAGTACCTGTCAAGACCTACAAATCAAGCCAAAAAAAATGATTGGACAAATATATTGATAGGTTTGCCTATTTTCAGGTCTTCAGTTACTGGACTAAATATTGGATATGCATGGTGTCAATAAGTTTACTGCCCTAGGTGTCTATTGACTTAGAAAACGCCCACTACAAGCTTCATTACATCTATAGGCATTAATAAAAACATTTGTACTTATGTATGTATGTATTTGGGGTGACATTCACTGAGACCTAAAAGATCTATTGTGCCCCCTTAGTCCTACTTAGTTTCTGAGAAGAGTCTCAAAAACTAGTAGCTTCTTTAGTCCTCATTCCCGGAGGAATTTTAGGATATCTGCAGGCTTCAACTTAGGTAAATGTTCCACTTCTATCCAGTAATCTCCCAGGTGGTGTGCTCTAGGATTCTGAAGTACTGTGCAGTTGGAAAGTATGTGGATGGAGGTTTCTTCTTCCATGTCACAAAATCTGCATTCTTCTTCCTCCACTATTTTGAGCTTTTTCAGGTGCCCATTCAGGCGACAATGTCCCGTTAGGATCCCTGTTAAAACTCTTATCACAGTTTTACTTTGACTTATGGATTCATTTGATCTCAACAGGTTGTAGTCACCCAGAAGAGTCTTTGATTGTATAAGCCCTACTAGATCTTTCCAATGGTCAGATCATCTCTTTTTTCGGCTTTACCTATTTCTTCCAATAATACATTGGGGCCGATTCCGCAAAAGGGTTCAGGCCCCCAGAAAGGTATTTCAGTCCTCCTCTTTGCTAGTTCATCTGCTATTTCATTTCCTTCTATTCCATTGTGTCCTGGTATCCATAGTAAGGTGACTATATTGTTCTTGCCTAGTTCATTGAATTTGTCTAGACATTCCCATACCATTTTGGAACTGATTACACAAAAGCTCAGTGCTTTAATGGCTGCTTGACTATCCGACATTATGATAATTATGATAATACAATATTGAACTGGGCGCACTTCCTTATGGCGTGGTTTTCCGCTTGAAAAATACTTGGGGTTTTTCCCAAGTTTTCAGAGTGTTTGGTTCCTGGCCCGAACACTCCTATCCCAGTTCCTCCTATTGCTTTTGAGCCGTCTGTGTACCATTGAATGGCATTCTTTTCAAGTCTGGTAATGGTATTTGGATCCCATTCCGTAACGAATTTCTTTGAAAAATTATACTTTTTCATTATACCGTCTTGTGGCATGTTTCTTGTTCTTTCTGCAACGCTTTCCACTACCATATAGACTAGTCAATACCTAGCTTTGACTTTTATTTTAATAATCAACAAAATATTGGGTATACATCGTGTCAATAAGTTTACTTCCCTAGGTGTCTATTGATTTAGAAATCGTCCACTACAAGCTTTATTACGTCTAGGCATTATTAAAAACCCAAATTGGAAATTATATTTATATGTATTAACTACAACCTGGCAAATCGGAATTAATAATCCCACAATTTACATGTATAGCACGTATTATACATCGACGTGTAGACGTATATCAAGTCTATTAGTATAATTTGATTAATTCATCTAGCTGAGTGCTATTCCCAATCCAATCCTACTGTGATAGCGTATAGTGCCGACCGGTGGTTGTCTTTTAGTTAAATAGGATCCAATTACACGGGTCATATAAGACTATTCCATTTTATGTCGTACCTATAGAAAAGCATGGAAAATTGAGGTTCGACTCCTGGCTAGTGCAATTCTAAAGCCAGCAAATTGCCATTTAATTTTAATTGGTGTACAAGCTTAGCTCGAATTTATGTCGAATATAAATACCAGAAGTGGAAATCTCCCACTTTGGTAATTTTCCCAACCTACTATGATCAGAGATGTACTGGACCCATTGTAATTTCATTGCTATTAGTTAGGGAGGCGAATAGGGGACTTTTCGGGAATACTCGAGCGTGGCAGTTGAAGATATGAGAGATACCTTAGACCTAATAGAACAACTTTGGAAAGTATTAGCTCTATATGTAGTGACGCGCGCCTAGGATAGACGATGAGATCGCGCGTGTTTTAAAGACCTTAATATCCACTTATACTTTAATATACTATTATTCGAAGGTTATTCCGAGCTTAAGCTACCTATTTCCTTGGATTAAAATTATTACCAAAGTTAGTCCCAGACTAACCTCGGAGTAGCCTATTCCTTGTCTAATATGAGTTTATTAATAGCGTATCTGTCAAACTAATGGTTTAAGCATGGAATAAAGTTAGTCTCAGGTTACTCCGTGTTTATTAATAAGACCGATACTGATAAACTAGATCGTTATTGGTAATTGGATATAAAATTTTTTGTCAATTTTGAAATAAATTAGGACCAAAATAGACCCATTCAACAGAATATTGGGTGAAAATACCACTCAGATCTCTCTTTTAATCTTAGGAATGTAACCATTGAAAAAACTATCAACATGAAAGGCTTTTTTGCTCGAAGACGTCTTGTGAACGTTGATAGGGGAGGAGCAAAACTGCAGCCCATTACTCCAATTAGTTTTGCACATTAAACCTTCATACTCCCCCTTACGATAAATTTTCCTTCAAATATTATCTTGTTGCCATAGAAATTTTCTAAACTGTCTTACAGCCGTTACGCTTTTATCAACACGACTATTTCAAGGGCCGAACACGGCTATTACTTCAATGCCGAGATCGGAGGTTGGATTTTCGAGTATGTCCATAACTGTAGGTTTACGATCCATTGATTTTTGAGGAGTTTACCACAGGGAATCGAAAGGTCGGATAAGTTGGGACTAGATCGACCGCTTTTCTTCGAGGATGTATCTACCTTTCAAATATCATGTACAAATTGTCTCACATTTAAAGAAATTGAACAAAATAAACTAAATCTAGTAACTGCAGGTATATTTGAAGAGTATCATACTGAGCACATGCCTCGGAATATCACAACAATAAACATATTAAGGTATTAAATAATGTGCTCTTGCAGCTTCAACTACTCCCGCTTAAACTGCCAGTCGTTGGCATTCACCGCTAAACTGTATGTAGATAATTCATGAGAACACATTTCAACCTCAATTATTAATCCTTACAGATATCTGCCAACTGTACGACTGCCAACAATAATAATCCTCAAGTAAACCTCACCATGCGCTTCGACAAGTTGTAACATTATGGGGTTTTATTGTTTAAAAACAAATATATTCACCTATATAATATACAGGGTGTTTTCAAATGACACTTACAACGTTTGCATGTAGATTTCTCTCGCATATTGGACAAGGTGATATAAGGATTAAGGGGTCCAGTACATTTACTTTTCGAAATACAGGGTGTTAAAGTTTTAAAAAATAAAATGTTTTTATTCCATAACTTTAAAATGGGTGGATAAATTGATTTGACATTTGGCAGGTTGTTTTTGAATGTAAAAGGGCGTATTTTGATGGGAAAATATTTATCAATTTTTGATCCAGTGGTGTACATTTGGAAAAATATTTCACCTTTTCCTTTTGTATTCCCCAATGGTTTTCACGTAAAAACGAAAAACCTTTACATATAAAAAAAATTTAGTTTATCTACTCCTATTATATTATATACTAATTATTCAACTGCTTTTAAGCAGGTTATAGTATCTGTAAGCGAACAGCGTGAGTTATAATAACTCACTGCTTATAACTCACTATAATAAATCGGAAATTCTTGAAGGTATTTACGAACCGAATATCAACGTGGCTCTGTACTCTGTACAAGCACAAGCCGGATGGGGAGTAATGTCACTTGTGACACTTGATTAATTTTGACGTTTTCAAATTAAGTTAATACCGAATTCTTATTATTGTGAATTTTGTGCTGAAAAAGATGAACTCAGATAGTGAAGATGAATTATTATGTACATCGCCAGAAATAAGACAAATAGCTAATGTTACCATACAGAATTTATTGCCTGAAAAATCCCAAAACAAATATAGAAGTGTATACAAAAATTTCCAAGATTGGTGTAGCAGTAAGGACATTAGGTCATCGTTTACAGAAAACGTACTTTTGGCATATTTTACTGAACTTAGCACTAAATATAAAGCATCGTCTCTATGGACTTTCTACTCCATGCTAAGAAGCACACTCAACATAAATAATGGAATCAATTATTTAAAATTACGTGCGTTTCTTAAACGTCAATCAGAGAAACATGTAGCTAAAAAGGCAAAAACATTTACGCCAGAACAACTTAATAATTTCATAAATGAAGCTCCTGATGAGAAATATCTGGCGACAAAGGTAGATCGATTTCACAATAATTCAATCGTTTTTATCATTATATAATTTATTTTAGGTTGCTTTAATAATGGGCATTATGGGTGCTTGTCGTGCAGCAGAATTATACTCTATGCAAATTACAGATTTAGAAGATCATCGATCTATTTTTATGGTCAGTGTACCAAATACAAAAACAAAAATTGCCAGAAAATTCACTGTTACGGGAAACTTTTATACCGTAGTTAAGAAATATTTAAATCTTCGTCCTACCGATATATCGCAAACGATATTATTCTTTAAATATCAAAATGGAAAATATCATTCACAAAGAATTGGCATTAATAAATTTGGAGCAATGGGGAAAGACATTGCTACATTTTTAAAATTACCCGACTGTAATTTATATACAGGGCATTGTTTTCGCCGCTCATCGGCAACTTTATTAGTAGATGCTGGAGGGGATATAACGGCACTGAAACGACATGGCGGTTGGCGATCAACTACTGTGGCTGAGGGGTACGTTGATGATTCCGAAAAAAATAAGAAAGATACCGCAAATAGAATATACAGTTCTATAACACCTCAACCAGTACCTACATCATCAACATATATGCAACAAACACAAAAAGAAACAATAAACTTCCATAATTCGGTCCCAAATATTCAGTTCACTGGTTGTTCAAACTTTACTGTTAATTTTATTAATAAACAAAATGAATAATCACAACTAAAGTTTTTAAAGCAATGTTATAGGTACCTATTAAGATTTGTTAATAAAGTTTTTGTCTGTACTTGTGTCTTAGTATTTATTGTTATAGTCGTAGATAAAGTATAGTATTCAACGAGCGGTACAGGCGAGTGCTGTAATTCATCAAGTGAGTTATGACCTACATTACCGCTCGTTAAATAATATACTATTTCAAGATATTTAGGTAATGATTTCATGAAGTCTGCAAGATCACTTTTTAATAATTATTTTAAAAACATTTTCTTGTATTTTTTTCAATAACTACCAAGTACTTATTATTAATAAAAAAATTAGCAGCCAACAACTTACATCCATTCACATTTATACATAATTTGCAACGTTTTCTCATCGAAAATCGCATACCTTGGAAAGACTGGCAATTGCTGAAAATAATAGGGTACACGCATATTTCATATATTGCTTAGATATTAATTTATAATAGTAAAGTTGATATCAAAGATGACTAATAATAGGAAATAAACCAGTTTCCATTGGAAATTACTCCCAAATTTCAAAATAATATTCAAATTTTATTGCAGTCTCCGACCAAGACCCGAGGATTTCCGAACGCTACCGATTTTACGTGTGATGTCATATCATCTCTTGCTTCACGCTTTACTTTTGTCAGTATGTCAATATTAGGTTATGTGTAGTTGTCTGTTTATATTGTATTTTAATCAACTATTAATTGCTTCATCGACGTAAAAATATCATTTATATGTTTGTTTGAGACCATTACGTCTTTGTGTGTGCTTTTTTTTTATTTCTAATAGTCAACGTAAAGTGGAAAGTGGACATAAATATTCGATATTTCCGAGGATATTTTAAAACTTTTGGAAGAATATATTTTATTTACTAGTTCAGTGTTCAGTGACGATTATTTCATATTTTGTGAGTAAAGATATGGCTAGCGAAGGTTTTGTAAAAGCACAAACTGATAACTTGCCCAAAGTAGACTCATTTATGCTGCTTGAATTTATGAAGTCAATTAGATGCATTAATGCAGAGGAAATATGAGGAGTTAAAGCATTATCGTGAGTACGATTTAAACTATGTTCTATTTATATAATATATACCAACCATATTTCGATGTGTGGTCATAAGAAAATGATGTTTTTGTGGTTGATTCCCAGACATATAGGTACATAACCTCAAACTATTTAAGAATAAAAATTACCAGCATAGAAGTAGGTACTTTTAAGTGTATTTTTGCTTGCGCCACCAGGTAAAGTAACAAATAATTTGTCTGGAGTTTTAATAGACGTTGATTTACACACTGGAACAATGCAATACTTGGAATACATAGTTTTTTTGGCTTTATCCATTTTTGAAGCTTTCAGAAACAAATAAGGTGACAAGAACTCAGAGCGTGATACACGAATGAGAACGTGAACAAATGACGTCACACCATGGGGCAGCCATCTTTATGACGTAAAGCGCGTTTTGGCGGACTTTCAAATTTTATGATTTTTAAAGTCGTTTTAAAAGTAAAGTTTATATTTTTTTGAAAAAATAGCCATGGAACGTGTTAGGAGACCTGATAAAGCGTCAATTCTCACCAATAGCAAAATGTATGCTTGTACCCTATTACTGTAGCTGCATGGATTCTTTCATTTTTTTTTTAATAAAATCACAAGTTTAGACAAATATTTTCAACAATCTTCTCCGAATGTTTTAGGTGCATTGCTGTTTCATAAATTAGTTCCTGTTACATATTCCAACCATAAGTACTGGGTAGTTATTGAAAAAAATGCAAGAAATTTTTTTTAAAATTAATTACTAAAAAGTGATCTTGCAGACTTCATGAAATCATTAAATATCTTGAAAACTACAAATTTTTTTCTATGTAAAGGTTATTTGTTTTTCACCATTGGGGAATACAAAATTCAATAAAAATTCCTTCAAATGTCAGTGACGTAAAAAATGGGAGGGCAAAGGTAACATATTCTTCCAAATCTACACCACTGGATCAAAAATTGGAAAATATTTTTCCATCAAAATATGCCCTTTTACATTTAAAAACAACCTGCCAAATGTCAAATCAATTTATTCATTCAGTTTAAAGTTATCGAATTAAAATATTTAATTTTTCAAAACTTTAACATCGTATATTTCGGAAAGTAAATGTGCTGGACCCCTTAATACTTATATGATTTTGTCCAATTTCACGAGAGGAATCTACATGAAAACGTTGTAAGTGTCATTTGAAAACACCCTGTATATATTGTAACGCGTTTTACCTCGTACACGTGGCTCCTGCCACACGAACACGTCACTATGGACACCCTTGACTAAAAATCTTTCGACGGAATACTCGGGCGTCAGATTTTTAACGTGGTTTGCTCCACGGCCCCTTGACCATTAGCGTCAAGAGTTCCAGATAGCCTCAGATGGAGGTTACGGAAAATTCCAGGGGTCTTGTTGAGTTATTTCAACTAATTCTTTATCAAATCTTTAATACGACTCAATTGAATATCGATTTTTATATTAAAATAAGTTACGGTAAATAGCGGAGAAATCAGGAACTTTGTTTATTACTACCTTGTGGTCTGTTATGAATAATTTTACAGGAGCGAGTAAAAAAAAACGGGAGAAAGAACGCACGGTCAGAGCCGGTAAGGTTATCACAACCACGGAAAACTACTCTCGACACACGAGACGTAAACGTATTAGATCTGCAGGGTAATCAAATAAATTATGGCTAGGCCACTTCTAGATTTGATTATCCCTTGAATCTAAATTTAACCGGCAAAATATTTTTCCGACAAACAAACAAAAGGTGTAAAAGATTTGTACCTGAGAGCTAAAAATGTCTAAATCTGCCGGGTAATCAGATAAATTATGGCTAGGCCACTTCCAAATCTGATTATCCCTTGAATCT
>CAJUYG010000083.1:435301-450793 GCA_910591675.1 Galerucella calmariensis | reverse complement strand
AATCTGATTATCCCTTGAATCTAAAGAAAACCGGCAAACTATTGTTAGGAAAAAAAATTATATCAGAAAGGTACCACGGAACTGGAAAATCAACGATTTAAATCTGCCAGGTAATCAAATAAATTATGGCCAGGCCACTTCCAAATCTGATTATCCCTTGAATCTAAAATAAAACCAGCAATCTCAAAAAAACTATAAAAGGTACCACTAATTTTGACACACAGTGTAGAAACAAAAGATCCTGAATATAATTAAGATGCACCAATTCATATAAATCTTAATTGTATATTAACGACTTGTGAAAAAAATAAAATGTGAACTTAATATAAACCCGGCGAATAATTAAAACCAATTAACTTCGCAATTGAAATCAAAAACACATTTTCTAAAACAACGTTACATTTATTTATCCTAATCTCAAACAAAACAACTTTTCTAACAACAAAAAAAAAAATAACCGGTACGGAAATTTCCATGAAAATATCAAACTTTTCTATTTTACGGAGGTACGAAAATTTTCAAATAAACGGTGATAAAAATATGTTTACCTTCTTACGTCGGTTTCGGTATCGTAGTTCACTTTTGTCACAACTTTAAAAAAAGAATTACTGTCTTTAATTGAAAATATATGCCGGTAACCGGATCGGAATAACACAAACTTGGGACACACACTTTACGTACAAGAATTAGCAACGGTCAACGGTAAAGGTAAAGGTAAAAGGTAAAAGGTGAATCAGCGGTCGGTCTCTGTCTCCAAAATCAATTCTCCTGCTATTTATATCCTCATTGTCGCTAGTAAAATTTAGATACCACAAAAAATTTGTCATATACCAGACGTATTTTGAAATTAAATAAATGGTATATATACCAAATGTCCTTATCGATTGAAAAAAAAATTTTAACTTTAGAAACTACTAAATTTCATGATAGAATTCATTTACGTACCTCCGGTCTTATACTAAAAAAAATATACAAAACAACAATATACCTAACAATAAATAAAAATCAATTTAATAAAAGAAGAGAGAGTTTGAATTTAAGTAACGAGTTATAATATATTTAAAGTGTTGAAAATTAACCCTGTATCTATAACAACAAAAATAACTCGTTACAATATTTCCATGCATTTTATAGACATGTAAACTTTATCATCTCAATGTACCGCTTCACCTTCTTTAATTATTTATAAATTTCCGACACGTTGTTCTACTCTTGAAGTATAGGTATAGTTGAAACTCTTCGTGAACGAACACCTGTAGCAACCACAATAGTCAGCGTTAATATTTTATGACAGAAAATGCATTTTCCTTTGAATCAAGGTAGTAATACAACACAAGATAGGTAATATCAAGAATTTGTTGGGAACTAGAAGGGAAACCACTTTAGCTTTATTGTGAATGTTGAAGATTTATAATTGGATTATGTAAATAACTTTCTTAAAAGGAGAACAAAGAACTGATTCAGGATATTTTCAATGTTCAGATACTTATATAAATGCATTGGACTTATATGTTTCGGAGGATTTATAGGTGTTTCCATTGGAAGCATGGAAGAAGTTAAACTCTTAGAAATTTTGTTTGTTTTCACTGGGTATTTTTCAAATAATAGGCTTCTAATAAAAAGCTAGCCACTGAAATAGTATAATAAAGTATACGTGGATATTAAGGTCTTTAAAACACGCGCGATTTTTAAAGCGCGACGGCGAAGCAAGTGTTTCAGAGACCAGTTATTCACGAATACTTCATGCTATTTTTTTTATTGGTGCACTTTGAAATTAAAAATACTGGTATCTATTAATACTACAACAACAAGAAATGAAAATAAGAACTAATAATGTAAAATGGTTGAATAGCGTTGTCATTGAAATGAGGAAAACATAAACTAATTTGTATTTTGATGGAAGTTCAACCTCATTGAGTTCTGAGAATGTTAACATTATTAATTTAATTACCATTTCCTCCGATTTGAAAAATCGGAATGTTAATATCTCGAACAATACCAACTGTACTTTCCATTTTCATTTAAAAAATTGAAATTGTTGAATATTGTTCGAATGAAGGTTTTGACGTTACAAAGTACTCCTGTCAGATCAATAATAGAAAAATTGTCACTTAGACATCGTTTCTCGAGTTGTTGATATTGCCATGGTAACTTTAAAAAACACGCGTGTTCGATTTAAACAGCTTTAAGTAGGTAAAATGGTTCACCAATAAAAAAAAATGTTACTGCTGTAGTCGTCGTGCTTTTTGCTATTTTTAATCCAACTTCAGCTGCTGAGACGACGTAAACCAGATATGATCTTCTATAAATAGATACACCTATCTGTCTCTTATCTTGTGTGCATCCTGTATACACTTCGATCTGATTACTCGCTACAAAGAAAACGGAGAAATCAGAATATCGCGAAATGTTAAGCAGACATTGCAGTATAGTTAAATAGAAAATGATATGAAACGTAATCGGATTTCTTGCATCCAGAATTGCGTTTCACTGACTTCCTAACAATTCAATATTGTACAAAACCCGAGGAAACGATGTGAATAGCTGTAGTTACAGTGAACTGCATTTACTTTAAACTTTCTAATTGTAATTAGCTGCAATTCCAAACAAGAAAATTGAATTTGAATGTGTATATGTGTATAATACAAAATATTTAGTTCAAAGTATAGTTTCTTTGTGTATTGAATTATTGAATTATAAAACCTTAGCAAAAATAAAACCCTAATATCGTCTTGATGTAATTTCGCAAGGACATAACACTCACAATTAGCTCATAAAAGGACCTTTGTGACACTTTTTTTTTGATAATACAAACCTTCTACCGTCATTGCAATGCAATAAAACGACTAATTCGTTTAGTCACTGAAGAAGCAGGATCAGTATGAAGATATTTGGTGAAAGAATATCTGAAATATTGCGAGTTAATCTTTTTTTTATTTCAAAAACATTTATTCACCTCCCATCAACTTCTATAAGTTATTAGCGGGGGAGACAATACAATTTTATAGTAACAGTTTTTCTAAATTTTTGATTTGAGTTTAATGTCTTTTAGATAGCCAAGGACTTCATTTTCATTTGATGAAAGTATACTTTTTAGGTTGGATCATAATTTTGTTAGTTTTTCTTGCTGTGTCATACATTGGACATTCCAGTAAGATGTGTTTCACTGTGATCACTGTGCGACAATTTTGACAGGTGGGTGCGGCCTCTTTTTTCATGAGGTGTTGGTGTGTTAAGTGTGTGTGCCCGATACGCAGTCTATTCAGAAAAACTTGGTCTCTTCTTTTGTAGGAAGTAGGGAGAACTGTTGTAACTTGTGGTTTGATTTCTTTTAATTTGTCATCTGTTTTATGCCAAATAGACTGCCATTGTTGATCTATCAATGATATGTTGATGTATAGGGGGATATTTTTCTAGCATAGGTGCATTGATAGTTGGATATTGACAAGCTAGGCGGTCAACTTCTTCATTCCCTGGTATTGCCATATGTGACGGTACCCATAGTAAGGATATATTCTTACCATTTTGTTGTAATTCATACAGTTTTGTCCTAACTTGTTGAATGGGATGTGTTGGATACAATTCCTTCAAATTTGACAGTGCGCTTAAAGAATCAAAGATTATTAAAAATTAACTACTATCGTTTTCTATGCATAATTTGAGAGCTCCTAATATAGCAACTGTCTCTCCTGTATATATACTGTAATTTTGTGGTAATCGAATGACAAATCTGTTGTTTTCACAAATATACGCTGGCTGTGTTTCTTGTTTCTGTTTTCGAGGCATCGGTAAAAATAAAAGAGGTGTTAGGAAATTCGGATATTATATGTTTGAAGGTTTGCTGAATTATGGATGGGAGGGTGGAAGTTTTTTGGTACTTTGTTAGGGACGTGTTTATGTACGGTAACTCAATTAACCAGGGAGGAGTTTCTAGTTTGGTGGTTAATGAAATATCAAGTTCTTTGATATTAAACCCCAATCTTAAGAAAAAACCCAATCTTACGAAAAAATGTCAGAAGCTGTAGCGACTGGAAACGGGCTGAAAAACATAGAATATTGTAGGTGCTGCACTAGAAAGATGTTATACATGGTTTGGGAAGAAATATTATGCCGTAATACGAAGGATTTTGCAACTAAAAATTGGCTTAAGTACTCAGGAATACAAATATGATCATTAAAGAATTGTGGTTGTAGATAAAATAGTATACCAACCTCGGTGAGTCGAGTTATAACAGCACCTCCCGATGTTATCGTCGCCTCTCCTCCCTGGAAACTGTTTTGCCATTTTTTTTAAGAATATTCTTGTGTTCGCGAAATATACTCCATTGCTTAAGTTTTAAAATTGACACTGTATACTATAATCGATTAGATTTTGGAATTATTTGAATTCGGCTCTGTGGAAGATAGCGAATCCTGAACCGACACCAGAGGTCATAAAAAATGATAATAGTAGTGGGAAAATTAATCTCCAGAGAGTAAATTTTGGGTAGGAACAGAATAGAGAGAAAAGCAAAGCGAGGGATGGGTTCACTATTAGAGTGATACGAGGCTATGTAAGACTATTAGGTCATTCTTTGTTGGAAAAAAAAAGTTTTGGGTATTCTTTATGTATGAAAATTCATACTATGAACTTTTTAAAATTAAAAACACTCGAAATTTATTTTAAATCGAACTAATTGGATGCCAAAATAGTTCCACAATAATATGAGAAGCAAGAGGCCAGACGATAGGCGTAAGTAATTAGAAATACGGCTGATTTTTTTTATAAGTTCCTTAAAGTATGTAGATTAATATAAAAAAAAGTTTACCAGTCTATCGATTTCCCAGATTAGAAGAAAAAATCAAAAAACTTTTTTTTTTCGAAATTTTTCAATATTTCACGCTGGGAAGAAGATAGAGAAAAATAAAAAATACCACCGTGTATGTGTTTTGCAGTAAAGGTTTCTTGTGTTTCTTTCGTCCGAGCAATGGTTTGTCCGGAAAAAAATCGGCAAACTAAGTATGCGTTCAGCATCCGCTCAGATTACTGCAATTGTTAAATCTGCTAGAAGAACAATCGCATATCATGTCAAAAATTTTGTGGGCAGACGAGGCTTCGCTTAATAGTGCGGGTGGTGTTAATCTGCATAATAAGCATTATTGGTCTGAAAAAAATCCGCACTGGGTAGAGGAAGTGCAGCTTCAAGGTAGATGGAGTCCTAATGTTTGGTGTGGTATAGTTGACGGAAAGATCGCAGGTTCGTATTTCTTGGAACTTCAAATAGCGATACATATTTGGATTTTCTGGTTAATTGGTTGTCTGTTTTATTGAAAGATATTTCCTTACAAACATGAGGTATGATATTACAGCATGACGGGTGTCCTGCGCACTTTTCCTGACGAGTTAGAGATTATTTGAATGTGAGCTATCGAAATGGATGGATTGGAAGGGTAAGTATATTTTCAGGGCCAGCTAGATCTCCAGACTTAACATGTCTGGACTTTCATCTGTGGGGAAGATTGAAGGATTTAGCGTACCATACTCACCAACCACGCAAGACGACATGCAACAGCACATTACAAACGCTATAAATAGTATATCAACAGCTGAAATTTGAGCAACAGATATGTCAAAGCGTGCTAGATTACATATTTGTGTGGAAAAGTGACATTTATATTTCTCGAAGGATGCATCCTGAAAAAGGATTGTTTGGTTGAAGTAAACGTATTTGTTTGAAAATCATTTGTTTAGAATTAACAATTTGTAATAAATGCAAAACAATTGAATGTTCAATTAAAAAATTCAAATTGTTTGAATTGAAATTATAAATTGTTTGCAATTACTATTTGGATAACTTTCTTCCAAATATTGCAATTATTTAACTTAAAGAATATTCATTTACGCTGAAAACGGTTGGTTTGAATTGAACAATTACATTTATGTAATAAAAATTTTATAATAATAACAAATGTTGTTTAACTAAAAGCAATAAGTGTTGAATCAAGAAATTTGAACTGTTTAAATATAGATTATGAATTGTTTGAAATTAAGGTTCACATTTATTTGTTTCAAATATGGCAATTATTAAATATAAAGGAAATATTTGTTGAAAATATATAAATTTGTTCAAATCAAAATATAAAATTCTTATAGATAATGAATCATTGCTTTGAAAGTATAGATGTCATAATGTTATTCTACATTGCATATAATTGGTTCAAAGAATATATTTCTTTGAAATTAAAAAACATTTCTAAATTCTTTGTTTTAAAGAAATTAAACACCCAATCTCGAGCATTGAAACGTGAAAACCTCTCCCCTCTCGTTTCGTCATAGTACCTAGTAGTTGGACTGCAGATAATAAGTAAGTAGGTAGGTACTCGGCTCACTCGGCCCTTGTCTCTGTACTCGGTATGCTTATATCGTGGACCGTAGGTATTGTATGCATACGATCAGAGACAAAACCCGTTAAAAGTTCAATTTATTTATATTATGGTGTTTTGTATGGATTGTATGCATACAACGGTTATATTTTAAAATTGAACATTTACTGCCAAGTCACAGATTAAAAAAGATCTTATCATTAACCTGTGGTCAAGTTATGGATTTACTGGATGTGTGTGAATTGTCCCACCTAAGGGAGTGTTTTGCTGCTATGTATAAATTTGTGTTTTGAGTGGCAATCATAATATCCCAGTACAAAACTAACCGGGTTAGTTGTCTACATAGATTAATCCTTGAATTCGTCTCTATGTATGTAGGTACTTTTTAAGTTTTGTATATTTCAAAACGTGTTTACAAGTAGTAGTAGTACTCAAAATCAATGATTCTATGTTTGTGTTATATAATTTTTCAATAAATATGTTTGGACAGATAGCAATACTTTTCACTTAAATTACCTTTTCAGTAATCTAGACTTTTCGAATTTGGTTTTAGTTTTGTAGAACTTTGTCAATGCTGCACAAACACTCTTTAATATGACTCATTATGAAAATACATGATAAAAGAATTATTTGATTTACATCAATTAAACTAAACAACTCGAGTTTGCACAAAAGAAATTATTTTGAAGTTTTAAAAAATGTATTGTTCCATTTAAACTTGTAGTTGTTTGAAATAAACAACTCAAGTTTCAAAACAAGAGATGGTCAACGTTTTAAAGAAATTAATTGTTTATATTAAAATATTAATTGTTTGAAGTAAACAGCTTGGAGTTTGGATGGAAGATATAATTTCCTTAAATCTAATCACCTGAATGTTTATTATAACACTACAATTAGTTTGAGTGATACCAAACTCTTGTTTGAAATTTTAAACAAACCGAAATTTTAACTCCTCTGTTGACCTCTGTTGACTCTATTCAAACTTCAGATTTGTTTATCCTAAAAAAATTTTCTTTTATTCAAAAAAATCTTTTCCAGAGTGTAGAAGCTGTTATTTAGGAGGTCTGTCCCTTAGATAAAATTTACGGATAATTAATTTTTCCTAATTACGAAATACGGCACTTTTCATTATTTTGTAAATTTTAGGAATCTTGAATTTACAAGAAAATATATATATATATATATCAAATACTGTAACTTTGATAAAACTGGAGTACTTTTAATGGGGTTTGCGTAGAGATGTTGGGAAAACTTCCAAGATCAAGAATATATAATTACAAAATTAATTTATTCACATACATTTTTGGATTCAATGATTTTTTGTATTATAAGCGAAAATAGCAATTTTTTAGATTCGGGTATGAATCTTCTTTATTTTTTCAAAATAAAATTTGATACTCCTTTAATATAACGATTAATATTCAACGAACAAAATTTATATAGTGAAAATATATAAAAGATGAATTAAGATATAATTTTTTTCATACCTTTTTCCAATAAAAATATGTAAAAATTAATGTATCACAACCTTAACTCTTACCAAAGATTGAAAAAAAGTTCTGATTGAATATTTATATTTTTTTCCTCCATGCAGCAGAGTCGCGTTTTTTCTAATTTGGGAAATCGATAGACTGGTAAACTGTTTTTTATATTAATCTACATACTTCAAGGTACTTATAAAAAAATCAGCCGTATTGCTAATGACTTGTACTTTTGGTCTAAAATGACCCATACCGTCTGGCCTACTTGCTATGTTTTTTTGTTTATTTCTATTTTCTTTCAATAATACCATCCTAATTTTTCTTTTCCATTTGCACTGGTGACTATCAGCTTCGATCAATTGCTTTTATTGTTATTGTAGAAAGCTTTAACCACATCCGGTCACAATCATTTTTTCATGATGCTCAAACAGTTTTTCGTTAATTTCCAGATTAAAAGTTAATTTTCCAATTAGCGTGTACGATATTCTGTGTGCATGTTTTGCTTCAGTTTTTGTTAATCGATTAAATCTTTTTTTTTACCACTTTAATATTCGGTTCATTAAACCAGATCAAACTTTTGAAACAGAAAAACGTTCTTGCAGAGTCATCGCCAATTTAAAAAATTTATTTCTACTATTTCCTTTCTATTGGAAAATCCGGAATTTTCCGATTTTCCATTCATCGCTGATTAACTCGCTGACCAACAGGGAAAATCGGCACTTTATTCCAATCTCTTTATTTCGTACAGAACCGGACACTGCATTTTACTAAACACGATCCATCATGTACCTATAACCGAAATTAAGGAATCCAACATTACGAGTTTAGTTACTTTAGTTCCAAAGTTTGTTTTTCCGGCTCTGTGGCCTAAATCCTCGCTCAACTACAGTTACAGTAGAATAGGGATTCGACTCCCCAAGGCCCACCTTACCTTTCATTAGCTTTGATGGTTTGGTCAATGTACATGTGCTACTTTAAAAAGTTGGAGTATTGCCAATTCCTATGGTTAATTGGAAAATCTCTTTGCCCTTAAATACTTTGAAACTGTCTGTAAGTGCAAACGAACTGATAAGAGAGCTTTTTCGGATAATGGAATACGAGTAGTGGATGAAATTTGATATTTGGAAATAGGTTATCTCGTGAAAATTTTCACCTGCAAAATAATATTTTATTTATAAGCATTTTCTCCTCTGACTTTCTTGAAATATTCAGTTAGTTAGGGAGGCGAGGTCGCTAAATGGCGGCATTCTCGAGCGCCGTCGAAACCTATCAAAATCGAAAGATAAAGTTATTTCGAAAAGAAAAGCTCGTATGGTAAAAACCATTTTAGCGGTGGGTATGGCGTCTAGAGTTTTTCAAAAATGTTTAAAAAAAACAGTTACTTGGGCATTCTCGAGCACGTCAGATATTCATACCACGTATGCCCCAAGTGCCTCTGATAACAACGGTATACTAATCTGCCGGTTTGCGTGGTGAGGGTAGGCATATAAAGTAGTCAAAAATCCCAAAAAAAAATTTACTCGAGCGCGTCAGATTTTCGGAAGGGGTGTTAAGTAAGGCCTCAAGGTAGCTACCTTTAAAAAAACTGACGTGACGATGAGTTACGACAAATTTTTGAAAATGCAGGACCAAAGTTCTTTTGAAATACTCGAGCGCGCCAGATTTTCATGGGGGAGGTTTATCTCGGTATCCTGAAAGCATATTTTCTTAATCTGACAAAAATGTTGGTGGGTTCTCTTAATCTGACCGAAAAAGGTCTGTATTACATGTTTATGGCACATTCCTCTTTTTTGCTTCAATTCTTCACTTCGTTTTGCTTACGGTACGTCCAAAAATAATTTGAAGATCAACAGGCTATTGAATAATATAAATAAATGAAACTGTACATGTTAATAATACTTTTGTATACAGATACGCGTAACTTTTTCCGAGTTCACGAAAATTGTCGAGAAGCCTCAGGAAAAAAAATTTGAGATATAATAAAAGTTACATAATTTAATCATCGTTGTTCCATATCGATTTTTCATGATGCTCCAAGTCCAAAAGTTTTAACTTTGGACAAAAATGTAAAGAAACCTTTTTTGTGTAAAATGAAATTACCTTTTTTATTTAAACTTTTTTTTGTAAAATGTATCGTTAGCGACTTATATGTTTATATGCTTATATTCTTCAAAATAAAAGAAAAATAAAATCGCGCTCAAGAATGCCGGATTAACGTTTTTTTATAAGTTCGCGACCCTATAACTCGGCGGCGTCAAGGAATTATCGTCAGAATAGTTAAATTTAGTCTTAAAACATTAAGATCAACCCCCAACATCTTAATATGACGCGCTCGAGCATTTCAGACTATCGATTTTTTTTACTAATCTGATCGTCTATCCTAGGTGCGCGTCACTACATATAGAGCTAATGCTTTCCAAAGTTGTTATATTAGGTCTAAGGTATCTCTCATATCTTCAACTGCCACGCTCGAGTATTCCCGAAAAATCTCCTATTTGCCTTCCTAACTAAGTGTAAAAGGTTAAGATCTTGAAGTTAAAATTATGATATATCTACATATTTCGATTGAGGTGAAGCTTAGTAGCATGCATTTTGTTTGTTTCCTTCCAATTTTAGTAAGGAAAACACAACTCATATTTGGAAAATACATCTACTAATTGATTGGAATCGTTGAATCATCATAAAGACCATTAGGCTCAACTCAGACGGACCACAGCAACGCGTCACGACAACTTCATAAACGTAGTTGTTAGTGGTCGGAGGTCGTGGTTATATTAAAAATGCAATAGAATTAGAGCAGTACTCAGACGAACGACTTCTTGTAGTTGATCTCAGAGACGGTTGCTACCTGTGGACGGTATCACCCACAAAATTGTCGTTGTTGGTGGTTCAATGCAAAACACATGGACGACAGACCGCCTTCGCAATGCGACAACTGGCCACTCCCATAGAGTAATAAATAAGAGAGATGTTAAGGGGCATCTACCAAATTCGACCTTGCACAATTATGCTTTGTATATTTTTTTGTTTTCCTACGTCCTCACGTTTAGGTTCACATAACGAAAATTTTATTAGAAATATGAAAGCTCCGCAACATGTAGGTAGCCAAGTGGTCCAAGCGGATTTTGGTTCACGTACTACTCTATAAGCTTCGTCAATACTGAACTGGGAGACCGGCGAGCGTTGTATCAACAATGGAACGGCACGCGACTACTTAAGCAGAAAGACAGTGTCAGTCATAGAAGGATAGAAAAGCGAGAGATGGATCTTTATCCGATATTTTAGTGGTAGCAACCGAATTTCAATAAGGAATTGTACGGTCATAAGTAATTTGAGGATTCTGAGATTTTTATATAGTATTCATAAAGCTTCAAATTAGACCCCTTATAAATTAGTTTTTCCATTCAATCCATATTTAATTCTTTACAAGGGCTTAAACTTTGCTTAATATGTGTATTTTTCATATTTTTTTCAACAAAATTTGGTTAGCATTTCAAAGTTTTTATTCAATGAGAACTCTAAGATCAACATTAATCTACATGATATATTTTTTTCTTAATTTTCAATACATCCATTACTTCAAAATTCTTTGCCAAAAATACTTCGATATTTTGTCAAATCGCTGCCGATAGATTCCTCTTAACGTTTGTCTTGAATCCTAGAAAGAAAGCCCGAGAGGCGATGAAAAACTATATTTTAAAGCTATCATGTTATCATTGTGTTCTTTATATTAGAAAATGATGTTATCGATTTGCGAGTTGCATTTATTTTAAATGCAGTATTTGTCAAAATTGGAGTATAACAAGTAGGTACTAGTAACACACAAATATAGCGTATAATTTACTCGGACAAACATAATGTTTTCCAGTAATGTGTTATGAACATTTTTTTTTCTATAGAGATCTCACTATAATTCAAACGAATGTGTATTGTTTTAACTACATTTATGATTATACTGGAATATTAATGATTAATAATAACAGAAACTGCATAACATTTCACATAATAATAATTATATTTCCTGTAAATTACAAAACTGTGTTAAAATTTCAATTAATTTGTTAACTTTACGACATTATATTATGGTTTGAATTATTTATTAACGTATATTGTTTCCCTAATTAATATTCATTATTTATTGTTTGGTGTGTTTAAATATTTAAACCTGAATATGGAGTTGACTAAGTTATTCGATAAATTCATTCTTTCATCATCAAATAATTAGCAACAGAACGTTCTATATTTATTTATATTTCCAAGTAATAAGAAAATTTCAAATCGCGAGATATTTCCTTTGTTCAAAATGTGCAGCATCACCCAAATTTTCTATAAGGGTTTTTTTTGATATAGTCAAATGCAGTCTTATCTTGCGGGTCATACGATTCAACAAAGACATACTCACCGTTTTTGTTTTCTTCTATTGTGTTTAATCATAACTTCCAAATAAAATGCGTAAGATAAATAAGACAGACTTATGCAATTTTAACAGGAGAAAAAAGGGTATGTATTTAGTTTTACGCGATTCTAAAAAGTCTTTCACCAGCAAAATTTTTATTTAAATGTCAGCTATGTCACTTTGACAATTCAAAGTGACAATATGAATAATAAGAAGCAAATTTCCGGTATTTTGCATCCTCAAGCAAAAAAAATGGAACTTAATCTGATAGATTATTTCGAGAATGAATGAAAAAGTGGAAACTCGTCAACCAGTGTGCAGGAAACATCAACCATCATTATTTTCTCCGGGTATATTTGTAATCTCACATTTTGGTAACCTCTGTGTCTTCTGATTTGATACATATGGTTAGTGACCTTTGAACCCGCTTTCCACTATAGCAGTTTATAACTACAATGATGAAAATGTTGCCAGTGTTTTTGAAAGACGTAAAATTTATGAGAACAAATTTTGAAATAATCCAGCTCAGTACGAAACAATGCTTGAAGATATAGTATTCATGGAAGTTTACAGATCCCTGATTAATTCTAAAATCCCTAAAGTTTTAATCTTTTAACAATGGTAAAATTAAAAGTTAAAAAAAACTGGATTATTTATTTTGAATGAAATACGAAACCCTCTACAAACTTTATTTTCCTCTCCAGTTTCATTTATATCGTCTAAGAAAAGTTTTTCAATTCTTGGGTAGTTTAAACTTTCAGCAGATCTCATGATTGAACCTCCAGTACCTACTCGGGTTTCTTCTAAGTTTATTCTAATTTCACATCAAAGCGTTGAGTCGTAAACTCTAGATTTTCAATAAATTCTTTACTATCCTATCAAAGAACATATTATTTTATAATACAGTGTGACCCATTTTGTTTGTAAGCAACCCCGTAAAATCCGTATTTTTGTTTAAATATTTTTTGTTAGATTCAGTATCGAAAAGAGGATGTTAGCACACATTTTCATAGCCTAATTACCATTTTCAAGGCCCTCTATGTTAATTTTTCTTTGCCAAAAAAGACAAAAGTACATTAGGCATTTTGTTTTCTTAAATATGATTATACCACTGGATTCAGAATCATCACAAATGTAAACTACCAAAATCCTATGAAAACATTTTTATTAACGACTAAGTTGTTACAACATGAATTTGGAAAAAGTGGTATTTTCAGTAATATTTTACGTAGAATGTAGACAAATTTTGTAAATGGCAACATGGTAAACAAAAACAAGGACACAAACGTATTGCACAGTAAAAATTCGAAGCCGATAACTTAACCCGTTCTGGAGTTATAGTTTCTGAAAGTAATGTAAAATTGTGCTTAATAATTTCATTTATCGCCAACCGTCAGTAAAACCATCAATTATCAGATTGATTTCCGGAAGTAAACAAACAGTTTACCTTCCCTTACTTTATCTGCCGCATTTGCGGCAGGTAAAGTGACATATGCGGCAGGTAAAGTATTTTGACTTTGACATTACTCGAAAATTATCAACGAGTGCTCCAAATTTTATCGATAATTTTTTCTTTTTCACGAAAACTTGTTTATTTGGCAAGAATAGGAAAACAAACCGATTGATAAAATCACGAGTCCGTTAGGACGAGGGATTTTATCTAAATTCGGTTTGTTTGAATGTTTTTGCCTCAAATAAACAAGTTTGAGTGATGAAAATGAAAAATTATGTGATAAAATTTGAAGAGCGAGTTGTATTTGGGAAGATTATTTTTTTCATAAATTTAAAATTTTGTATTACCTGAATGTTTAATATTCTCTTGGGTGACGGCACTCAATCGGTTTGTGTTCATTTTTCAATAAACTTCGAAGCACTTTTAGTTGTCAATAATGACAAATTCAAAGTAAAATTTTGACGATTCGATGTAAACAAGGTTTTATCGATGAGGAAGCAGAATTATCAGTATAATACCGAATGATTGGCTAGAATAATATATTGCTATTGGTTAAAACCACCAAAATGTCAGATTTTGACAAGTGAAAAAAATAATTATCTATGTCAGTGTCACGCTTCTCCCTATTACAGCTCCATAATAGTTTTCTTGCGATCTATTTATAATAAATTATTGTTGGAACTCCTTTGACTTCAGGAATTAACTTTTATAATGCTTCAGGGTGTACCTGGAGACACACTTCCCCGGTTGTGAGGGAATCGAGCGGGAGTTTCCTGACATGGGATATGTAGGTATACAGCGACCATGTAAAAAGGACTATCTTCTAGCAGAAGAAATAGTCACACACGAGCGGAAAGACCATGTGGCAAAAGTAATCGTCGCTAGGGGATGTCCGCAAGGGGGTGTTCTTTCGCCCACATTGTGGAACCTAGTCATCGACGAGCTAATAACCCTTTTAAACGGTGAGGGCTTTCTTACGATTGGGTATGCCGATGATATCGTTGTCCTTGTTGTTGGAAGGCACATTACCGTTCTCAGGGACCTCATGCAAAGGGCTCTGAATAGGGTACATGGGTGGTGTAACGAACACGGACTTGCAGTTAATCCTGCCAAGGCTGAGATAGTTGCTTTCACCAAAAAGAGAGGTATAAGACCTGAGGGTCTAAATCTTGACGGAGTACCACTGCCGGTGGTTGAACAGGTGAAGTATCTAGGAGTAATCCTTGATAAATCACTGACATGGAAGGCTCATCTTGATAGTCGCCTAAGCAAGGTGACAAACACGTATTGGGCCTGTAGGAGAGCCATTGGTCCGAGGTGGGGACTGACCCCCAAAACGATCATATGGTTCTATAGAGTGATTATGCTGCCTATGCTCACATATGCGGCTCTGGTCTGGTGGCCGAGGGTAACCTTGGTCACGGCTAGATCGCAACTGGCACGCCTTCAAAGGGTGGTCAGTTTGGGGGCAACTGGCTGCATGAGAACTACACCAACTGTTGCGATGGAGGTGATCCTTGATCTTCGGCCTCTTCACCATGTGATCGAGGCTGAGGCGGGGAGGGCTTTCCTGCGCTTGAAACGGCTGGGATACGTGCGAAGAGGGGAAGAGTGCAGGCACGTCAAGAAGCTCCGGCTCCTGGAAGATATTCCAGTTCTGGCTCGAGCGGCTGATGAATGCCTGCGTAAGTACTACTTCGCTACCCCATATAGGGCCATGGTACGGGATAGGGAGTCCTGGGAAAAAGAGAAGAATACACAGCCTAATGGGACCGTCTGGTACACAGATGGCTCATGCT
>CAJUYG010000083.1:381085-434901 GCA_910591675.1 Galerucella calmariensis | reverse complement strand
CAGCCACTGAACTACCAAGGAGTAGGCTAAGGAAGATAGCAGGACTCCTAACAGGGCACTGCTGTATGAGGAAGCACCTCTACAATCTAGGAGTAGAAGAAAGTTCCCTATGTAGGGGTTGCGGCATGACTGATGAAACGTCAGTTCATGTTCTCTTAGAGTGTCCACACTGGGCTGTATTACGCAGGCGAATCTTCGGAGTCACTGTCATGGCTCCTGGAGACACAAGCAGGCATCCACTGAAAAAGGTTGCGGCCTTTATTGATGGGCTCGGCTTCATGGATGACTAGGTAGCAGGATTGGCACAATGGGCCCGCCAGTGGCCTCAGTGTCGGAACCTTGGCTTGAGTTGTCCAGGACAAGGCTCGCCTGCACATTTAGTAGTAGTAGTAGTCAGGGTGTACCTCCAATTTAAATATAACAAATAATAAGTAGATTTGTTCTATATGTGCTGTTTACTTTTTCATAATAAAATGCAATGAAATATATCTTCTGTAAGTTCCTTTTGGCATTACTTATAACTTTTTCTCTTATTTTTTGGGAATCAAACCACAATAATGTCGAATTGAAAAATAAAATACAATATTGTGGTTTGATTCCCAAAAAATAAGAGGAAAAAAAAGCAATGAAATCTACCTCAGTTTCTTATATTCTGAATTCTGAGCAGTTGGCGAAAAAATTTTGTATGCACCACGTCAGTAAAGTGTCTTTATCGGACACACCTGATATTCGCCTCGCTTCGCTCGTCTCATAATTTCAGACTCGTCCGATAAGAAATCACTTTACTACCTTGGTACATAAATAACTATTATCAACAAAATGAAATCAACGAGTCGCAAGTAGGCTTTGATTTTGAAATTTTATTTATGTCAGTCAGTAACATTTGTATGAAATACTAAGTACTAAATTTTAATGTTCCAAATATTCAACTATTCAAGGCTAAGTTGAAATTGTACTTTTTTGCGGTTACAATTACAGAAGTGAACGAGAAGTAATAGAAATAGGTAATCGGAGACATCCAGATCGCCGTATTTGCTGGTTTGTAGTGCACAAAATTAAATAAAGTATTTATTGAGACTGGAGCAGTGACCAAACGTGATTTAAAAAAATTGCAGGCAAGAAATTTTAATAACCGTATTGTTATAGACTACTTTGCCAACAATCCAAATTATTAAGCACAATTTTACATTAATTTCAGATGCTATAACTCCAGAACGGGTTAAGTTATCGGCTTCGAGTTTTCACTGTGCAATATGTTTGAATCCTAGTTTTTGTTTACCATGTTGCCATTTCAAAAATTTGTCTACATTCTACGTAAAAAACTAATGAAGATACCACTTTTTCCAAATTCATGTTGTAATAACTTTGTCGTTCATAAAAATTTTTTCATAAAATTTTGGTAGTTTACATTTGTGATGATTCTGAATCCAGTGGTATAGTTATATTTGAGAAAAAAATGCCTGATGTAATTTTGTCTTTTTTGGCAAAGAAAAATCAACATAGAGGGCCTTGAAAATGGTAATTAGGCTATGAAAATTTGTGCCAAAATACTGTTTTCAATACGGAATCCAACAAAAAAAATTATATCAAAATCGGTTGAGAAATGCGGATTTTACAGGAGTGCTTCCAAACAAAATGGGTTACACTGTATATCACAGTAAACAGCTGCCTGATGAAACCATAAAATTGTGCTGAAAGTTATACTTGAATATATACAGGCAATTTAAAAGTTTTTCTGTCGATATGCTCGTAAGGCGTAAACTCGAGAATATATTTTACTGCTTCACGAAATTTTTTAAAATGATCGCTTAAAAATACTTTTTTTCTTTTCCTTTTTAGTTCAGTGGTAAGATTTTTATTTTCATGTTTCTAAAATCGGGTTTGCTCGTTAATTATACCGGGTGGTCCAATAAGCCAATCTCTTGGCTATATATCAGAAACCAATCATGTTATAACTTAAGGAAAAAAAATTCCTTGGGAATAGTGGACAAGAGAAATTGTTGGTAATTACTTTCACTACCTGGTATCAAGAAAACAAAACAAATTACCAGGCAATTTAAAAAAACTGTTTTGGGCGAGCAAATGGACGCAGAACTGATAGTTAAATTTCTTAAAGAAACCAGACTGTACCACCTCATATAATTATTTGTACATCCACCTACATTACCTATATTTGTCGCTAATAACCTTATTGGTTGGAGCGACGTTAAAGAACTGAAATGAAAAAAAAAAAAAAAAAAAAAAAAAAAAAAACTTTCAAGTTTCTGGGTTAACCGCTGGGGGGCGTAATCTGTAAAGAAAAATTTAAAAACCAGTTTTTTGTGAAATATGCCCAATTATACCCAGTGTTGAATAAGTAAACTGAAAAAAGGCCTAAATTTCGCACAAATTTGTTTAATTACTTTTTATTATATTTTTCCAAATAAAGGGTGGGGGAAAGTGGGAGAGTGTTTGTTGATAAATACCTATAACTTTGGTTTGAATCAACCGATTTTAACGAAAAACGAAATTAGTGTCAATAGAAAGAGTGTAGATGAATTAATCACATCTACTATAAAACAATGGAATTTAGTTTTAATTGTCATAGGTAGAGGGTACTTTCGAATGAAAAAAAATAAAATTTGTTTTCTCAAAAAATGTTTAATGGAAACACCTAATTATTGTGAATTATAATGGAACTGGATTAAATTCTCAACAAAACGGCGCAAACCGCATGTTGATAGCTTTTGTCGAGATATAAATAAAAACAAAACGCATAAACATAAGTGAATATAGTATTGACACCCTGTATTATAACTTAAAATTAAACATGGGAAAGAAAGATTGTACAGATATTTCGGTCATTAAAACTTGATGTCCAATTAAATGTTCAAATTGATTTTTATCGTTTTCCACACAAATATGTAATCTAGCACGCTTTGACATATCTGTTGCTTAAATTTCAGCTGTTGATATACTATTTATAGCGTTTCTAATGCGCTATTGCATGTCGTCTCGCGTGGTTGGTGAGTTTGGTACACTAAATCCTTCGATTTTCACCACAAAAGTCCAGACATATTAAGTCTGGAGATCTAGCTGGTCCCTTAAAATATACTTACCCTTCCAATCCACCCATTTGGATAGCTTACATTCAAATAATCTCTAATTCGTCTGGAAAAGTGCGCAGGACACCCGTCATGCTGTAATATCATACCTCATGTTTGTAAGGAAATATCTTTCAATAAAACAGACAACCAATTATCCAG
The DNA here is from genome assembly GCA_910591675.1 of Galerucella calmariensis. Classification (NCBI taxonomy): domain Eukaryota; kingdom Metazoa; phylum Arthropoda; class Insecta; order Coleoptera; family Chrysomelidae; genus Galerucella; species Galerucella calmariensis. Next base: position 431,656 of record CAJUYG010000083.1, on the reverse strand, counting down.
AAAATCCTAATATGTATCGCTATTTGAAGTTCCAAGAAATATGAACCTGCGATCTTTCCGTCAACTATACCACACCAAACATTAAGACTCCATCTACCTTGAAGCTGCACTTCCTCTACCCAGTGCGGATTTTCTTCAGACCAATAATGCTTATTATGCAGATTAACACCACCCGCACTATTAAGCATAGCCTCGTCTGCACACAAAATTTTTGACATGATATGCGGTTGTTCTTCTAGCATTGCAGTAACCTGAGATTGAAGCAGCATTTAATTGGACATTAAGTCTTAATGATCGAAATTTATGTATGATCTTTCTTCTATATATTTAATTTTAAGTTATAATACAGAGTGAGTCAATACTATACTTACTTATGTTTATGTGTTTTTATTTATATCTTAACTTCGACAATAGCTATCAACATGCGGTTTGCGCCATTTTGTTGAGAACTCAATACAGTTCCATTATAATTGACAATAATTAGGTGTTTCCATTAAACATTTTTAAGGAAAACAAATTTTAATTGTTTTCATTCGAAAGTACCCTCTATCTATGACAATTAAAACTAAATTCCATTGTTTTATAGTAGATGTAATTAATTCATCTACACTCTTTCTATTGACACTAATTTCGTTAAAATCAGTTGTTTCAAACCAAAGTTATATGTATTTATCCACAAACACTTTCCCACTTTCCCCCACCCTTTATTTGGAAAAATAGAATAAAAAGTAATTAAACAAATTTGTGCGAAATTCAGGCCTTTTTTCAGTTTACTTATTCAACACTGGGTATAATTGGGCATATTTCACAAAAAACTGGTTTTTAAATTTTTCTTTACAGGTTACGCCCCCTAGTGGTTAACCTAGAAACTTGAAAGTCATTTCCAGCAATTTCTCTTGTCCACTTTTCCCAAGGAATTTTTTCTCCTAAAGTTATAACATGAATAGTTTCTGATATATAGCCGAGAGATCGGTTTATTGGACCACCCCCCAAGCAGCAATTAAAGTAACTGTTACGTAATAAATCCTTTACAAGTTACTATCAACGTTATTGTTACCGTTGGCGCGACGTACTTAAACCGTATTTGTTACGTAATGATTCCCTAAGTGGGGAATAACAAAAACGTAACCTTAACGTTATTGCTACTTACGCCGTTACCACATTGTTACTTAACTGATACGTAACGACGTAGTTATAAATACGTCACACAAAGTTAAACTAACTTGACACAACATTTAGTGCTCCATTTTTCTGGTCTTCTTTCTCATTCTTACTAATATTAAGATATAGTTATGCCTTTCTTTTATTTCTAACATCCAACATTTATGTTATGTTGTAAAATGGAAATATATTTAGATATAGGTATAGACATATTATTTGCTGATTATAAATCCTCATAAAACACGTAAGGTCTGCCGAAATTGATAAACGAGATCAAGTTTATGGTTAAATGTGACGAAAATATGAACAAAAAACTCATGCGCCGCTGAAAAACTGCAAATACGTGAAAAAAACTTAAATAAACATCGATTTAAAAAACACTAGAGAACAATTTTTCTGAATGAAAATAAAACCAATATGTTCATTTCAGACTAAAACGTGTATATTCAAAAAAAATTTCTACAATCTGCCCAAACAATGTTTCAATCAATAAATTTGTCATGGGAAGTTATTGATCTGAAAAATTTTATTGAATAAATATGGCCACCTTCATCATTTTAAACTATGTAGTCAAATATACTTTGAAAATCGACGTTCAGGTTTTCCTAACTTCAAAGTAAGTAACAACGACTAAAATCAATGCCCTCAAAGTACCTAACCGTTCCTTTAATGGTAAATAGTGACTGTTAATACACTGAGGCGGTCTTTTTAATTTTATAAGCGGTTTTATATATAATACAAATTTAAACAAAGTAGATTATTGGATGAAAATAACCAATATATTCGAAAATAAAAATAATCTTTATTCAAATAAAAAAACATAATATTTTAGTATTTTAAGTGATTGATTTTCCTTATTGATACGGGTGTCAGATTTCGGATTTGCAGCGACAACCAGACAGCTATGACAAGGTCGAGCCGACCTCCTAAAGCTAGGTCCGCATGATTGCGAATTATTTTTCGAGAAATCGTTCCCCATTGGTGGTAGAGGTGAGATTTGACACCAAAATTTCTAAATGGCGAATAGTATAGTACGCTTTTCTCAATTTCGCGTGTATGAGGAGTTGAGCTTAACTAACTAGGAACGTGCAAAAATGGGGCTGGAGGGTTGTGGTTACGCTGGTTGTGTGCCGTATCCTGTTTGGTTCAAAAATAATAATACCATATTATTTGGTATTTTCTAATTTACTGATAGTAACCTTCTTCGGAGTTTTAAGTAGAGTTCGACAGTCTCTTGGCAAGTTAAAGCCTTGATGATTTAATAAAATTGAAGGTTCATTAATTGCATCATGCGTAATTTTATATTTGAGGCACCATTTTTGTAAATTTTCACGAAATTTAAGTTCATTGGATAGTTTTTTTTTCAAATCTTTTCGTTACCCTTAAATCTTCAACAACATATTCTGGCCTATTATATTCAAAAAATTATTCAGTACTTCGCGTATTATTATCTAATTCAATAGAACTATTCAATGTACGAGTAGTAGTTTCAATTTGCTTTTGATTTACAGATTTAGTAATTTCGTCGCAGCCTTCATTCATTCCTAATTTTCTTCTTAGTCTTCTGTAAAAAGTTGGAGTGTGACGAAATCTTTTATTATAGCATGAGGCCATCTTAACGAATATTGTACAAGAGAAATCATTTATTTACCTTGATATAAGGATGCCCTTATAGTCGATTCTTCGAGTAAAAAAAACTTTATGGTCATTGAACACGCCTAAAATTCGTATCCGCAACTGAAAGGTAATTTTTTAAGGCATATAATCGACTAAGTTACATAAAATGTAACTGCAAACTCTGAAAACTTTGATGTCATAAATGATCGTAGCAAGAACGTCAAAGTTACACAAATATTAACTTTTTAGTCTATGAACTATGAAGGTATAATTTAGTGTAACACCGTAGTCAATTTTACATTACCATTTAACTTGAAAGTTATAAGGACTTCAAAGTCATGTCCAAGTAACAAATACGTAAGTGGCACTAAAATATTGACTTGTTTTTTCACTTACTTCAAAACCTAAACCATAGGTAACATTTACTTAATTATTACAATGTTTTCAAACTATGGTGGAAATAAAACATTAAGGTTGGCTTTTTTGGTTGTCGTTACGTTTTTGTTATCATTACATAGTAACTATGCACTAAAACAGTGTAACAGCTACCATAAATGCTGCTTGGGGGTACATAACAAATTCGCTATATTTGTGAACTTACTTATAGCCATAACGCAAAAACTGATCATTTTTTGTTGTCAGTCTTCAAAGTGATTTCAGAAGGTTTTTATCAAAATTTTTAATCTGAAATTCAAATTTGCCTTAAAATCTAAATAAATATTTCAATTTCAAAGAGAACATTTGCTTTTATCCCAATTTTAATGAATATCTCGGTTACGTGACACACACACACACACACACGTAAAAACGAATAGCAAAAGAAAAAAAGAAGATAGAAGGCTGAAAAAAGGTTCCCTTCCGAATGTAAAACTCACACAAGTATAATTAACTGAAAAATTTGCATACAAGAGCTATAACACATTTCTAATTCAGGAAATTCTCATTTTACATTTATCGAACTTGCGTTTCAAGTAACTACGAGTGGAAGCATCGGTTTTCGGGAATCCGATTAAAGCTCTATTTGTGAAAACAATTTCCCAGTTAAACTTTCAATTACAACTTAGTTAAAACAGTAAAACTATTTAGACGATAGCTTATTTAAACTTCAACGATTTAACGAGATCCTAGTTTATTATACTCGGAAATCGCTAGCATTATTTGCGGAATATAAACCGCTCAGTTGTCTCAAGTAGAACTCAGCTCTATTTTATATACATATACCAAGGCTGTATATTTCCATGTCCATACTGCATAATAAGTCTGGGCAAAGTATAGAGTCATTATTACCTTAAAGAGTTATAGAGTGACCATTTTTGTTTTAATACACTTAGTATAATTCAATAAAGGAGTTCAGTCTAAGGTCAATGTGGCCAACAATGTGGCTTTCTCTGACAAGAATGACAGTTAAGGTCTACCATTCAAAACATAAGATTTTTGCATATTTTTTATCATTGCGAACATCTATATTGCTTCATTGAAATAATGAATACATTCCCGAAGCGTATATCTTGAAATTTAAAATGACTTTTTAGCTGAATACTCAACATATCGGTGGCCAATAATTCTAGGAACTCTTGGCATGTCACCATTTCATTTCTGTGATCCGTCACTTGTTATGTCAGATGTCAGTGGAAAAAGTAATTAGAAGAATAGAGACACAACTAGCTAGAAATGCTACAAAAATCTAATCGAAAATGGACATACACAATTAAACGAATATCAACAAAAATAAATATAACTGACATTTGACATAACTAGTGACAGAATAACAAAAATGAAATAGTTACTAGACAAGGCTACGTTCATAAACTTACTCAGAGTAAGGATAGTTTACTCCGAAGAGTTCATAAATTTACTCTTCCAGAATAGAGTATGCTTATATAAACGTTCAGAAACCTACCCGGAGTAAACTCTGCATACTCCGATTTTTAATGGAGTATAATATACTCTGACAGTTATGACATTTATGACAGTAGCTCAGTTCAGATTAGTGCCCTGGTTATTTTTATTGATAATATTATTCATATTAATATTATTAATATTCAACTCATCCATGGTTAATTAATTTCTATTTTCGAAATGAAAAATATAACCCCAAATTTATATACATACCACAATGACATTTGATTGCCTCCGGCCGGTGTATCCTCTGAACGGTTACTCCGAGTAATCAATAAACATTCTTCTCTAATCACGTGATCATACTCTTCTCTACTCACTGGAGTAAGTTTATGAACGTAGCCCAAGAGCTCCTAGAATTATTGGCCACCGATATGTTGAGTATCCAGCTAAAAAGTCATTTTAAATTTCAAAATATACGCTTCGGGGTGTATTCATTATTTTAATAAAGCAATATAGATGTTCGCAATGATAAAAAACATGCAAAAATTTCATGTTTTGGATAATAGATCTTAACTGTCATTCTTGACAGAAAAAACCACTTTTTGTTGGCCACACTGACCTTAGACTGAACTCCTCTATTAATAATTCATAAAAATTTTTCTCCTTCTCCTCCTTCTAAATTTTAACAATCCAAAAGGCTCGAACTTTTTCCATTAGAAAGTTTTTTCTTATCAAAACAATTAAATATAAAATGAAAAAGTTCTTCTAACTACAACACTCTGTTAATCAATTAAAACTTGTTATTCTGTCAAGAGATTCGCTAAATGGATGAGGAAGAGCTGGTTAATTTGTTTTCCCGGGTTTTTGCTGCCTCTTCCAGAATAAAAAACAAAGTGGAAAAGGAGGACGTAAAAAGTGTTTGGAAAGGAATGATTTACTATATTTTGTTAAATCTAATGTAAGCGAATACAGCTGAGAAAAGAACAAATGCAGTCTTCAGTTATTTATTGTCTATAGATTAACCAACAATGGATAGATACGATGTGAAAATTTGAATTGAATTGTTGCTGTAGTTTAGCAAACCTATCTGAAGCTACCCGGTGTCAGTGAGTGGTGAGGAAACAAGGCCAACAGTCAATATCAGTCAGTAGTAGAAGTGAGAAGGAAGAACACACGCACACTCTTGCCAATAGCAAGTTATCTGGTTGTCTAGCAGCGGGCCGATCTTTACTACTCGGTCTTGTTCATTTAGTCTTGGTTTTGCAAGTCTAAGGATTGTGCTGGTTTTAGTTCTGGCCTTGCGAAAAAGTAAGACCAATTTTGCTCATCACTAGTATTGACTTTTTGAGTTCCAGGATTGTAGTTTTTTTATATTTGTTGACAGGCACATAGCTATGATATTATATGTAGACAACCCTCGTATACGGGTGTTACATGTCAATTTCATTGACTCAGATTAGTAAAACAACTTCCAGATTGTACTAAAACTGACAGAAGCAGTTGCGAATAAAAACGATCACGGAAATAATTTTAATCTTCACTTTCTTTACTCGCTAAGCCAGCCACCAGCTTTTTGGAGAAGTTTTATTAAACTAATCCTTGAGTAATTGTTCGCTGGCAATTTATCTTGGAAAGGGGATTTATTAAGTTAATGGGGATAATTTTCTTTTGGGTTTTGAAACGACCGCAGCAAACGTTGGTAGATTTTTATCAGAAAAAAAAGGGTGATTATAATCATCAAGTAATAAGCAAACCAGCAAAACAAAGTGTGACAGAAGTATTAAAACAACTATCTGTTGATTTTTGAGCTTGACTCGAGCAGAATGATACAGCATGAAATTGGAAAAGGAATCAATTCGATTGCTCTAAGCACTGCCTGCATGCTGCGTCATGAGCTCCAGCTCAACTTGCGGGAGAGTTTAGGTTGATATGTTTTCCATTAGCAACATAATATTCACAGGACTATTAGTTGTCGTCTGAATTTTGTAAATTAAACTTTGCCATGTATTATGCTCTGTCAATCAGTTTCAGTGCTTCGGTATGTCTCTAAACGTTAATTAAACAGAAAGGAAATGAAAGATTCGCTTCTTCTATATCTGTATCTGTGAGAATTTGAAGGGTGGGTGCCCCCACAGCATTTAGGTCACAATTGGCCCATTGTGCATCCTTCTGAGGTTCAGACTTCCTTCTGGCTCGTCATCCAGCCTACTTGTTTGAAGTAGGCGATAACGTCGCCGGAAGTAAGCTCCCTCATGCTGGCTTGTGTTAGCCTGTACTCGCCGAATACGGAAAACCTAAATTGAGAGAGTGTCGGACATTCACAAAGAATGTCTTCGACAGTCTCATCTTCCTGTTCACATCCTCTACAGAGTGAAGTGTCAGACAGACCCAGTCTGTAGAGGTGTTTTCGTAGGTGGCAGTGACCGGTCAGAATACCCGTGGCTGTCGGAAGGTTCTGTCTGTTCATAGTCACGTATTTTTTGGCTACTTTGCTGTCCGGATACTGCAGCAGCTCCTTGGCAAGCCTGCAACCTTCTGCATCGTCCCATCTACCCTTAAACTTATCAACGGAGTGTTCCTTTATTAGGCCAATTATAGCCGACGCCGACAGACCAATGAAAGTGCCAGGTCCTAAGAGTTTTTGGAAGGCTAGTTTCGCTTCTTGCCAGTCTAAAGTTGATGTAGTAGTATACAGGGTGTCCCACGACGATTAAGACAAGTAATATATCAGAAATGGCAGTAGTAGACAATTATAATTTTGGGGGTGTAAATTAGAGCGAATGTTGCATATTTTCTTGTTATTTTGTTACCCAATGAGGTATTTGTTTTTGGTCACGGGACGTCGCATTCAAAATTATTAATGGGACAACCTGTATATGTGTGCCTTTCTGTGTTCCTCCCGATAAAACAATTCCTGAATCCCCTGTAATTTCCGGCAATCTTACATTCGTACGTAATGATTGAGACAAACCGATATTGTCTTATTGGCACTTTTGTCATCATGGCAAACCTGGCAATAGGCAGTCTTTTTTATAAAATGTGCTATGCTACTTTTTAAACGATATTTAATAGGTAAACAAGTTTTTGTGGAAAAACACAATTTTATGTAATTTTACTCCATTATTTTATTTCAAGTATTATTGAAAATTATAATATTGGTGTCTTAATCATTACGTATGAATGTAAGATTACAGGGGATTTAATTATGAATTTTTTAACCTACAATCCTTTAAGTACCTGTAGCTCTTGAATTGATCACTTTAGACCACAAGTGTGCTAGTAAGATGGAATTTTTTTATCGGGAGGAACATAGAAAGGCACATATATACAGGTTGTCCCATTAATAATTTCGAATGCGACGTCACGTGACCAAAAACAAATAACTTATTGGATAACACAATAACAAGAAAAGATGCAACATTTGCTCTAATTTACACCCCCAAAATTATAATCATCTACTACTGCCCAATTCTGATATATTACTTGTCTTAATCGTCGTGGGACACCCTGTATAGGAACAAGTGCTGATAACTTGAAGTCTCGCGTTTGAGTGTCTTGTTCAGTAAACCATGGAGGGATTTTAAATTTATTGTAACTATGGCGAGCACACTACTTAATTTAATTCAGGGTTTGTAAAATAATGAGTTATTCAAGAAGTTAAAACCAATATTTCATCATATGTCTGAATTCTTTGGGAGTTATCCCGTATATGGTAATAGATATTGATATGTCGGAACTTCTGTATTAGTCACCTGGGATATTTTGGAAGTTACTAGCTCAAGAAATTTACTTGGAAAGATTTAGAATTTGCGGAAACTGCTGCAACTACCCGGCAATCTGAGCTCGGGAGTTTTATTTTTGTCTATTTGGAGAAAAGTTTGATTTGCGGCTAAACTATTATCTTGTTTGAGATATAACTTTCAACGTTGTTATTTTGCTGACGGAAAATCTCTTATTCTTCCAGCTTATGAATTTTATTAACTTCGTGGAGTTTCAAAATAATTAAGTTTTCATATTTTGTGGTCTCACAGGTCTATAAAAAAGTCTTTTCAACTGCTTGAGTTATATGTTTCAAAGTACATTGATGTAAAAATAATAACTTCTATTACTCTCTATCACGTTTTTCTCGCTAGGAGTGGCCCAAAGAGTAATAAATAAGAGATATGTTGAACGTGTAGTGTTTTGTGGCACAAAGTTACCACTAGCGCCAACCTTGGCTACTGGTACAAACTAGCACTCGAGACGCGCGCTTTTCGAATTTTAAAGCTTTCAGCATACGCGTAATATTATACAATATTTGGAATTGAATGATTTTGCACTTCAATATTTGTTTTTTAGTCTTTCAAGTCAAGTCTTCAAAGACTAAGAAATACCATTGTTGTGCTAAATCATTCAGCTGCAAATATTGTATTAGCATATAATATTCTGAAGTTTAGAGAGGAAGTGCAAATTTTGTCAATCTAAATGAATCTGTAAAATTATTTTTACGGAAGTGATCTTCACGCAAATAACACCTTTTATTTTTAATAAGTAAGGTTCATTATTTCAAACCATTTATGACTTCGTTTAATATCTAGATCAGGAAATTCTTATTGTATTATTTTTAGAGTTATATTTAAACAATTTGGCATCTTAAAGCACACACCAATATTGCCGAGCAAGCATACAAATACAGTGTTCAAGATATTAAAGCACTAAAGCACTTTTTCACATAAGTAATGGGTACCTACAATAAGTACAATAACATCCTAAATTACATTAATATATGTATATCTAGTAACTACATACATATTATTTTGGTTTGGGTCACAAATTTTTGGTAATCCTTCGTTCTTGTCTGCAAAAAAACGATAAAATGACAAACAATAGGTTTGTTCCCGTAGCAAGTTCCTAGCTGTTATGGACATGTTACTGACATATTGAGTCTGCGTAGTATCAGAGTTCAGGCCCTGCTGGAACGCTTTTTTGATACTGCGCAGACTCAATATGTCCATAACAGCTAGGAACTTGCTACGGGAACAAACCTAATGTTTCCATTACGAAAGCCCAACCTCAAACGGTTAGGGTTAAAAATCCACTTTTTTAACTTACCTATGATAAGTGATATAAATGCTGTGATAATAGTAGGTACCAATAATAAAAATAATTAATTTCTTTGCAGAAAAGCCAATGAGTAGATTAAATAAAAATAAATTCACAAATGACAACGACTAACCTCAAATTGAAATAATACTAAAAATTTAAAGTTTTGTGTAGAGGGAGGCGGGGTTTCTTAGTTCAGTTAGTTGCTGTAAAGCGCCGTGCTCTACTGGCTGCGCACAAACTTTGTGCCAGTTTCTTCCATATGTTTTAAAACCTCTCTTATTTATTACCTTGTGGAGTGGCCAGTCAATTTTTGTCCAGTGTAATTCTCTGTCTCTAATTTCCTTCAAATCTTCAAAATGTTCACAAACCATCTTATTATTCGATTTTCTCAAGAATCATAGCTAATTCATTGTTGTTTTATTTCATATGTCCCCTTGGAAGAGATGCAAATACATATACATCATGCAGCTAGACAAGTTTTGGATAAATCAATGAATAAGCGCCATTTTGACGAATCAAATTCTATTTTAAAGCCTTTCGTGGGCCCACAAAGGGTATCACAATAAACCAGATTTCCCCCTTTTATTGAAATACTGAGTAAATTCTCTCTCTCTCGATGTCTGTAACAAAAGAATGAGGTATCAGATAAAGGTGGATGCGAAACTGATGAGAAATCTTAATTTCAATTGAATTTGAAGCTTGAGAAATAAAATAGACTAAATAGTCTAGTAGGGAAGTGAGTTTGTTGCGAAAAAAAGTTCTGATGATTTTAAAAATATGGGGTTTGGTTTTTTGGATTCAGAATTAAATTCTGAGTAATGGGAATTTTTGATTTTTTTTGCCAAGAAAAATTGTAATTGTTATAAACAAAAAACGTATAGAGAAAATGAGAGTCTCCGTTTTTTGGTTATAACTTGAAAAATATTAAAAATAGCGTCTTTTTGAAAAAGATTTCAGAAGGGCAAGTCCCGACTCCCGAAACTGTAACTCCATTATTTGACTGACGTTGAAAATACCGCTCCGCGCGACCGTTTTGCAGCTGCGGCGTCACCGCCAAACCAACAGAGCATCACAAAACAATTTTTTTTTATATTTGTTATGAATTAAAAAATTTGAATAAATTACAGTTTTATTTAGAGACTTGAAGGAATATAGTCCAGTAGACAAAAAAATGTTCACTTCATTTTTGTTAAAGTTATTCAATTGTTAATTAACTAATTTTTTGTGGACTTTAGACAACTGAAAATCAGTTCTAAAAGTTTAAATAAAGTACCCAAAAATTTTTTGAATTCTGGGAGGTTTTCTTATTGACTCAATAAACAAAATTCCGTTAAAAAAGTTTTAAAAAGTTTTTTCATTTGTTTATTATTATTTTTTTAAGTTAACAGGAATGAAAAATCAATATTATGTAATTAAAAAGAAAAATTTTTATATTTTTTATTTCAGCTGGTTTTTTATTAATTTTTTGCATCTTATTTCATTACTAAAAAATTTTTTACGTTATTTGTTTATAAATTTGTTATAAACAAATAGACTATTTTAATATTTAAAAAAAAAGTTTTTTTGCCATTCTGTTGTATTGGTCAAATAATAGATTTGAAAAAAAAAATTTTTCTTGAAAAAATTTTTAATTGTTTATAATCTTTTTTTATTTATCACCCCTTTGAATTACTAATTAAGAAATCATTTTTTTTCTAAATTCATCATTTGCTATCCTCATTAGAATTCCAAAAAATAGTTATAGCAATTTGAAAGTTGATAAGATAGGTGCCGGGTTCCACAGTGAGTACCTATGTTAAATATTATTTTTTATTTGATTTTTAAATTTTAAAAATCAAATAAAAAATAAAACAAAATTTTTTGAAATACTTTGATGCACATGGCTGTATTTAAAATTTTTTTTTGCAACGAAAAAAAAAATAGGTTCGGAATTTTTTTATATAACAAATTTTATATAACAAATTGTTTATTAAATAAACAATGAAAATTGCGCTGCAAAAATTTTTTTTTTGGAATTCCAATGAGGATAGCAATTGATGAATTTTGAAAAGAAAAACGATTTCTTAATTAGTAATTCAAAGGGGTGATAAATGAATAAAAAAATTATAAACAATTAAAAATTTTTTTAGGAAAAATGGTTTTTTTCAAATTCATTATTTGACCAATACAACAGAATGGCAAAAAATTTTTTTTTAAAATATTAAAATTGTCTATTTGTTTATAACAAATTTATAAACAAATAACGTAAAAATTTTTTTAGTAATGAAATAAGATGCAAAAAATAAATAAAAAACCAGCTGAAATGAAAAATATAAAATTTTTTTTTTTTTAATAACAATATGGATTTTTCATTTTTTGTTAACTTAAAAAAATAATAATAAACAAATGAAAAAACTTTTTTTAACTTTTTTAACAGAATTTTGTTTATTGAGTCAATAAGAAAACCTCCCAGAATTCAAAAAATTTTTAGGTACTTTATTTAAACTTTTAGAACTGATTTTCAGTTGTCTAAAGTCCACAAAAAATTAGTTAATTAACAATTGAATAACTTTAACAAAAATGAAGTGAACATTTTTTTGTCTACTGGACTATATTCCTTCAAGTCTCTAAATAAAACTGTAATTTATTCAAATTTTTTAATTCATAACAAATATTTAAAAAAAAATATTTTTTAAGCGAGTGTCACAAAAAATGAAGTTTTACGGATCTATTAACGTCCCTAAAGTGTATCTTTTTTGGCCGCTTTTTTACTTTACGGCCGCTTTTTTACTTTACGGCCGCTTTTTTACTTTGAATTAGATGGTACTTCAGTAAGCAGCTTTCCAGCAAGAACCATTGTTACGGAAAATCAAGAAAATGAAATGTTTGTTAACAATGTCATGTCTAAAAGTGGTATTACATTTTCAAAATGTAGTAAATGTACATTTAACATAACAATTAATAGCAAATAATGCCCTAATTTATTAACTTCGTTATGACCCAACTTCTGTTTATCATACTTACTGTAAGTAATTCTGTACACATCTTTGTTACTTAATAATACACTTTTCATTTGGTTAATAAAAATTTGAATCTAATCTTCCAGTTTCGTCTCTGTTTAGAAACAAAATTGTAAAAAAAAGTTGTTACCTATTTGATGAGACACTCGCTTAAAAAATTTTGTGTGCACCTCGGCCGTATGATATTTTTGGCCTCACCTGAAATTTGCTTGGCCTCGGCTACGCCTCGGCCGCAAATTTCAGATTCGGCCAAAAAAGATCAACATTACGGCCTTGGTACACAAATAACTATTGTGATGCTCTGTTGGCTTGGCGGTGACGCCGCAGCTGCAAAACGGCCGCGCGGAGCGTCAGTCAGTTTAAAATTATAAATAATGGAGTTAGAGTTTCGGGAGTCGTGACTTGTTCTTCTGAAATTTTCTCCTCTTTTAGAATCTTTTTTCAAAAAGACGCTATTTTCAATATTTTTCAAGTTACAACCAAAAAACGGAGACCCTCATTTTCTCTATACGTTTTTTGTTTATAACAATTACAATTTTTCTTGGCAAAAAAATTCAAAAATTCCCATTACTCAGAATTCTTAATCCAAAAAACCATACCCCATATTTTTGAAATCATCAGAACTATTTTTCGCAGAAAACTTCCCTACTAGACTAAAACAGCAATTAAACTGAATTACAGTATAACTTAAAAACACGAAAACCTGTGGAATAGTTTCCACTCAAAACTTTAGTTTGAGTTTGGATTAAACACCCACTATGTTTAGGGTCCGCAACCAGTAATTTCTTGTATAGTTGAGATTACAGAGAACCGTTTTTGTTTTTGTGTTAGTTGGATGTTGTCTCTAATTACTTAGTTATCCGAAAACGATTCCGGTGTATGTTTTGTGTATACTACAAGGTAAATAATGGTAACTTGACCGTAACACTAAAGTTGAAGAGCTTTCCGAATTAATGCATCTGAGGAAAACAGTTTAATTTGTACAGGAATTGGTTCAATAACAAAAAACTAGCAGTGTACAGTGTCTTTTCTTGTAATACTTAATCAAATTGTTGGGGAGTTTGGGCGACTTTTCATTTAAGTACTTTGAATGCATATTTTGGAGGTAAAGTACAGTAGGAAAAAAAGTCAAAAGTCAAGAATTTTGCCCCAGAATGGAAACATGATGGCGGCCTTTATCAGCACTCAAATTTAACATTTTATAATTGATAGGTGGCTAAGCCAGCTCTTTGAATAGAGGAGTTCAGTCTAAGGTCAGTGTGGCCAACAAAAGTGTTTTTTTCTGACAAGAATAACAGTGAATACCTTTATAGCTGAGTACACATGACTAGAAAGTCAAGAAAACATATTTGTATTCTGTGTAAAAATTTAATTTTTAAAAATCGCAGAGCGCTTTCGGCTGTTAAGCCATCTTCAGTGCTATACCTGCAAGTAAGTAATAAAAGTTGGAAATTGTAAAATAATTATTCGTTTTTGGAATTAGATTTGAATATTGAGTTCTCTTTAGACTTTAATCAAATCTGTTTTCTCTATTTAGATGTTTTTTGTTATTGGAGACTACCAGACTACAATGTTTATTAAAGTTTGTTATTTATTTACCTTTGGAATCTCTCTTGACCAATGTGTAAATTTTCTATTTTGAATTTTTTGAATATTTTGAATAGTACTAATAAATATAAAAGCAGTTTGCAGTCTTTACGAAACAATTAAGTCATCACAAACAGTATATCTTAGTTATGTAAGATGTAAGATTGTATTTATTTTCCAACTTTTTCTATTTTCAAAAAACTAACAATTATGGAAACCGACATTATAAAAACACTTACATTTACATAAATAAACATTGACATTTTATAAAAAGTATAGTTTATGCTAAGTGTTCAAAATGACGACCATTTACTTCCATTTACCAACTTTTTGCTTAACTTATCCATTCTTTCCAAGATAGGTGTGATGTTGACAGTATTATATAGCCTTTGGTTTGATGGACAGTGTATAGGGTTCTGAGAGTATCTTAATTTGGTTATGCTTCTGAGGCAGGTTGTTTCTGCTACTTGTAGATTGTTCAGGGCTGGTTTCGAGCAGGTTTGAAATAATATAGAGCCATATTCCAGAAGTGGTCTACATATCATTCGGTATACATCACTTGCTACTTTTATGCTGATCCCTTCGTTTTTGTACGTCAAATCTCTAAAATTTTTAGCTCTTGCAATGGCTTTTCTCTTAAGTTCTTTTGTGTGGTAGTTGAAATTTAGTTGTATTTAGTGGTATTTACAGTGTTGTGAGGGTTGAATTATGTGATTTTGGATATTGATTGTATAAACATTTTGGTAGGCTATGTGGTTGAAGATAATAGAGTTAGTTTTTGTATGGTTTACTTGAATTCTCCATTTATTAGAAAATAAAACTATGCTGTTACGTACATTTTGTAAATCATCAACAGCTTGTGGCAGGGTTTTGTTATGGGCAAGAGCGGCAGTATCGTCCGCAAATTGGACAATGTAGGTTTGCTTGTTGTAGGTTGGAATATTAAGGTCCTGACAGAAAAAATTGTAGAGTAGAGAGAGGTGAACCTTGTGGAACGCATTGCTGCATAGAAAAGTAATGAGAGTGGCAGTTATTAACCATTTTATTTTTCTCAGTGTAGAAACTAACAATTTTATTTTTTACAATTAATGTTTCTCCAGGCAAGGGCAAATATGAATCACTTTCAATCTTTATGTTACTACGATAGAACTGTCAATTTTTCCGAACGTTCTGTATTGAAACAAACGAGTTTTCTCTTTAATTTCATCATTTTTCTTGATAACTTCACCATCATTAATGCTAACATAAATTTCAAAGCCTTTTAAAGGTGCTCTTAAAATTATACCGAGAAAAAATCATCAAAATAAATCTATTGAAAACTCGATCTTTCCTAAATTGAAAACTGGAAGACTTTAAATTCTGCGAACAGATATAATCTCCAATTTTCGCTATGGAGTTTTGGGAATATCGGATTGGTCTTTGTGCCTGAAATGTTGTCTTTAACGTTTAAACGGAAATTGACACTCAAATAGACTTCGACTTTTATGTTTGCGGACATAAAATTTTAGCATACATGAAGTTTATAAATTTATATTCGACTAAGTAGTCAAAGAGAATAAAAAAACGGATTTATGGAAATTAGTATGTAAAAAATAGTGATGTATTTTTGAACAAAAGAGGGTTTGAGATAAGGCGGATCATTGAGCCCAATGCTTCTTAACATTTTCATGGACGACATCATTAAGGAATGTGATAGAAATAGCAAAAAAATGTGCATTGGATACAAAAATATGCAGAGAGTAGAGATAGCTGAGGGAGCATTTGCCGATGACATAATACTGATAGCTGAAAATGAAGAACGACTACAATATAATATAAAAATATGTAATGAAACACTGAAGAGAAAACAAATGAGAATAAACAAAGATAAAACCAAGATGATGACCAAAGGAGGCGAAGAAATAAATATAACGATAGATGATATAAAAATAGAACAAGTGAAAGATTTCAAATATCTAGGTGTAACGATAGACGAAAAGGGAAGACAAGAAGCAGAAATTAACAACAGAATCGAGAAAACCATAAAACTGTACTATACAATGAATAAGAACTTCATCAATAAAAGAGAAATTTCAAGACAGACAAAACTAAAAATATTCAAAACAATATATAGACCAGTATTAACATATGGTAGTGAATCCTGGATATTAACAAAAAAAATCAAAAGTAGAATACAAGCAACAGAAATGAAATACCTGAGGAGAGTTATAGGAGTGACAAGGAGAGACAAAATAAGAAATACACGAATAAGAGAAGAACTAGACATAGAAGACATTATTTCATTTATAGAACAAAAACAATTAGGATGGTGGGGACACATACAGAGAATGCCAAGCGATAGACCTGTGAAACAAATTTATGAAGCGAAAACACAAAACAAGAGAAGAAGAGGAAGACCTGAAAAAACCTGGAACGACATGATAGGAAAGATTCTACAAGAAAGAAATCAGCAATGGAATGAAGCAAAGACACTGACTAGAGACAGAAAAGAATGGAAAAAGTTCATGAAGCAACAATAACATGATAACCCGACACCCTGATGGTAAAAGGGCTCAAGATTATATATATATATATTTTTTTTGATCATTTAATATTTGTCAAGTTGGGGTGCCGTCCCAGCATTGTAATGGAACGCCGGCAAGGGGTAGAGTGCTCTCGGAGAAGGAGATTAGCCGCAGTCGAAAAATTAATAGACTGACGTTAAATAACATTTCTGCTAATATTTACTGTCCTACACATACAATTTCGACAAATTATTTACTTTATGAATTACTGGTAGCTAGTGGCCTGTTCACCAACCTGGGAAGGACAGGTTGGACGATGACCTAGGAGGATAACTCCTCCGGAGGATGTACAATGGGTCACATGTGGCCTAAGTGCTGTGGGCCTACATTCACCCCTCCCTACTCTACAGATACAGAAGATACTGCTAGCTACACAATTTTATAAATTTCATTCTTTTCATTTTTAGTATATTTTTCATAGCTTTGAATAATGAGATAATCGTATTTCATGACATATAAAAAAAAGATAACCGAAAATGACAGCAGTGATGGGCGCTTCCATGAAAAATCTACTTGATTTTTATGTCATCTAAATTCTCGTCTTTATTTTAAACGTCACTTTGAAATGAACGATTGAAATGGCTGACGGTGGGAGCTGGCAGAGATGGGAAACCTAATGAGACGAAATTGAGAACAGCGGCGTAGATCCGACATTTTTTACATCAGGAATACGGAACAATTCATTTTTAATGGAAACTGCACTGGTGCAACTGACGGAGGATATCCGAGGTGCTCTTAGACAACCAAAAATCCTTAGTTTGCGCATTTTTTAGATATAAGAGAAGCTGCCAGAAATTCCAAAATTTTTATTGTCGTTAAAGTGGTAGCTGGATATGCATAGGGGAAACTTTTGGAAAAAGGTGGATTAGGTTAGATGGGCATAAAATCACATTTACTATTTGTGTTTGACAGGAGAGCTTCTGGACATCATGTGGGGTCTGTTGAACTATAGGGAAACACGAATTTTTGACTGATTTTGCGAAAAATCGATAGTACTCACCTATTTTGAGAATAATCCGTCAAAAAATTTGCGGATTATACATATTTTGCTGAGAAAAATCCAAAAAAAAAATTTTTTTCGCCACTTGAGCCATCACTTTTGGACTAATTATTTTATACAAACCACAGTTTAAATGTATTGCACTGTACGGAAAAGTGATCAACAACATGTGTTCTCACTAATTATAACAACATTTCAGTTAGTTTCTTCATAATATTGTTTAAATTACCACTTTTATAAATATATATTTGACAGGCTACAAATTTGTATAAAAACAATTAAATCAAATGACAAATGACATAGAAGCTCTAGCGTAATGTGTGACATGGTTGCCAGCTGTAAACGATTACGTGAGAATCATGATATTTTTAAAATATTAATTAATTATTGCATTCGAATTTTATCTTAGAAAGTATTGGATGAGAGGGATGAATGCATTGTAATGCACATCAATCTATTCAAGAAGAGGAAAAAAGTATAATAATTGGATTCACCCTTCCCCTTCTAGAATAACTTAATGTGGATTACAAATAATTGGAGGCATTTGCCTTCCCCTCAAGATATCCAAGAAGGGTGAGGGAATATAATAATTGGATTCACCCTTCCCCTTCTTGAATAACTTAATGTGGATTACAAAGTATTGGATATCTTTTGAGGGCAAGGCAAATGCCCTCAGCTCAAAAGATATTCCAGAAGGGGAAGGGAATAACTTGATGTGGATTACAAAGTATTGGATATTTTTTGAGGGGAAGGCTGAATACAATGATTATATATTTGTTTCCCCTTCTTCAAATACGCAATATAAGGATATCATCATATATAAAATGTGTTTATAATTTGGGTTTGTCTTGAATGAATCTAACTAAAAATATAGTCTGATACAATATTTAATTTCGTATCTTAATAGTCATGTAGCATGATTGTCGAGTAGTCGATTACAGCTGGCAACCACGCTACAAAGTATTGTATTTTGTTCTATGTTTTGTAGGTTGCATATCTGTGTATGCGATTATTATTAAAATTATTTATATCCAAACTGGTTGCCTGTCATTATTTATAAAAGTGGTAATTCACACAATATTATGAAGAATCTAACTGAATTTTTTTCATAGATAGCGAGAACACAATCATGTTGTTGATCACTTTCATGTACAGAGCAATACATTTAAACTGTTTTTTGTATGAAATATCATGCCAAAAAGTGATGGCTCAAGTGGCGAAAAAAAATCTTTTTTTGGATTTTTCTTTGTGAATTGTGTATAATCCCCAAATTTTTGACGGATTATTCTCAAAATAGGTGAGTACTATCGATTTTTCGCAAAATCAGTCAAAAATTCGGGTTTCCCTATAGTTCAACGGACCACATCATGTGTATTAAATTTTAATAGAAAATGACATTTGTCAGATTTAAACAGCTATAAGTACGTCTAACATTTCAATGAAAAGAGTTTTTAGAAGATTTGATCAATAATTTACGATCGCATGAATTTGTAGTTAAAAAAAGAACTAACAGAGATGTGAGAATTGAACTGATTTATCTGTTACTTCGTGCTGTGCTTGCTGAACGTTCGGATTTTTTTCTTAAGCGATATATATGTGTTAAGTTATTATTTACGAAGTGCTGAAAAGCTGTTTTATTTTGTCCTGTTGGTGTGCAACGTGATATGTCATCAAGTAATAATAAATTTCCTAAACCGTGGTCGTCCATACAAGGACAAATAAAATTGATTATTGTACTGTTTAAAATAATGACAATTAACTGAGTTATTAATACAACTTCATATAGCCAGGGCCGGCGTTTGGATTATTTATTTGAATTTCAAGTTTTCTGAGGCAAGGCTCCACCACTAAACTGAGGTAGGCACAAGAGGCTTTTAGTGGAAGTAAACTCGATTCCACAAGTCTATCACATAAGGATTGCCAATCACATAATAAATAACAATAAATAACCAAATTCGCTTCGTGAACTTATAGGCAATTTGGTGAAATAGTATATTGTGCAACAAGTGGGAAAGTTCAACTCTTCTCATGAGTGTGGAAGTTTGTGCAAACACAAGAGTGAGAAAAGTTCTTTCCCCACATGCTGCACTTTTTCTACATTTGCACAAATTTAAAAAAAACAAGTGAAGTATTTCAATTTTTGTAACAACTTTTCAAAATATACCAACAGTACGCTTTCCGAAAAAAATTCTTTTTTGGTATTTCTTATCCACTGTATAAATTTTTCGTACGCCAATTCATACTTTTTTCTTGAAATTTCCGTCAACAAATCTAAATTTACTTTTGCAGCTTTTTCCAATATCTCTGTCGGAGTAATATTAAAATCGTCACTATTGTCAGTGTTTATATTATTTATATTATAAATAAGTACTTATTTTATGTCTTGTTGAACTTATATTTTTAATAGAAATTTGGATTTTTATCAAAGCACGATTGAAACTTCCTTTTAGAATTTAAAAACTCCTCTGACGTAGGTATTTAAAAATGGCAGTAGCATACTAAGTTTTTGTCGATTTTATTTGATTCTCCATATAAATATATGTGGCGTGGGCAAAGTGCCGTGAGAAATAATATTTCTCACAGTATGAGCAATATTTGGTTTTGAAATGATGTAAGCTATAAGAAATACGTCACTTTTCATAGCAGTTGTAGAAAAAATGATGTTTCCTACGTCCACCATCCAAAATGCTCTTAGCTCAAAATGAAATTGCTATCAGCAGGAGGTATTTATTCTTTCATTATTGTTTGCCCAAATAACACAATAAGCATCGAAGTAGATTTAAAATCGACTTTTGTGTCACACTTGAAGCTAATAGGCAATTAAAATCGTCCACTAAAGCTTCTACATGTAGCATTCATTACGTAATCGCTGCCTAAAGGGAGCGCGCGGTTTGGCCTTAAAGAAGATTTGAATGCTTATTAGCAATTCAACCTGTAGGCCCAAATAGCCATAAATTGGCACCAAAAGAGCATTTTATTAGATTTGATCGCCAACATTGGCTGTCAGAGTGATATAAAAAAGCAGTCGTTTAGTCCAGATATGGCTTTCAACGCTTTGAATGATCATGCGCAGTTAAACATTTCTCGTGAGAATGTGATAAGTTTTGTTTTGGATAAATATTAGATTGATATTGGAAATTTATGCCAACAGTTATGTAAGTGTTCACAAAAACAAACATCGTCAACTGTGATGGCAGATCTTTCCTCCAAAATATATACCTAATTATAATATTATATAATTATATAATGATAATTATTATTATTATATAATAATTATTATAATACCTATATTATAAATTATTATTGTTTTTGAAACTGGAAACATTGTGAACCATTAGAAATCTCTGCAAACTTTACTTTTCTGTAAAATGTGAATGAAATACTCCCTGAAAACAGAGGGGTCAGTGATAGCTGTGAGCAAAATATACTTTTTCTCCAAATGACATTAAAAGCGGCCTTTTAATGAAACTTGGCAGGCTTAGAAGTTGTACTTTTAATGCCTAGGCAGAAAAAGTTCGTTGCTAGGCAACCTTCCAAGTAATAATTTAATTCAAACTGTTATTAAAATTGACAATGACATTAAGAAAACTCATAATGATGCTGATGATAATAAACTGGTTTTATTGCATTAAAACTACAAACTACAACACGAATATAGGTAGACCATAACGTTGAAGGCTTCATTTTCTTTGAAAGATCGGAAAAATAGACAATCAGCACATTTTCAGAGAAAGATCCTATATTTTTCTTCTGTCTATATTCCATGAATCTGCTGTATGTGAGTTCATATACAGTTCTTGATTTTTCCGGTAAAAGGTTAAATTCCACATCTCGCGCCTGGTTTCTTATCTCAGGTGGTGTTAATTGCATCAATTTATCCTCACTTTGCAGTAAATCCATTTTTAACATGACAACTTTTCAAAATTGACATTGACAAAGTAAACAGTAAACAAACATATTCAACAAACGTTATCAGCGGTAAACATAGTAACGCAGGGCCCAGCTACCTTTAATGAAATAATTTAGTTATTTGGATATTGATAATGAAACGCAATTTAAATATGGAAAAGTCTATTTTGCGTGGAATTGGAACAAATTTGAAGAAAAAATTATATGTTTCACACGGCAGAAAAGCAGATTTAATGCCTTGGCTCGCTACGCTCGGCTATGAAACACCAGCCGCGGCATTAAATCTTGTGCTTTTATACCTAGTAAAACAAATAACTATTATAAATTAAATTATTTCATTATGAATTACGGTGTTGTCATATTCAATTTTGATACCTATCAATGAGTTATATACTTACATCCAATTGAAATTGAAGTTTTTTATAGTATTTTTAGTTGGATTGATTGATAATATTATATGTGATGAATTAAATTGATTTATCTTTCCCAGATTTTCTGAAATTTGTATCCTAGTGAGAAAATAAATAATGTTCTGAACCAGATTATTTGCATATTCTATATATAAAAATAGTATCATATACCTATCAATATATAAATATAAAAACTATGGCAACATTGCTCATTATCGTGAGCAAACGGTTCGGCCATGTCTTTATTGTATTTAACCTTCATAAACCCGTGGTCAAAAACTTACATCAAATATCGAGTGGGGTCCAAATGTACCCCAACATTTTTTTGGCTTATTATTTTTTTAATGTTATAATTAGGAAATATTTAAAATAAAACACATTCTGTTTATAAAAAAATATATTTTTACGTAAAAAAGTTGTCAGCATTGATAAATGCATTGTAAGCACACTTTGAAAAAATATTATGAAATTATTAGAAATATTAAAAACAAAAATAATTATGAAAAAAGAATATTAAAAATAAAAAAACAAAAATAATTATGAAAAAAGAAAAAGCATTTTAGTGACATTTTAAACTTATGATTTAATTATCACACTTGTTACAAACTGTTATATTTTTTGAATGTTCTGCACATACGAACTGATTATTTTGCAGCTGGACCCCAAGCAACAAAACTCTCTATAATTAGTTACAATGAAAAGCAATTTATTCAAAATTTTGTATACCAATTTAGATATAATATATTTAAGAAACATAGCGCGAAGGAAATTAAATAAAAAAAAACTATTTTAGAAAATATACCCAAAAATTCATGTCTGGGGTACAGCTGTACCCCGCTCGGATTTATGAAGGTTAATAAGCATTTTTCTATGCCAATACGAAGCTTTATGGAATTAAAAACTAGATAGCTGTTTGTATTGCTTTGTGAAAGCTTTCAGAATTATAAAGTTAAAGAAAAAATTGATTATTGTGAGGTTATGTTTTGAGTAATAGATTGTTTTATAGGTCATATTTTATAACTATTTCGTAATGAAAAATGAACACCTTTAAAGTTATTGAGACCTTAGAAAGTAAAGAGAAAATTTTTTTTGTTGCTCCTGAGGCATGGAATGGGAACAACAGCAACAACAAACTTTCCACCAGGACGTAGTGGTATTAGCCTATTAGGAAAGAGTCCCACGACAAGGTCAATAGAGAGACGTGGTGATCTTCTGTGTCTATAGTTATTTCGTTGTAACTTTTAGCTGCGTTACTACTTTTATGTACACGCCTGTAGTACGCACCTATTCGTCCAAATTTCCGTAGTTTTGTAATTTTCCATTAATTTTCATTCCAATCTTTTTCTTTATGTTCTATAATGATTTCTGAAAAATCATGAAACCTTTCAACTGAATTGAGATTCATAATCACATTAAGGTTAGACTGTGGGTTTTTTTTTGGAATTAATTTCCATTTAAAGTCCAAATTAATTCCAATAAAAAACTTTATAGTATTGCTTGTAAATGGCACTAATTGAAGCACCTAAAGGCATTTCATGACCACACTAAATTCCAATTTGGCTATTCATTTTTGTGGCATTTTTTAAAGTTATTATCTTACTAGCAATCATTGCTACTTGGTTGCAATATTTAGTCTTAAACAAGATAAGACGTCTTTTAAGGGAGGCTGAAATTATTCTATAAAATAATGCCTAGAATATGCTAAACATCATTTTTTCTGCTTATGCTTATGCTTCGATCTAGCATTATTTGCTTGGTGAATAAAAGTATTTTTTGAAGAGAAGTTTCATTTGATGGTTGAAGAGTATTTTAATATTTATTTATTCATTGCATTATCTGTGACTGATGAAGGAACATCGAATGGATTCTGTTAAATTTCAAAAATAAGTGATGAATTCAAAGGAACCACGTCAGTTTCTGTTTGAAACAGTTTATCTCGAAAACGGATCGAAATCGGAATAGGATTATCTGAACAAAGTCAATCTAAAATTGGATGTAGAGCTCAAAAATGTGGAAAAATACAGGGTGTTCCATTTGAAAAAATTGACTTCCACTCATTTTTTCATGTGAACAAAATATCCGCATTTTCTAACAACCCTGTTTGAGGCAAAAAAAATATGACTCCGAAGTGAGGATCCTTATGGTATCACTTCACTCCATTCCGAATTTGATCGTCTTAGTACCAGAGAGTTCAAGAGTATCAGCGTTTATAAAAGTACATATTTGGTGAAAAAAAAATCAAAATTAATTTATATCTCTTAAACGGCAAGAGTTAGGTATAGGGAGATACTATATGAAATTGTTGACGAAGTGATAAGAAATCATAATATGATATTATATACAGGGTGTTCCATTTGAAAAATCAAAGTAACCGCTACTTCACAGTAGAAGCGGCAACGCCGCATCGTCTAAAATATTTTAGGCGTGTAGATCATGCTCATTTATGCATACTGTCAAATTTTCAGGATAATCCGTTGACTGGTTTGCCAGAAACGTCTAATTAACGCTCATCCTGAAAAGCCCTGTATAGCCCGAGAAGTAGATGTGTGTTCTTAATGAACGGTCTACTCTAGTCTTTGAAAATTAATTTCCATTTTTTTATTTTTTGTCAATTTACAACAAGTTAGCATCCACAAAAATCAGTAGATAGAGGAAAGAGAAATATATAAAATTGTGTCTTGACTAATATACCACCTTGGTATAGGTATTATTGAAAAATAAGTTTATAACGTTGAATTAAATAAACATTTATCAATGACAATCAGTGTTAACAATTACTTTATTTAGTACTTTATTCTGTTCCAATACGCACGCCTATGTTATTTCCTTATTATTGGTATTTAAAATTGAAATATTATAAAGTCTATTGCTCGCTTTTACGACGCTAGAAACTCGGCTTATCAGTCGCTTTTTTTTGTACAAAAAAACGCAAGAATTCGACGATGATGACGGCGACGACTCGATAAGTAACAAACAAATCCTGGTTATTAGGCTGCATTTACTTCGAATTAGAATTTTACAATCGTCGGTTTTGTATATCGGGAGCGAGTTTATCGGGAAAAAGGACTTTGATTCACAATAAACAAAACGTTTTTTGTGAATTTTAATGTGTAAAGTGATGGATCTTACGAACATTATTGTGAAAATGATCAAAACTGCCATTCGTCGATGTTTCTTTGTAAGTTATCAAAATTATAAACTTTTTATTTCAATTCCTATAAAACCAAAATTAAATTATTGTACTGGGTCTTGAGAATTATACAGACACGAGTTTTTCACTGATTTTACGGGTTTTTCAGAATTTACAAAGAAAAATACATGAAAATACTTGTTTAGTGCGACACATTGAACCTATTTTTATATAAAATATCAGGACAAACAGTGATGTTGAGGTCTTTTTTGAATTTTTCTCTGGAAATTCTTAATTACCGGCAAATTTTTGGACAAATAATTTTCAAAATATGTGAGTACCTATTATAGGTTTTTCGCAAAATCATTGATATCTGGAATGACGACTTCATTTTGTGGATGTCTTCTAATTTCTAATTCTTCGGGAAATTTAGTTATCATAAATGGCCGTTTGTATTGCGTAATCTGTATTCATTGTGACTAATGGCCGTTTGTAATTATCAATGATTTAGTACAAGTTTTAGTAAATTTTTTAGGATCCTAAACTTAGGACACTAAAATATTGACAATAAAAAAATGTGTTTGCAACACACCACGTTTTAGTCATTTATTTAGGTTGTGATTATGCGCACTGAGTAGTATGATTTTGTTAGTAACCTGTCACTTTTCAGATTTTAGCAAATAATTTGAATTTTTTAACTTAAATAAGTATCAAACAACAATGGACAGATGGACACGGACTTTTTATTGTTAGCAGCAGCAACTCTTATTAATATAGTAGTAGTTAGGAATTATATAAGAAAGAGAAGCCCTCATGTGCTTATTTTTATATTAAGAACTTTTAACTATGTAAAGGCAAGGTCTTTCTTTGTATAGTTCAATAAGTCGAAGTACTTGATCATGAGACCACGACATTTTTGATATTTAAAATAGCTCAAACGAAAAACTTTCACATACACAACAATCTCACCCCTCAATAAACGATATAGTCTTTGAATAAACGTTGGTTATGTAGCAGAACCAGTGTCACCACCATCATGAAAAATAAAAAAATCAATGACCTTAAAATAAAGTTTACCCTATATATGTTTGCCCCAAGTTGTCATTTAATTGATAGAAATCAGTACTGGTTCTATAAATATTTTCTATCAATTAAAATTGAACAAAAATAGGACAAGTTTCGTCAGTTTCAAAATTGACTGAAAAAATGATGATAAATGTATATATGTATCTATGATTTATTTAGGATCCTAAAAAATTGACTAAAACTTTTACTCAATCATTGATAATTACAAACGGGCATAATTCAAAAATTTCGACTAGTAAAATTACAGCTTTACATTCTGCACATTTGAGTTTATACATCCCAGATTTTTTTAATGGGGATAATGGAAAACTTACATTATAAAAATAATTGTGTTGTATTTATTGCGAAAGATATTATACTTGAAATATTATTAGAAATCTTACCAGCATATGTGATGGTTTAGAAATTTTGAATTTCCTCAGGAAATATTAATTATAATGCCTTTTTTTCCTATTTGTTTGTTAATTTATTCATTTTTTACATGTTCAGGTTAACTGTTGGATGTGGCTATTTCTTTAATTTTGTTAATTTCTTTATCAAAACTCAATTTTTTCATAGGAACTGAAAATGCTCCATATTACATTGAATTACATGTTGCTTATTTATGTGACATGGAAAACGGTTCATAATATCGATTTGAAAGTAGGGAACACTTTTTATGAAAAGTATCTCGAATTTTCCAAATTTGGTGTCAGAAAAAACTTAAAAATAAAATTGTTTTAATAAAAATACCTGTTGCTCCCCCCGACTGACACGCTTGTGATGGATCTGAAAAAGATTTATTTACAGCGAACGACTGGGTTGTAACTGTTTATTGATTATACCAAGTTTGAATATTTTAAGTAACGGTATTTTTGAATAAATTGAAAAAAACTCATACGAGGACGTCTTCTTCAAAGAGCTGTATCTCCCTCATGAAGCATTTTCGGATTAAAGTGATTTGAGCTAAATCGCCTCTAGTAACTGTAGTTTTTTTGGCAGGAGAGTTTCTGGACACCCTGTATATTATAGTCACATTAGTATGTGTTGGTTTTTTCTGTAAATTGAAAAATCAAGTATATTATTGCCTCTGTAATTACTGTAATCATGTTCTATAAGCCATTATATCATAAAATACGACATTTTTTCTGATAACCTTTTCAAAATATTTATTTTCCGACCACAACAAACTTTTGAAGTGGTTTTTTGCTACAAATCCAACTCTGGGGAAACAAAGCCTTAAATTGAAATTCTCTGGAAGGTAAATACAAGTTTATTGGACGTGAAATTCGTAGAAAGCATCATCTGGGAATTTTTCTTTGATGTCTTACGTCACTCTACGCACTGGTGTTGGTTTTCGAAAAAATAATAAATGGAGAAGAATAAAGGTATAAATCTTTTATTCGAAACGCTCCTTAGGATCATTGAAAGAAGCTGAAAGGGCGATTAAATTTTTATGGAAGGTATAACAACAACGTTGATAGATGCGCATTTCAAAAATTTTGAATTGGTAGAAAAAATTGTTGATTTTATTTGTTTGAGATTTTTTGCATTTTGAATGGTAGAGAGGATGTATTTTCATGTCACGTGAACAGTGTTTTTGGGAGGTTTATACTAGTTCCAATTTCCTCCACCCGACTACTGATGATTGACTTTCTTCTAGGAGCCTCGTGATGTATTTTGAATTCACATGGAAAATATAATTTTTCATAGATTTTCTTGAGTTTAAAAGTATTAAATCTCAAATTTTTCAGTTGGATAATCAGTAGTAATACCCCTAGGGTCTTGATAATACCGAGATAATTTTGTCATAGAGAATGCTGAAAGCGTGTTGCTTGATAATAGCCCAAGGCCGAAGGCCGAGGGCTATTATCTTTGAGCAACACGCTTGAAGGATTCTCTACGACAAAATTTTGAGTATTTATCAAGACCCGAGGAGTATTCGATAAGATAATTTTTTACTTTGTAGATATCAAAAAATTAATTGTAAATCTGACGTTTAATAGTTTATTAGTTATAATCAAACAAATATTATTCATTTTTATTCAAAACTACAGTTGTGAAGAGTACAATTGGTAAATTAATTGAATCGTTAGATGCCATATCAAATTATTCGCGACATTTTTAATCCAGTTGTCAGTTTGACGTTTAATTAATTTTCAATAAAAAGTAAACACCAATAGTATAGGAGCTAGCAACGTTTTGAAAACAAGAATTTCAGGTCAGCTGGTTTTCTGATATGTTGTCCTTCTTACTATTTCGGTTAGAGTCTGGGCTACCTGGCATCCGGTAGCGGTTGTGTTGACCACTGCGCATCTTACCTGTACAGGTAATAATCCTGACTTTTAAAATAATTTTTTAAGGCGTAATTTTCAAAGTTTTGCATTCAGATAAGTCTACCAGACATAAAT
Organism: Galerucella calmariensis; assembly: GCA_910591675.1. Lineage (NCBI taxonomy): Eukaryota > Metazoa > Arthropoda > Insecta > Coleoptera > Chrysomelidae > Galerucella > Galerucella calmariensis. The sequence goes on along the minus strand of CAJUYG010000083.1, from coordinate 402,876 downwards.
TTTTTATTGTCAGACATTTTTATAATTGTTAATCATGTGCCATACGTCAATTTTTTATTTTTTTTCAATTAAAAAATTCAAAGTATTTTTTGATGTCTGTAATTTTTATATTATTTTCTTTAGAGATTAAGAAGTCTACAATTAATTTGCCAAACGTTAATTCGGTTGTTAGATCTTGAATAAAAATTAAATACTCATGAAAAGTACTGCCGTATGATGCTGGTAGTAAGAAAGAGAAAGTTGCAGAATATTATTGACAATAAGAGAGATAATAATACCAAAAGTACAATACTTACACTCATGTTAGGAAAGATAAGTTTAAATGAAATAATTGTAACATAAAAATGAAAATAAAATCGGAATAAACCTAAATTAAAAAGAACGAAATTAAAAATGCTTCATATCAAGTTTTAAAAATTACATTTTTTATTTAAAATGTCCTGATTAGCATACATGATTAACAAATATTTAATATTAAGTTTGGAAGCTTTTTTATTAATTTCTTAAAAACTATTATTTAGTCTATAATAGTGTCATAAAAAAAGGCGGCATCTTCATAATCATCATCGTGGCATATAGCTAACCTTAAATTTGATAAATAAAATCATCAGGATCGTATTCAGCCAAATTCGAAAAGGCTATAAAATTAATAATTATCAGCTTCTTTTTCTAACTGAAAATACTTGAGAACTTTCAGAATACTGATGTTTTTTCGTGTATCTAGGCATATTTTTGTATTATTTAGATAAATATAACAATAAGATTAATATTCACTCCTCATAAATAATAATTGACCGTAAGCAACAAAGTACACACCTGACAAGAACTGTCAGTGTGACAGTAGAAAAAGACGTAAGACACATTGTCGCTACGAAAGTTACGCTTTCATAGTATTTTAACCTCGCGATTGATAGGTTGCGCTGGCGCGTAATCTAAACATCAACCAATCAAATTTTTGTAAGTCAAAGATTATGGTTAACGTTTGTAAAACATTCAAACGGTTCATTATTGTGATATTAATATTAGGATTAATCACAGACCTGCCTTTTTCTCCATTTCTTCCTACTTAATGTGATAGAAGGAGATTAACAATCGATGACGCATACCAAGAAGGGTATTATTTCAACTTATAGTTGCCGGTGCGCCACCGTCACTATCTATCCCTCTATGCCTCTACACTCTATCCCTCTACACTCTACACACTCTCTCTCTGACTACCAGCATCATACAGCAGTACTTTTCATGAGTTTTTAATTTTTATTCAAGATCTAACAACCGAATTAACGTTTGGCAAATTAATTTTAGATTTTTTAATCTCTAAAGAACATAGTATAAAAATTACAGACATTAAAAAATACTTTGAATTTTTTAATTGAAAAAATAAAAAATTGACGTATGGCACATGATTAACAATTATAAAAATGTCTGGTAATAAAAAATGTATGTCTGGTAGACTTATCCGAATGCAAAAATTTGAACATTACGCCTTAAAAAATTATTTTAAAAGTCAGTATTATTATCTGTACAGGTAAGATGCGCAGTAGTCAACACAACCGCTACCGGCTGCCAGGTAGCCCAGACTCTAACCGAAAGAGTAAGAAGGACAACATATCAGAAAACCAGCTGACCTGAAATTCTCTCTCAAAAACGTTGCTAGCTCCTATACTAAAACTGAAAACACCACATGTAGGGTATTATCGCTGTAATACAGCGGTGATTGGATGAAATTTGACACATGACTTGAAATTAAGTAATTTGATTGGTTACTATATTCAGTAAAAAATTATCATTGAACTCTTGTCTCTAATAATTGTCTCTAATAGTACCTACAGGATCCCTTGTACACTTTTCATCAGTTATTACTAACAAGCTGATTTTTAGTGAGTAGCTTCCTTTTGACTAGACGCCCTACTTTTTTCCTTACAGTAATGTTGGTGAATGGTAGCTTGATAAGGGTAGCAAGGATAAAATATGTTGATTTTACGAATTCAAAAAATTTATTACTAACCGAATTTTTCTTTGTTAATTATCGAGATAATTATCTGAATAACGTGAAAAAATATTTTTCCTACAAAATATAAGGTTTTGTAAGGGAGTCCCCCCTCTCCAACATTTATCGTAAACAAGGTCACGAAAAATAATTACTAAACAGCTGATTTCTTTTTTTTTGGTTAGCTAACATTTGCAAAGTTTACCACCCACTTTGTCCTACAAATTTCTTGGTATGTCATCTTGGTCCTACGCACAAAAGTTGTCAATACCGCAGGAATTTTTTTTTATTAGTAACTGTAGGACAAAGGTAGCACGTGATAGCTTAATATACTTTTCGTCCAAATAATACAATGTCCTACAAAAAAAAGTAGGTATGTTTTAATAGTCCTACAAGATTTGTAATTTTGGAGTATACAAAATAAAAGGAAATACCTATAATATATATACAGGGTGTCCCACGACGAGTGAAAGCTATCTGTATATGGCAAAATACTCATAGTAAAATCACGAAAATATCTACGTTTGAGTTTTCGGATACGATCTTTTCAACTAAAATATTTTCAAAGATAGCCGACTTCCGTTTCTACCGGAAGTCGACTGTAACTTTGTTATTTTAAATGGAACACCCTGTATATTAATACATTTTTGAAATCTACATAATATTTTAGTATACTTTTGTCTAAAAACTTTTTTCGAAAAATGCACACTTTTTGAGTTATTAATTTTTTTGTAGAAAATTTGACTGTTGAAGACCCTTATAAATTATTTTTTTACGAGAGGACCCTTGAAGATATGAAAATGGTTTCTCTTCGGTTGCATTAAGCAAGGTCAAATGTATTCGAATCTATGTTGAAAAATTTTTCATTTTATACAGGGTGTGTATAAAAAGTGTTCAAAGTTTAACTTCATAAATATCAAATTTCTTCATTTTTTTAAATAGAACCACCCTGTTTTTTCTATTTTAATGCATTCAGGAGAAAAAAATAAGGCAAGTTCATGTATACTTTCCTATACCTAAACCTCACCGTTATCCAGATATTAAATGTTTTCTGTAAATTTTTAGAGATGCAGGTGTGGTCTAAATTTTGATACAAGCACTAAGAAATAAAAAAGTCTTTTTCTTCATCTGTCTCTAAAAAAAATCAAATCGAATTGTTTTTATTAATCCTATTCCAACTTTTAGTCGTTTCCAAGATATTTGAGGTTTTAAATTGTTATTATATTTTTTAATAAGTTTACATTTTTCATGTATACTTTTAGTAGGCTTTGTAATAAATGACAGTTATTTAACTGACATTAGTTAATTGTTGATACTTTCGAAAATCGTTAAAATGGCTCGTTCCCAATTTAATAACGAAGATTATGTAAATTTGCTTTTAATACATGGTGAATGTGAAAAAGTTGTTACAAGAACATGTATTTTATTTGCTGCAAGATATCCAGATAGACCACGACCAAACTCGCATACTGTTAAAAGAATCCTCAACAATTTAAAGCTTTACGGTTCATTTGAAGCAAAAGTAAATCGAATTAAACCAGTTATTGACAATAATAATGCCGAAATTAATGTTGTTGCGTATTTTACTGCTTATCCAGAAGCATCAATACGCGTTGCCGTAAGAGATCTTGGAGTAAGGAAATCGTCGATTCACCGTATTTTACGAAAACATAAAATGCATCCCCATTCGTACAATTTGTGTCAAAATTTAAAACCAACCGATTTACTAAACGAATAGACTTTGCTGAGTTTTTACTAACAAAATGCCAGGAAGACGACGTTTTTTAAAAAACATAATTTGGTGCGACGAATCGAAATTCACGAAAAATGGATTATTTAATAGACACAATTCCCATTATTGGAGTCAAGATAATCTTCATTTAACCAAAGAACGTGCTTTTCAAGATCGGTGGCAGTTCAGTGTCTTTTGTGCTATTAGAAATAATCAAATAATAGCACTTCATTTTTACGATGGGAATTTGAATGGTTAGGAAACACAATCAATTAATTTATTCCTAATTAATTATGTAAAAAACACCGTTTTTGTATTTTTTAATGTTTTTTGTTGTATTTTTAGGTAAAAGATATCTTGATATTTTAAGAAATTTGAAACAAAATTATTTAGACCGCTTGTCACCAGACGAATTATGCAAACTTTTTTTTATTCATGACGGTGCTCCTGCTCACAGTTCAATTGTCATAAATACATTTTTAGAATAGCAATTTGAAGACAGGTGGTTAGCAAATAATGGTCCTTTTCGGTGGCCCCCTCGTTCTCCCGACATGACGCCTTTAGATTTTTTTATATGGGGTCACATAAAACAAGAGGATTACTCACAAGTCTTAACATCTAAAGAAGATTGTGAGCTAAGAGTTCGAAATTCCTGCAATTCTCTTTCTGAGATGATGATCAGCCGTGCGACGAATGAAGGCATACTGAGAAGGGTTGAAAAATGCATTGAAGTTCAAGGTAGCAATTTTGAACATTTACTTTGAAACATAAGACTATTTTTCTTTGACTTTTAATTTTCCATAAAATTTGGTAGCATATCTTATTATTGTCACAAATGGTTTAATTCGATTAACTTTTGCTTAAAATTAACCGAATAGCTTCAAATTGTTAAGTATTCTTTTAACAATGTGCGATTTCGATCGCGGTCAATCTGGATATCTTACTGCAAATAAAGCACATGTTCTTGTAACAACTTTGTCATATTTACCATGTATTAAAAGTAAATTCACATAAAATTTTTTATTTCTTAGTGCTTGTATCAAAATTTAGACCACACCTGCATCTCTAAAAATTTACAGAAAACATTTAATATCTGGATAACGGTAAGGTTTAGGTATAGGAAAGTATACATGAACTTGCCTTATTTTTTTCTCCTGAATGCATTAAAATAGAAAAAACAGGGTTCTATTTAAAAAAATGAAGAAATTTGATATTTATGAAGTTAAACTTTGAACACTTTTTATACACACCCTGTATAAAATGAAAAATTTTTCAACATAGATTCGAATACGTTTGACCCTGCTTAAGGCAACCGAAGAGAAACCATTTTCATATCTTCAAGGGTCCTCTCGTAAAAAAATAATTTATAAGGGTCTTCAACGGTCAAATTTTCTACAAAAAAATTAATAACTCAAAAAGTGTGCATTTTTCGAAAAAAGTTTTCAGACAAAAGTATACTAAAATATTACGTAGATTTCAAAAATGTATTAATATACAGGGTGTTCCATTTAAAATAACAAAGTTACAGTCGACTTCCGGTAGAAACGGAAGTCGGCCATCTTTGACAATATTTTAGTTGAAAAGATCGTATCCGAAAACCCAAACGTAGAAATTTTCGTGATTTTACTATGAGTATTTTGCAATATACAGATAGTTTTCACTCGTCGTGGGACACCCTGTATAATGTATTATACGGGGTGTTTTCAAATGACACTTACAACGTTTGCATGTGGATAACAAAAAAAATTCGGTTAGTGATAAATTTTTTTAATTCGTCAAATCAACATATTTCATCCCTATTATCTTATATCTTATATATCTTATAAACCACAATCGAGAATTTTCGTACAGGAATTTGTTGGGCGTCTCATTGAAACGAAGCTTGATAGTAACTATTTTTACGTTAAGTATTAGTACTACAACTTTTGAGCGTAGGACCAAGATGACATATCACGCAATTTGTAGGACAATGTGTGTGGTAAACTTTGCAAATGTTAGCTTACCAATAAAAAAAATCAGCTGGTTAGTAATTACTTTTCATGACCTTGTTGGAACTTTAGTTCTTTACGCCAGGTTATGTTTGAGCGACCAGGGGTCGCGACGCAAAAGATCTGACCGTTACGCGTTACGTTACGCTACGTTATGTTACATTGCTTCGTTATGTGCCTTGCTTTTGCGTGCTTGTGCCTCCTTAGTCTCTCTCTCGTTTACGAAGCAGCGATTCATAATAATAAATATTCTCCTACCCGGATTCGAACCCGGGCCGCCCGCGTGCAATGAGAGCATTCTAACCTAACCACTGAACCACCGATGCTATGTTGAAATTCTATGCAAAGCTGGTATTCGCAGTGCTAGTGATCTACTTGAATTTGTTCGGATAAATTTTTACTATTATTTCCATAATTTTTTTTGCGCGACTAAGGGGTCTAGCTACTTTTCGAAATACAGGGTGTTGAAATTTTGAAAACTTGAATGTTTTAATTCGATAACTTTAAAATGTATGGATACATTGATTTGACATTTGGCAGGTAGTTTTTAAATGTAAAAGGGCATATTTTGAAAGAAATTGTAGTTTGTGCAACTAGTGTGGATATGATGGCCATATCGCACGAGGACGAAGATGGAGCACGACGCCGTAGGCAGAGTGCTCAATCGTTCAAGTGCGATATGGACAATCCACACGAGTCGAGCAGCATATTTTTTCTACGACCCACTTAAGAAAAAATCTAGAAAATAAAAATTTCTATAAACTGTAATATAACTTCAAATTAAAAATTTAACAATTCAATTTTATGTTTCCACTAATTTTGTGGTAAGCGAATGTCCAATTTGTATAATGCTACGGTTTCCTTTTTTAAATATACGATGCTGTTATAAGTAGATGTTGCCAGTCGGACTCCCTCATGGAGGGTACCGTACCATTATCTATAATAATGAATATTCTGCTAAATATTTCAAACGTCTACCTGTTGTCGTTATTAATATCAAGCAGAATGATTATTTAAAAATAAAATTAACAATAAAAAAAATTCCTCGCTGGGAATCGAACCCGGGTCTACCGCGTGAGAGTCTGGTGTGCTTACTACTCAACCACCAAAGAATATGCAAATTGTTTATCTATAACGTCAGATGTATTACATAACTTTTGCTTAAAAGGAACTAAAGTTCCTACCGTGTGTCCCGCGACCCGTTCTACCTTTTTATGATACATGTTGGAGAGGGGGGACTTCCTTACCAAACCTTATATTTTGTAGGAAAAATATTTTTTCTCCAAATGACATTAAAAGCGGCCTTTTAATGACACTTGGCAGGCTTAGAAGTTGTACTTTTAATGCCTAAGCAGAAAAAGTCCACTTTTACTGCCTTACACGCCGATTATTTAAATTCGAGGGTCTGGAGGCTGCATGTTTTCTGTAAACGCTTAAATATTCCGTTACTACAAAAGATCTTGATATTTTGGTCTTAGTATTTGGTAGCATAATTAACAATTTGTCGCCCATATCATTTATATAATCTGTTTTCATTTGCAAAAGCTCATCACATTTACAAGCCCCAGCGACTGCAACAATAAGTACAACCTAAAATATAAATTGAAAATTAGTTCTTTAATCCATAATAGATCATTTTCAATATATTCCTACCTTCGTACACAAATAATTCATCTGGGGCATCTGATAAAAATTTCTCGATTTCTTCTCTTTGAAAAACTCGGGATTTTTTTGCATGGAAACCGTTTGACTGGCGTTTCAAAAAAGCCCGTAACTTCAGGTATTTTGCCAAATCAATGTTATTTTTTATGCTTAGGGTAGCTTTCAACATCAAATAGGTAGACCATAACGTTGAAGGCTTCATTTTATCCTTGCTACTCCTATTAAGCTACCATTTACCAACATTACTGTATTGAAGAAAGTTGGGCGTCTAGTCAAAAGGATTAAGCTACTTACGAAAAATCAGCTTGTTAGTAATAAGTGATGAAAAGTGTACAAGGGATCCTGTATTTCGAGGGTGAATAATAATTTTTTTATATTTTATTAGGTTTAAAGACAAATAAAAAGATCCTGAACTTTTTAACGTCTAATTTTTACCACTTATTTGATAAACCACGTTCTATAACTGCAGGTGATATCTTTTGTGTTCAATTTTGCTAAAAGTTCCTTTTTTGCAATTGTCAGTGGAGTTTATCATATTCCAGTTCCAAATTTAGCTAGAACTACCGATATTTCCATAATTTTACTGTCAACACAAAATTGTAGATTGACCTACTTATAAACTCCTGTACAAAATAGCCAATATTTGTAACAAAATTAGTCAAAATAATGTATTTAATTATTTATCGGATGGCATTTTCAGTGGAATAATAATTAAAATATCAATCAGAAAGCATTAATCATTATGGCGTTGTGTCAAAAACTTTGATAAATTTGCTTCTGATGAGTAATTTGGTTAAAGCTCATGAATTTCTAAATGGGATTTGAAAAAGCGCAAAATCGGTGAAGTTTGCAAGGGTGGCGAAAATATATATTTTAAAAGGGACACCAAAGCCGAACGAACCATTTATGAGTTTGATGATGAATTTGTGATGGAATATCTAAAATCAAAACAGAAATTCACGTAAATATGACTTAAATCTCCTTTATAAGATGTAGTTTTAGGGAGGTGTGAATACATACCTACATAGTTCGGCAAAAGTCCGGGACCGGACAAATATCGAAGAAAATAGAAATTTTTTGGAAAATCTTTTTATACCACAAATTTTACTCAAATAAACTATAATTTGAAAATATTTTAAAATATACAGGGTGTTTCAATAAAGTGTGGCGTATCAAAGTTATATTTTTTTTATGGAACAACCTATATTTTATTGCATTTTCTGGTTGCCCCTCAAAAATATGATACTCCTTCACAATGGTTCCCTATACCTACAGAGGGTTCCGAGTTATACTGACTTTTTTTAAAATGTGAACATTTCGAAAAAAAAAAAATGTCCTCTTTCGAATGGTATAAGGGTGTCCTATACCTAGGTATTAGGTATATTTTTCGTGCAATTTACAATTTTCTTAAATTTTATGCTAAACCGATTTTAAAACATCTGCAATTCTCTCTAAATTTCAAACTAATGATCTTGGCATAGTTTTGCTATCCTATACCGAGTGGTTGAAAAGATATAGCCACTCTCACACAATACGAGTGTTATGTTGAAGATTGGTTTAATCAAACATTATATTTCAACATGGATAGAAAGGGAACTAACAACAAACAACTAAAAGTAATTAACTTTTTTTATATTTCAAAGTATTTTCAAATTATAGCTTAAGTTGGAGTAAAATTTGTGGTATATAAAGATTTTCCGAAAAATTTATATTTTCTTCGATATTTTTTGTCCGATCCCGCACTTTTGCTGAACTCTGTGTGAATTACCTATAGTTGGCTTCAAAATTTTTTACAATAATTTTTTTAAATTTTCACTCCGTCGGTAAGACACTGCCTTATACGGTTTATTCACTATATTTACTTCAACGCCCAGCATACCCTATCGGTAGTTATTAATTTGACTTGTTCGATGATAAAATTAATTTTGGGTTAAATTAAAGCAGCTTCCAAACCTAATAGTTAGTTAAGCATAAATCACTTTTCGAAAGTTGGATAATTAATATCTGTAATTGCCTGCCATACATACATTGTGTAGTCAATTTTCAGTCAGTATTTATTGGCAGTAACATGGTTTATGGAACAAATAAAATATTTGACTTTTTGAATACGTTTAATAGGCCAGTTGGTATGGGTCATTTTAGACCAAAAGTACAAGTAATTGGCAATACGGCTGTTTTTTTTATAAGTACTTTTTTTTTAAATCCTCTAATATTTTACGCTGGGAGAAAGGTGGAGAAAAATAAAAAATACTACCGTGTAGAGAAAGTGTTTTGCAATAAAAAAGGTCTCCTACGTTTTTTTAGTCCGATCAATGGTTTGTCCGTAAACAATTCGGTAAACTAAGTATGTCTTTCGCATCCGCGAGACTCTGCTGCACGGCGGAAGACCTACTTTCTGAATTGCAGAGAAAAATATAAATATTAAATCAGAATTTTTTTTCAATCTTTGGTGAGAGTTGAGGTTGTAAATAATAAATAAAAGGCAATACATTCATTTTAAACATATTTTTATTGGAAAAATGTATGCTAAAAATTATACGGTGCACGCGAATTCCCGTCAGGTTCCTTAATGACAAATATAATACACTTGAGTTCCCGTCCGACATTTGCAGGTATCTTAATCCCGCACTTGAATTGCCGTCCAGTTTATTCAATCTGTTCTGTTAAAGCGGATTTACACCAAACCGACAAAACAGCAACTCGAGTTGAAAAAAAACAAAACTGCAACTTTTTGAAGATTTGTCGGCAACTCAGCAGTTGCTGTTTTGTTTTTCGTTTCCCGATCGATGTCGGTAAATTCAAAGAGTTGCTGCGTTTATTGTTTGGTGTAAACGGGTGTGTTATCTACTTGAGTCTAAGTTGCGGCGAGCTGTGTGCTTATGTCAACAGTAGCGGCAAGGTTATTTATTTATTTTCCTCAAAAAACAATAAGTATAAATTGTTATAGTCACTGGTATAAATAAGGTGCAATTCTGTAAGCAAATGTTAAATTTTAACGCACAGTTAAAAATAAGACAATCTTCTAACCCATTTTTGCTAATCTGTATGCATATTAAGTTTTAAAGTATTAACGGAAAACTCTTTATTGGATACCATACATGTTAAAATTTGAATCATAATCTTGACTATGTATAGATTAAAACATTTATAATAGCGTTAACTTTGTCAAATTTAACGGCGTACCGTTTATTTTTAACCATTTCTTATAGAATTGACCCTATATAGTGTTAAATAATAAGGCAGTGTGAACGTAATTAGCCATGCAACCCTATGTTCAGTTAATTTTTATTAATAATTTTAGATGAGACATAAGGTGTTATATCGATTGCCAAACTGTTAAGGTAGTGTGCATCATAATTTATATGGGTTTCTTGTTAGTAATAAATTCAACAGACGTTGTCAAATATCCCCAATTTTGGGCAATGAAGATTGAAATGATATAAAGGTGACACATCCTTCATAACAGTATTTTATAGACAAATGTGTGACAATGCAGCGAAAATATTATCAAGAACTGAATGAAATAAAAGCGGCATAATTAGCGCCGTAATTCAAATATGGTAGCCAAAAACTCAGTCTTATTTGGTTGAACCGATTTGGCATCAGAGGGAGCTGACTGAACCAGTATCATTCGAGTGATAGGTATATATCGAGAGGATAGTTTCCGATATGAGACTCTAATTTTCCAATCCAGTGTTGCCAGAACGGGTACAACGTTGTCTCATCTAAAATTATTAATAAAAATTAACTGAATGAAAAACGTAAGCCATGTTTTTACGGTCATATTTTCATTCAATAACGGGCCCTTAATTGAACTAAACAAAACTGCAACTGTTTCTCTGAATAACGACAGAAAACAAAAACTCGACAACAAGTAATTTTTGTCTGTTTAGTGTGAACAGTTTTATCGTTAAAAACAGTTGAGTTTTTGTTTTTTAAAACAGCAACAAAACAGCAACTCAACTAGTCGGTTTGGTGTAAAACCGCCATTATAGGGAATGCCCTAATATTTTACCCTGGCAGGGTTAGGTTAGGTTTCTTATTATTTCTGAAATAAATGTACAAATACCTTTACCATTTAATTTATTTTATATTTCGTTAATCTCCTTGATTTTGTGTTTATCTTGTTGCGCGCAATTCGGCTCCTAATTTTGGTGTTCTTACTTACTATAAACACCTAAACAGGTCAGTTTTCACCCTGACGAGAACTCGAGTGCCAGCTTAACGTACCCTAATTGTGACACAGGTAGAGTGGTTATCCTGACGGCAATTCGCGTGCGTCCAAATTATATCTTAAAATTATATATTAAACATCCTTTATACCCTTTCACTATATACATTTGTTTGTTCCCTGAATATTAATTGTTATATTACAGGAGTATCGAATTTTATTTTGGAAAAATAAAGAAGATTCCCACCCGAATCTATAAAATTGCTATTTTCGCTTATAATACAAAAAATCATTGACCCCAAAAATGTATGTATATTAATTAATTTTGTTATTATATATTCTTGATCTTAGAAGTTTCCCCAACATTTTTACGCAAACCCCATTAAAATTACTCCAGTTTTATCAAAGTTACAGTATTTAATATATACCTATATTTTCTTGTGAATTCAAGATTTCTAAAACTCACAAGAAAATGAAATGTGCCGTATTTCGTAATTAGGAAAAATTAATTATCCGTAAATTTTATTAATGGAAGGGACCTCCTAAATAACATTTTTCATCCTTCCAAAAATTGTTTCAATGCCACCTTATTATATAACATATTTTTTATTGAGATTCTTGGCTTTTGATTAGAATATAATATTTTTCTACTCTCTACTACTAGTAAATTCCATATTACCTACTATTTCGTTACTAAGTAAATAGATCATTACGGATACTGACACGTAAAGATTAGCACGTAATGAAAAAAATTACGCTTCAGTTCTAGAAAAACAACAATATATCACCCAAGCCTAGTCAGTCGATGGTTTGGAGTAACCATGGAAACGAGTTAGTAGATGTTGTTTTGGCGCTTAATAATTAATAAGACTTGCTGTCACTAGCTGTTAGAGTGAATGTACTTGTTATTCATGCGTTTCATTTTTATTAATCAAGTTGTTCGTAGAAAAAGTATAGTACAGTATAGAATTACCACACTCGCCGCTACGCGGCTCTTGCGCAACTTTTCTATTCGCATGTAATAAGCTTACAACTCTTGTTATGTAATAAACTATAATATTATATAGAGTAATTTGCTAAAAATGATTATGTGCTATGACAAAATAATGCCATCTTAAAGCTGACACTTTCCTCTTCAAAACTCCCCACAGTTATTTATACAGGGTGGGGCACTATGAACGAACTATTCTCTGGCGTCTTAACGGCAAATAAAATTAATTAAGTAGATTACTTAGGACTATAATTTAAAAATATTTTGGAATATACAGGGTACTCCAACAAAGCACTTACTGTCAAAATAACAAATTTTGAATTTTTAAAAACTTTCCATCGGAGTATCATGTCATAGGTAACTAGATGTCAGCAAATAATTGAATATTAAAAAACAAATTTAAAATTTCTCGAGAACTATCAGAGTTAGATATAGGCAACCCTAATACCAACTGAAAGGTAATAAATTCCCACGTTCAACAGACCCAACAGATACAGTGTGTTCCATTCAAATTAAGCCAGAAATTCATGTATTAAATGGTTGGTGTTATACTGTCATATTAAAAACACCCTGTATATGATAGCATACCAGTAAATATTGGAAACAGAGTGTTAAAAGCTTCTAGTGAGATGGTGTGAAGCAAATGTTGTTATTCGTTTTTATTTTGAAGTTATTGTATTTTTTCGGAGGGTCTACAAATTATGTAAAATCGATTTATCCTGGAAACTGAACTAGACAGGTATAGGGAAATGTTGATGAACTTACATTATTTTCAATAGTGCAATTCAAAAATGTGATAAAATACAGGGTGTTCCATTTAAAGGAACCTAACTTTGATACGGCACGCTTTTTGGAGCACCCTGTATATTCCAAAATATTTTTAAATTATAGTCCTGAGTAATCTACTAAATTCTACGTCTTATTTTTTCTAATTTTATTTGCCGTTAAGACGCCAGAGAATAGTTCGTTCATAGTGCTCCACCCTGTATATTACATTATAACTACAATACTTTATAATGTACTCCGCCGCGCTTCAGAAAATAGAGTCGCGCGGATGCGGAACACATACTTAGTTTACCGAATTTTTTCCGGACAAACCATTGATCGGACGGAAGAAATGTACAGGAAACCTTTTTTGTTGCAAAGCACTCCCCATACACGGTGGTATTTTTTTATTTTCCTCTTCCTTCCAGCGCGAAATATTAAAAAATTTCGAAAAAAAAAGTTTGTGATTTTTTTTTCCAATTTGGGAAATCGATAGACTGTTAAACTTGTTTTTTTATCTACATACTTTAATTACTTGTATTTGTTACCCCTATCGTCTGGCCTATAAATTAAGAGAATCATTAATTTTATTGAATGGGCGTCCCAGGAGATCGAAAAAACTTTGGAGATCGAAATAATGACACTTGCTGACGTTACAAACCCTATGAACAAGAAGTATTATTTTATTTAAAAAAATGAACAATAATTTATGTAAATGAACTGAATTTGGCTTCCTTTTTTCGTAATAAAACATGGTTACTCATATTTCATATTTTTATTAGCTGTCCTCTAACTCAGAGTCTATCATTTATAAGCACTATGAAGCCAATGATAAATTTATAGTTTTTGCGCAGAGCAAATACATAAATTACCGACTGAAATGAAATATAACCGCATAAATTTAAAAATTCCGAATGACGAAGAAGGGGTCCTCGCGATTCGCAACATAAACCTACTTCTTTTTTTATTAAGGTGCTCATTTCGCTGGAGGCTTTAAATTTCTAGAAATGGTTAATAAAACTCAGGCCTGTGACAATACTGCTCGTTTTTCCGAAATGAATTAGGTAGTGTAAGGAAAAAATGAGCTGGTAAATATATTTCTACGCAATGCGGTATATATTAGACTCCGTTTCACATAAGAAAAACCCACTAGTGTCGAAGCTGCAGTCGTATGCGCGAACTAATAAAAAAATCAGCCGTATTGCTAATTACTTTTGGTCTAAAATGACCCATATGGCCTATATGTGCAGCTTCTTCGCGCATACGACTGCAACTTCTAGACTCTAGTGGGTTCTTCTTATGTGAAACGGAGTCTACCAATATTATTCTTAAAACGGAAACCCTTCAAGTAATGCTCTTGTAAGTTTTCTCCCCAGTCAACTCATCTTTTGAAAAAATACTCTTCTAGAATTTCAGTTCAATACTTATTCATAGACAAATTTATCTTCCCTACCTAAACTTCTATCTCCCTCTCTAAAATTGTCCATTGTCTCTAAACTGGAATAAATTTCCAACTCTGAAGTGGAGATAAACTTAAGTTATTAACTCACTGAAAAGTTGAAAAGCGTATAATATATTTTATTCAGACCATTTACCGAAAATAGTAGATAACGTTCATGCGGTTACTCTGTCTAAATTAATTATCTGCCTCAAAATAGGCCAGACGTTTAATATCATTTACTGTAATTATTAGTGCTAGTAGCATGAATTAAATCAGCAGTTTCCAGACTTGGTTCATCCTACCAAGATCAGAACGTAAAATCCTTTGTCTCTTCGTGAAATTATAAACTAGTGACTACATCAAAGGTTATCACCTGTATGCAACAAATCTAAAGAACGCAGTAAAATTAAGAGTTGAAATTCAAACATAATATACATTGGACCTTTGTCTTGGGGATGAGGTATTTTGGTCAAGTTTTAGATTGTTATAAAAAAGATATATCAAGTGATGTTGTAATTTTGACAGTTTTGACAATTTGTGGTCACCAATTTGAACGCCAAGACCTTATCCCGATATGGAAGCCTAGAGGATTCGATTCTGGAAATATGAAATTTGTTACTAGTTTGCGGACTCCACTACATTATATTTAGGGAGGCGAATAGGGGATTTTTCGGGAATACTCGAGCGTAGCAGTTGAAGATATAAGAAATACCTTAGACCTAATAGAACAATTCTTTTTTCTCCCATTCTTTTGGGAATCAAACCACAATAATGTTTTTTATTTTTTATTTCGACGTTTCGGTAGCGTTCCAGCTACCGTTGTCAAGATTAACTGGTAATAAAATTAATATAATAATTTTTGGTCCCTATCTGACACAACGAAAAAATATGACAACTAGACAATCAATAATATTTTGAAGTTTAAGACTACAAAACTTTGTTGTCAAATTTTATTAAGGTCCATTCATAGTAGATCACACCTCTGGTAAAATGTGAAATAAAATATTTTATTTTATGACATTCTAACGATATGATAGTCTACTAGGACTGGAATTCAGTGAAGTGCACGTTCCAGGAACGGTTTTTATTGGGATAGCGCTTTCTTTTAGCTTATTTTGGAAATGTTAATAAAACGCGTTTGTTGTTACTTTTTTGTGTATGATCATTTTTGTTTTCAAAACATGTATAACTCAGTTTGGTGATTTTGTGTATTGAAGTGTGTATCGATTAACAACTATTCCAATGATAAATCATAAGAAAACCTGGATAAAAACTAATGATGCTATCCTGATAACGCAGGTAATTGATTATTGGAAATTTCTATTTCTAACATTGGTAACCAAATTTGACTACATTCGGCTGAAATACTAGCTACACATTTATCTGCGTTTAGTTGTATTAAAGCACTTTCTTTGATTTTCCGTCTTTTAGTATTGGACTCTTTCAATATTATTTTTGTTGAATCCCATTGAATTTTATGCCTCTCTTCCCAAGCATGTTTACAAATACCTGACTTAAAGAACTCCCTATCTTTGATGTATTTTTTATGTTCATTTATTCGGACTTTTAATGGTCTAGATGTTTCACCTAAATAAAATTTGTCGCATTCACAAGATATCTGATATATGCAATTTTTTGAAGATTGTTCTTCATTTTTTGGTTTGGTTTTGTTAAGATAGATCTCAAAGTACCTAAAGTTAGATTTAAAGCTGGCTCGAAATAAAAAACATTATTGTGGTTTGATTCCCAAAAGAATAAGAGAAAATAGAATAAGTAATGCCACAAGGAACTTACAGAAGATACTAATAGAACAACTTTGGAAAGTATTAGCTCTGTATGTAGTGACGCGTGCCTAGGATAGACGATCAGATTAGTGAAAAAATCGATAGTCTAAAATACTCGAGAGCGTCAGATTAAGATATTGGGGGTTGATCTTATGCCCAATTTCACCAACCATTTCCTAAAGTTAGGTAATACCTAAATCAGATTTTGGAATTGCTAAGTGAAATTCTCGTTTCACCACGCGCTAATAATTACTTGATAGTGACAATATTGGGTATTTTCTATCATGTTTAGGCGTTTCTTAGCGCATGGTGAAACGTAAATTCTATTTTGTCATTCCAAAATCTGATTTAGGTATTACCTAACGTACGATACATTTCACAAAAAAAAGTTTAAATAAAAAAAAGGTAATTTTTTTTTAAATTTAATACATACATATTAAATTATACCCGCATCAACTACTAAGAATTATTAGCAGGAGGACTTACACAACTAGTATGTGTTGTATTTGTGTTATAGATAATTTTTAAATTTTGTTATACAAATTAATGTCTTTGAAATATCTAATTAAAGCACTGTGTGTCTTTGGTGACCACATCCTTGAATACCGCACTTAAATTATTCTGTCTTCTATATCTAGAATATTCGGGACACTCTAAGATGATATGTTTTATAGAAAGAGAAACATGGCAATGTATACATTCTGATGCTGGTTCTTTGTTGAGGAGATATTGATGTGTAAGAAGTGTGTGACCTATTCGCAGGCGGGTTAAGACAACATGATCTCTTCGTTTTTCTGGTATTGATAAAAATAATCCGACTTGTGGCTCAACTTCTTTCAGTTTGGATGTCGTATGGTTCCATATTACTTGCCAAGAATTAAATATATGTTTTTTGATTGGATTTATGTGGTCAGTGTATGGAATTTTTTTAATGTAAGGTGCTTCTTGATTTGATGTTGTATCTACTGCTCATTGATCGACTTCTTCGTTTCCTTTTATACCAGAGTGAGATGGAGCCCACAGAAATGAGACGTTCTTTTGGGTGAGGCGTATTATTTCCATTTCACTTTTGATTCGTATGAGAATAGGATGTGAATGGTAAAGTTGTTTTAAGCCAAGTAACGCACTCAGTGAATCTGTTATGCTGTAGAGTCTTTGCACATTTGTATGGCTTCCAGAATTGCAGTGGTTTCTCCCGTGAATATACTACATTGATTCGGTAGTCGGATGGCAGATTTGTTATTTCCACAGATGTAAGCTGCTGCAATTCCATTGTGATTTTTTGAAGCATCTGTATAGATTTGCAGGGTTTGGGGGTATTTTGATATAATTTCCTTGGAGAGGTTTTGTAGGAGACAGGGATTGGTTGAATTTTATTTTATTTTACACAAAAAAAGGTCTCTTTACATTTTTGTCCAAAAAACTTTTGTGCTTAAAGCATCATGAAAACTCAAACTCCCGTTTTTTGAGTATATCTCGAAAACGGAGGGTGTTAAAAAAATTGATATGGAACAACGATGATTGAATTATGTAACTTTCATTATATCTCAAATTTTTTTTTCTAAAGCTTCTCGACAATTTTCGTGGACTCGGAAAAAGTTACGCGTACTGCATACAAAAGTAATATTAACATGTACAGTTTCATTTATTTATATTATTCAATAGCCTGTTGATCCTCAAATTGTTTTTTGGACGTATAGTAAGCAAAACGAAGTGAAGAATTGAAGCAAAAAAGAGGAATGTGCCATAAACATGTAATACAGACCTTTTTCGGTCAGATTAAGAGAACCCACCAACATTTTTGTCAGATTAAGAAAATATGCTTTCAGGATACCGAGATAAACCTCCCCTATGAAAATCTGACGCGCTCGAGTATTTCAAAAGAACTTCTTTTTTGCATTTCCAAAAATTTGTCGTAACTTATCGTCACGCCGAAATCGTCAGTTTAACGCGATCGAGTGAACTTTTTTTTCGGATTTTTGACTACTTTATATGCCTACCCCCTCCACGCAAACCGGCAGATTAGTATACCGTTGTTATCAGACCATATACGTGGTATGAATATCTGACGCGCTCGAGAATGCCCAAGTAACTGTGTTTTTTTTTAAATTTTGAAAAACTGTACACTCCATACCCACCGCTAAAATGGTTTTTACCATACGAGCTTTTCTTTTCGAAATTACTTAATCTTTCGATTTTGATAGGTCAGGACGGCGCTCGAGAATGTTGCCATTTAGCGACCTCGCCTATTGAAGTAACGTTTCGAGTGTTTAACATTGGTTCAATTAATTTTATAATAATCATTAGAATGATTAAGAATGGGAAAAAGAAACATTATTTCGAGGACTCAATAGGACCAGAGAGATCTTGAAAATAAAATATCTGTTCGTAAATAATGTATTTCTTGAGACTTTTGCTGAAAGGTAGTAAAGTTCGGTCCTGACTTTCGGAATATATTTTGCTTGAGAACAAAGAAGTACGACTAACTTTGTGATATATTTTTCTACTGTAAATAAGAATAGGATTTTTATTTAAATGGAGAAGGTATATATTCACGAAAGTAGTTTTAAGCAAAAATCTAATGGAAGTAATGTTTTATAAAGGCTGCAAAAACTCTATAAAACATCCTTTGAAGACAGTTATACTTTTATTCGCAGCATGATTTAGATAGAAACTTAAAGTCGCTACAATATTACATTTATTTATAACTCGCTTACTGTCTTATTTATAAAAATTTCTTACTCCGCCCTTACTTTTAAATTAGTCAGAGACTAATTTAAAAACCAGGAGGAGTGATTTGAATTTAAGTTGGCAATTCTGTAGACCTCTGATTGGTCAGATTCAGCCCAGTTTCACACAACACTTTTTAATATTGACATCAGCTGATATTTTCATTTTTGATAGTTCTGACAGATAAATAAATAGTACATTATTACTTTACATTTTTTTAAAAATAGTAAAGTCGGTTTAGCGAGTATTAAGGGAATACTGAAGTAGATGAACATTATATAGTGCAGAAAATATTGGTAGAATACCAGGACTTTTGAAAAATTGTGATAAGTGAATAAAAAATGTCGTTCGTAGAACAAAAATGTTATCTGTGCTGGACAAAATTTTGCAAGCTTCAAAGAAACGTTCAGACTTTCTTGAAAGAAATTAAATTTAACTGTGTCACCTTTTGACGAGTCAAATGTAGGTACTATTTATTTGTTATATACATATTTGGGAAGAAATCGTCAAATTTCATGTGAAGTGTGAAGTGAAAAAGAAGGAAGAAGGTATCTCAGAAGTATTTGAAAAGTGGTTTATTACACTTAATCCGGCAACATAAAGATAACTGTTGAGAATATTTAAATTAATACTGCATATTGCTCTACAATGCTATTAATTTTGTAGTATTGCTATTGCCAGAACATATTATCAATTGTCATATTCTTTTCAATTTAATTGTAATAAATATAATTAAAGTAACTTGACTATCTGTAATTCTCCACCATCAATAATGACCATAATTTATTTGTTGTCGATGTGAATCTGAATCTTCTTATGTTTGAATAAGAAACGAAACAGGAAAAAGTCTTACATTTTGTTTAACGCGTAGGTACATCTGAAAAATATACTGCAGATCAGAGGAGAAATCGACTTATGACTTATGTCTTTGCTATCAAGGCATATTTAATATATTTGGAACACGACTGTTGACTACGTTTTCGGAACACACCCTTTAGTAACTAATCTGGAAACTTTTAGTGGTGTGAGTAAGGCTTTACAAATTACTCCTCCTGGTTTTTAAATGAACTATAGTTACTCTGAGACTAGCGTCGGTTTAAAGAAGTAATACAATTGCTATTAATAAACTATTAATAATTAAGGAGGTAATAGTTATTCTATCCTTATTACTGGATTAGGACATGACTTAAGGAAGATTTACAGTTTTATGGTAGGAATTGACCAATAACGTGACGTTATGATGACATCTGTTCTGTTTTTTATTGTGACATGTGTCAGTGCTCTGTTTATTAATTTCAAAAATAGCCATTTATCTCATAATTATCATCTCTCAGTTTGTATTTTGTGTTAAAAGTAGTATTTCCGAATTTTACATGAAATTCACTTGCAAATTGACGAAATAAAAAAAAAGTCATGTCGAGGAGGAACTCCAGATTACTATGCAACGCAAGTACATGAAAAATTTGTGCAACAAAAAGAAAAGGAACAATTAAATAGAAAATGATAAAAATATTCTATTTTTGATTGGATAGAAATTGCTCTCCTAACATTGTTTTTGATGGATTAGCCCGAATTTTATAAAATTTAATTTTTCTGATCGGACGAATATTCTCTGCTTCTTCCAATCCTTCCATCATTCTCAAATCATCCGAATAATAATATCTTCCTTCCATCGCAAAATAATTACTACTCACTGAACCAACGCAAATATTTAAATATGTAGATATACATAATTAATAATAATAAACTGAATAATAATATAAGCTAATAATACAAAAACGACAAACTGAATTTCGAATTACGATATGACAACATATTTATAATACCACAAATGACAGTTCAACAAAACTAAAATTATATTTAGTCGAAGGTTATTCCGAGCTTAAACTACCTATTTCCTTAGATTAAAATTACTACCAAAGTTAGTCCCAGACTAACCTCGGAGTAGCCTATTCCCTGTCTAAAATGCGTTTATTAATAGCGTATCTGTCAAACTGATGGTTTAAGCATAGAATAAAGTTAGTCTTAGGTTACTCCGTGTTAATCAATAAGACTGTTTTAAAATTTATACAGGGTGGAGCAATCTTCTGACATCGGAGGATTACATCGTTGGGGTGATAGATAGAACTTTATAGTTTTGTGTGAGCTAATACAGTTACTGAGAGCACATTTTGAAAATACTTTCGATTCTACAGGGTGTTCCAAAACCACGTAGCAGCACAAACTTACATTTTTTTTAATGGAACGTACTATATTTTGTTCAAGAATCGAAAAGATCTCACCGAGAGCGTTACAAAAATATAGCACTCTAATATATTATAAGGGTGTTTTACAAAGATATGGCCAATTATTAGCAAAAAAGACCTCCTCTTTAACACTCTGCAAAACAGTAAATTAAAATAAATCAACAGGTCTTTGTATTCAAAGGTCATACAGACATCATTGGCTGAGCTCAGTATTAATCAATTTTTTCATCTGTGGCTTCTTTAATACAGGGTGAAACAAAACGCAAATCAAGCAATATCTCAAAATTTTTA